>CM031241.1:662059561-662434561 GCA_018340775.1 Taxus wallichiana var. yunnanensis
AGTTTTCTCAAAAGTGGCAAAATGCATGCGCAATTGATTCGGTGAGCTGACTTATGGTCAAGTTAGGGGACGTAACGGAAAATCAACAAAGAAGCCGTGGTCTCTCTCCACTCCAAATCATCAAGGTATCGTACCAAGGCAAATTCAATACCTCTTTTAGCCAGTTCACATTTGGATCAAGAGGTAATGATAAATGGATCCCTTCGGGTACTCAGGGAAGCTCATCCTCATGCCTGGGCAAGACATGACTAGGTGCATGGATTTCTCCTTCTGGTCTGTTCAATGAAGCCAAATACCCGAATGGGCAAGGCCTCTGATCCATTGAGTATGCCCATTTCTAATTTTCAACTCCAAGAATGGAGTCTTCAAGTGACCTTCGAATGGATGATGTGGAAGAAATGGTGAAATTCCTCTACCCTTTCTCTTCCTCCAATGAAGGACATGAAAGATTAAAATCTTCCAATCTTGGTTCCAAAGAGCTTCTAAGATGACGCAGTTGCTGCAAATGAATACTCTCCTCCATGACAAAGGCTTTGTGTTTGGAAGATGGATGATGAAAGAGAGAAATGTTGAAAAAATCAACCAAAGTTCTTCTCCATCAAAATAGTCTTCCAAATCTCAGATGCAGATAAACCGCCTCATGCGACCGTCCCGTTGCGCAAATGTTCAACTTCCTCCATGGTGTCTTCTTGATCTCAGAATCTTGACTCACCATGGTTTCTTTCATCCTCCAACATTGAGTTTGAGAGATCAAACTCCTCTTCGACATTAGGGCTAGAGAGAGATGAAGTAGAAAGAAGAACCGAAGGTTCTCCTGTCAGCCTCGCTTGTGCTCAAAGCCCTTGGATCCGCAATTTTCTCTCCATAGCTAGATTGTGATCCTCTTTTTTGATTTGGAGCAACTTCTCCTTCCTCTACTAGTTGAATACAATCTTGCTCTTGATAGAACTCTTCCTCTAAAGATGAAGTTTTGTCAAGTCAAACTCTTCATCTGTCAGCTTCACAGTGAGGACAAGTTAGACTGCAAGATCTTCTTCAGGCTTTCTTCCTCCATGGCTGATTGTGCAACTTGAATCGATAAGCATTTCCTTCAAATAGAGTGCCAACATGGACACTACACCAGAGCAAAATTGACATTCTTGATCTCGCTTCTTCCTTTTCGCTTTTCTTCTCGCTCGCAACAAAATCGGTTTATGACCACCATTTGTTCAACCTCAGCTCTTCCGTAGGCTTAACCATCAAGGGATCTTTGTTATCCCAAATTTGGCGAGCCCAAATCTTTCAAGTCAGCCTCAAGTCATTTCTTTTCTTTTCGCTCTTCCTCTTGTTGTCCTTCGATGACCGATTTTTTCAATTTCTTCTTCCCCACATGGAATCGGGGATGCAAGAGGAGGGATAGGTTGAAACTCAACCGATTTTACAATTTTTGTGGTGGTGGAGGAGGTGAAACCTCTTGTTTCTTTGGAGTGGAAGGTATTTCATTTAGCTCTTATGGGGAGGGGTTCTAGATTTGGAAGAGAAGAGGGTGGAAAACTCGAGATGGGATGGAAGACCGAGGAGATGGAGACATGGGATCAACATTCGGGACAAAGATGGAGAGTTTAAAGCTTGACATCTTGAGATGAAACAGATTGGGAAAGAGGAAAAGAAAAGGCATGAGAAGGTGTGCTTACCTTGTTGGCAAGGTTGTTGAATACTCCTCTCATACACCTCTATTTCTTCAATCCACTTTGCAAGCAAAGGCAATTGCAACCGATGAAGTCAAGCTTCTCCGAGAGGTCAGTAATGCCTTGGAAAAGGTCCCACCCATGGACAAGGTGCTCTAACCGATTCCAAATGCTTTCATCTATGCGGTAGCTCTATCGCACTATGTTTACCTCCATCTTTTGGATTTTTTCCAACGAGACCAGCATCTTGCATCTAATTGTCTTCATTATATGCATACTCTTGCTCTTGAAAGCTCCATAGCCAAACTCGACTTTAACGCATCGCTGCTTCATATGGGTATGCATACCGATCTTGAATCTGCTCAAAATGATGGTTTGGAGGATTTGTAAAACATGTTGGAGGGTGGAATATATCTGCTATTGTTGATGTGAATTCCATGATGGAAATGAAGTCATGATTGCACAACTTCATGGAATGGGAAAGAATGAAAGAGATGGAAAGAAGGATGATGGAAAATGAATGAAAATGAATGGAAAGGAAGATCTCAGCAATTTGAAAGATGGGTTGTTGACTGGATGGAGTCGCGGGATGTGTTTGCAAGTGCCTCCAAAGGTTGAAATCTTCACAGAACACACCAACCTGCAAAAGATGAAGTGGAAAACCTCTAAGGTCCCACCGTCGTGCCAAAACCTAATAGTGCAAAATCACAAGCACTCCACGGATGCAGATCAGCTTCTAAGTTGATCACTTTGGCATCCAGGTGATTGAGATAACATGTTGAATCCTTTCTCCAAGTGTGGGACTTGAAAACCGATGAGAAAGGATTCTCCCAGAGAAGGCTTTGGTTCCTACTCCTAAACTACTCCGCCACAAGCTATTCCGCAAGGGTAAGAAAAGCTAATCTAATCCTAATCTAACCATGCCAAGGAGATAGAGAGAGAGAGAAAAGGGAAAGAAAAAAGCCTACTGCTAAAACGGTGATACACCGAGAAGGAGAATGTTGGGACATCTATCAAAACTGCCATGGAACAAAGAGAGGTGAGCAACGGCAAGGATGGACAGATGCATCCAAGCCCAAGGACAGATTTCACACAGAAAAGAAATGTCCCAAAACTCCATGAACACGGCTCCAAACCTCAGTGAACATTCAAACATGCACAAATACTCAATGAAGAGAGGCATGAAGAGAACAAGCAAAAACGAGCAAGGATGACATGAGATGCATCACAAAACATGTTTTGTTGCTCTGTAAGTTCGACAGAACATCATTTCAATAGTAAAAGGCTTGCCATTACAGAGCAAGGAGGAGGTTCGAAATCCATTTCCAACCCTAGAGAAGAAAATATGGGAGGGCAGCGTAAAAGATGAACCAACTTGTAATCCCCATATAAAATGAGCCAAATCGGCTTTATACAATGCATGGGTTTTGAGCCCAGAGACAAAAACATAGGAAAACATGTAAGCGGTCAACCATTGACAAAAACACATTCTTCATTAAAATTGGTGGTCGAGACATCACTTCTAGCCATGCTGAAGAAGAATGTGACCCATGTGCATTAAAGCTGGTTGTTGAAACATCGCTTGGCCATTATCACGTGTCAGATCTGTTTCTCAATTTTCTCACTCTCTAGACTGCACCAAAATTCGATATTAATCCTAGAATCATGTAGATAATTTCATAAGCTTTCCGTTGATATAAAGAACGTGAAAATCTGAGCTGCGATCGAAAGTTATGGAGAGTCAATTTTTAGGGCACACAAACAAAGTAAACGTGTTTTGAAATCTTTCCGCGACTTTCTGCCACTGGATGACACGTGGCACACATTGATTGGTCACGTGATTCTCTCTCCTCTACCTTTCAGTGGGCTTTTTTTGAAATTTCCTCAGGCCCCTTTACTTGGACACGTGGCAGTCGCACGATTGGGCGACAGGGCGGGGGTAGACTTTCGCTTTTAGCTTTTCGCCAAAACTCATGCCAAATTCTCTAACTCCTTCCCGAGCCCCTCTATACATTCCTCGTCCATAGGGACATGTGTCCTCTTTGATTGGCTCGGCTGACCCTCAAAATTCACCCTTTGACCTTTGGACTCTTTCCCTACGACACGTGTCATGATCTAGTTGGTTCTCGGCCCTTTCGGCTCCTTCACGCCCTTCAAGCCTTTATGTCCCTTTTGATGTCCCAAACTCGCTTGGGCTAAAACTTCCGATCCGCCTGAAATGGGCTTCCTTGTCCCTCATTTGGCCGATGACACGTGGCGTTGTTTGATTGGCTTTCGCCTCCTTGCAAACGATCTGCGTCCCACGCGTCCTTCTTCGTCCGATGTCCCAAGTGCACGAACTTTTTTGCTTTCTTGCGAACTCAGGCCTGGTTCACGCTATCACGGCCCAAATATCCCAATTGCTTCCGTGATCGCTTTGTTCTCATTTCGCCAATCTCGCCGTTCGCAGCATTTCGCGTGACTCTTGTCCCGAACTTTCCCGCTTTAGCAAGCTTAGTCGCTTTTTCCTCTTTCTACTGGATCGGCTTCTCACATCCGCCACGTACTTCTATCCCGATGTCCTTTCGCTTCATGGGCCGCCCGAGGCTTTTCGGCCGATCCGCGCCTAGATGTTCCAAATGTCCCGACCGCCCGTAGGACTAGGACTTAGTCATTTTTATGATTTTTCTTGATCAATCTACATGCTTCGAACTTCAAAACTCGATGCATGTTATCAAAATTTACCCCGGGGTGAAATTTTGACAATGAAATTCATATCGGCATCCCAACTAAAGCAATGCCTAACTACCACTAGCCTCTGAACACTCTACTAATGAGGGAGAAATTAAAGAATCTAGTAAGTTTCCCTAAATCAAATAAGTTATGGAGTAGAAATCGCTATAAATTGTTGTAATTTTCCCCGCAGATCGATTCTATGTCCCACCTAGGAGTGCCAAAATGTAAGCTCTCAAAAGTGTACCTTGTAGAGAGAGATGACTCTAGGTGTATTACGTTTTCCTGGATCTTTCTTTTGATACACCAAACTTGTTGAGGGATTTGACTGAGTACATGCAAAATCAATTTGAGAATGAATTTTGGATGCACAAACCAATAGTTTTCAACATAATATTAAGGCAAAACACTTTGTGTATTGAGGGAATGAGTCACAACAATACAATAAGATAACATGCACACTAATATTATGCATAAATTACTAAATTTAAAGCAACAAAGGTAAGATGATTAATCAAGGAATTTGACATTCACAAGAATTAATGAGATATACACACCACTGCAAATAATTGGAAAGGTAGAAATCAGTTCTCATTCAAGGGAAAACTGCTAGAAAAAAATTTCTTCAACACTCCTATGTCCAAAAATCCTCCTTTTGTTCTTTGTAATTGCACACAATATATAGCAAAATTATTCACCCATCCCATCCTAAAAATAGGCTAAAATTTGTACTCACCCATGCATGCTAATTTTACCCCTTTATCATGAATAAATAAAGGAATAAAAATAGACATGTTAATTACAATGAGGCATTAATAGCCCTTGAGTTACAAAAATACATTTCAATCAAACTATAGTTGACTGATCTATTTTTAATAAAGTAAGATGAATAATTTGGCTAATAATAGCCCTTTCTTGTTGTGTAAGTCTCCTCCAATGTGCATGCAATCTTTGTCTTCTAGTTCTTGATGTGACACTTTACAATTTGATCCACTTGTAATGATAAATTTAGCATTCTTTAATTCTTCCTTGGATGCACATGCAAAAAATAATCTCCCTATGTGAGAAAAATAATTCCTTTATTTGCAATACTTGGAAAAATATTCACCCATGTATTGTATCCTATTATGTGGGGACCACTTGATTTGATGTTGACATCTTGCAATTTGGATTCTTTTCTTCTGTAATGACATAATGTAAAATTCAATCCTTGTAAAATGATATATATCTTTTTCATTTCACTTATTTGATATTCATTTCCCATTGGGGACCACCATTTTGACATGTGTAAAAAATCCTTTCCATTCTATTTGAATAAGGACATTTTATTTCCTTTGAAAAATAATGAATGGCCTTAAAAAGGTATTATACCTTGTCCTTGAGTTTGAATTTTTATTTGATTTTTTTTTGATATTTGATCACACTTTATGGTAATCATAATTGATAATGGTAGGTCCTACTTCCAATCCCTTATGGTTGGCATGATATATACCATAGTTAACACTTTTGAAAATTAAATTAATGACATAATTATACCTATTTCAATTTGACTTTTAATTTTTTGTCATTTATTTTTTTTTTTGACTTTTGACATAATATTTTAATATAAATGTTTTGATTTTTTTTGCATAATTGTTGTTTTCCTTTTATTACCTTAATGGTCAACTTGATTTTTAGATTATTGATTGAAATTTTTTGATTTCTCAAGATTTTCTATGATTTTATCATACCCTTCTGATTTTTATGAATGACCTCCTTATGACTCAATGCAATTTTAATTTGATTTTTATTTGATCATGTATTATTTTTACCCATTCCCAATATTTATGTCTTATTTATGATCTTTGTTTTTCATGGCATTTGGTATTCACTATGGTTTTGAGACTTGATAAATCATTCTTGATTGGTTTGATTTTTGATTTATTTGTTAAAATGGATCATGGACTGGTTGATTTTTGACATGAATTCCATTGATGATCTATGATTACTTTATGTTGATCTTGAATTCTTGATTTGTCATTGGAATTTTTTGATTGATCCATTTGAATCTTGATTTTCAACATTGTTATTTTCTTTTTTTTGTGTTGAACGCTTGATCCTTTTGAATTCTATCCAATTTGATAAATTTTTATTGATGATCTTATCTTGTTTCATGTTGTTAGTGAAAAATATTTTGAATTTTCAATTTTTCATTTCAATTTTTTCTTATAGGTGAAAATCCTTGGAATTTGATTTTCAGTACCTCCATTTTTTTGTGTCTTTCCTAAAAATTTTTCTATTTTTTTACATCGGGATCATTTTTGATTTGATATTCAAAAGTTTTCTTTGGAGCCTTTTGATTAATTTCAATCTTTTGATTTTTTTGAGAGATTTTATTGAGCATGATTTTTAAGTTGTAGATTGGTTTTGCCTTTATTTTGAAGTGATCTTGCTTTGAAATGTTTTAGATCTTTTTATTGAGACCATTTTTAGTCACATTTCTTCATGGTTTTAGATTGAAATTTTTTTCGATGATTTGAGACATTTTTATTGTCTATGAGCTTTATCTAATGAAGTTTATGGATTTTGTTTCAAATATTGATCCTCTTTGTACCATTTTAAGCCTTTTGATTTTTTGAAAAATTTGATTGAGGTTTGAAGTTAAATATTATTTTAGTAATGGTAAATTTTGATTTTTTTGTTGATTTTTGTTCTCATTATACCATTGAAAATTTTCAATTAATATTTGATTTAAGCTTGCTGAATGATTTATTTTATTTTTCTTTTTTTCTGAAATTCATATGAATATTTTTTCATTCATTGAAAGGTGGATGTAATCGTAATTTTTTTTTTCCACTCTTTTTTATTTATGGGCTTTATTTTTCTTATTGCATTTTTTTTTCCATTTTTTATTTTATTTCGATTTTTTTCATTCCTTGTTGAGAATATCATTTTTGTTTGCAAAAACTTTTATTTTCTTTCCTTTTATCATTTACATTTCTTTTTGACATATTTTTTCATCAAACTGAGTTTATAATTTTATTGTGTTTCTTAATTTTGGATGTTTGCCTTTACTATGGGAATTATTGTAATCTTGACTTTGAAATTACTATAATAATTTTTTCTCAAATTTTTGTATTTATATTTGTTTTTTTTTCCAACTTTTTTGCTTCATTTTTGTCTTTTTCATTTGAATTTTTTTAGGATTTTATCGATTTTGAAATTGATTGAAACATTTTATGCTATTTATTTTCAATTTGATAATATTTTCTTTTTAGCTTATTAATAATTTATTCAAATATTGTATTTGATTTTAAGCTTTTATTTGTATTTTTATTTTCTTTGAAATGTTTATTCATTCTCTTTCATTTTTTATTTTCATAAGATCTTACTTTTAAAGATTTTATTTTGTAATCATTTTTATTTTTTTTTTTTGACATTTGTTATTTGATGTTTTATGTGACTATTCAACTTTGAGAAATTTTGGTTTTTCTTTTGATTTTTTATTTTCATTATCTATTAAGTATTTGATATCAATATAGAACTCTTTTTTAGAATCTTGTATTCTAAAATTATTGTATTCATTCTTTATCATATGTCATTATTACTTTCCTATTTACCATTTGTAATTTTTAATTTCTATGCATTTTCTTTTCATTTTGTATTTCTATTATAATTTGTTTTCCTCATTGCTTTCATACTTCTCTATTTGAATGGTCTTGTTCATGAAGTTTCTTTATTTTGTTTTTTGATGCTCAAATAATGTTTATGAATATAATATTAATAAGGATCTTGTAATGAATTATGAATTTGTTTTTTTTTATTGCATTTGGTGTTTTAATTTTATGAAAATATTGGCACATTTTTTGCAATCATAAATTCATTCTCTTGATGAACATTAATTTTATGATTCAAAATATTTCATTCCATTGAAATGAAAGTATTTGATTTATTTCATTGAATCATCATTAATATAATCTTATATAAAATTCTTTTCTATTTTGTATTTTTGAAAATCTTGTTTAAATGAATGTTGATTCCTTTTTTTCTTGAATCTTTTTCTTTATTTTATTTGATTGAAATTGTAAACTTTAATTTTTATATTTCCATGATAAATCAGAAAATGATTTTTTTATTCTTCATTTAATTTGAAACTTTTTGAAAACTTTATATATTTATTTGTATTATTTCTATTTAAAATTTTATTTTGAATAAATTGATTCTGAATAAGATTTGATTGTCAATTTTGATATATGAACTTATTTAATGATCTTTCTTGAATTCTTCAAAATGTAATGAAATCATTCAAAAGATTGAATTTATTTGATGCTTATTTTGAATGTTTTTGATTTTGTATTATTTTAATTTTCATTTTTATGCATATAAAATATTGATTTATTTTTTTTTAATAATAAAATTGTACTTTGATTTCTTGTATTCATAATTTTCATTCTTTATAATTATATTTGATCAGATAATTTCTTCCTTGATCTTTTTTACTTTAATCAATTAATTTTGATTACATTGATCAATTCTATTATGAATTTTTCTTATGCACTTATTTTTAATTTTAAGATTTCTTATTTTGCACTTGTATTTTTGAAGAGTGTAGTTTTCTTGTTTTATGAATTCTAAAATAAGGCCTTTGAAGGCTTTAAATTTATATTATAATTTTTGAATTTATCTCTTTAATCTTTTATAAGTTATGATGAAATGTTATTAAATTCATCATATATTTTATTTTCTCTGAAATTTGAAATTTATATTGATATATATCATTTATTTTTGCATATACTTGATCACTTTTTAATCTTTTTTTTTTTTTTAAATTATCTTTTTCATTTAAAACCTTAGAGTTTTCTCATTTGTGGTATCTCTTGTAACTATCCTCTTCATGGGTTCTTGTAGAGGTTTTTAATGAAAAACTGAAAGATACCCTTTTTTATTTTATTTTTTGATGAAAAATTTTCATCTAAAACTATTACTTGTATCTTTTTCCTCATTTCTTCTTTTATCAATGTCTTGATGCCTTTCTTTATACATTTCCATACATTTTTTTCTTGAAAAGTTTTTCTTATTCTTTTTGTACTTTAAAAATATGATGAAATATTTGATGAAAATTCTTTTCTAATTTGTATTTTCTTTTTAGTATAATAGAATCATTTTTTGTAAAATATTTTTTTTCTTTTATTCTACTTGTACTACACACTTAAAGAAATAGTTAGAAAATATTTAGGCTTTTGGCCTCTCTTATGTTCCATAGTTTTTTTTCTCTTTTTTTTTCTAAATGATTCTAGGAATCATATGTGCTGATGTAGAATATTGCTCTTATCAATTGTGTATCTATGTATATGATGTACCTTATACTTATATTTTTAGAAATCCATCTGCATGTAGTTAGATAGTACAAGGGTATAGATTAAACCCTGAGCTCAATGTCTATGAAATGCCTTTCTTTCATTTTTCAATACATTATGATGGAAGGAGAGATGGTAAAAAAATGGAGTGAAGAGAATCTGAAGTGAAGAAGACCAAGAAGAGAACCCAAGGCAATGATGGGTTTCTTCTATACCTTTTACTTTTAACTTCATGCATATGTACTTCTTTCTTTAGTAGTTATGAGTTACATCCCATGGCTTGTGTGGGAAATATTGTACTTCTTCATGAATAAATAACATTTAATTTATGTACTTGAGTTGTATACTTCTTTCTTTTTTCATTTTATGATATGTATATTATTGATTGTATAATGAAATAAACAACTCAAACACATAATTAAATGTATTTACATGTAGAAATAAAGAGTTTTGAAATACCTGTAACTTAATAATGAACTCTCTTTCTTGTAAACTACAACTCTATTTTTGTTCCCAAATTTAGCATTTCACCTAAACTATGATTCCCACCTTCATCAAGGAAATGCATTAGTCCTTCAGGATTTTGTGTTTCCTTTGCTGAAGATGAACATGGAATGGTAGTCTATGTGAGGTGTTACATTTTGTAACAACACACATAGCTATAGATTACATGTAACTAATCAATTACTACAACTAAAAACATGATAAAATGTAATGCATTCCCCTAGTTAGGTCCACTTCATCAATACCATCCATCGTAATGAAGTTTTGAGTTTCCCATTTTTGCACAAGTGTAAAAATTGTCAACATTTCTAGCGATCCTATGGGGAAAGCTTCCTGCTAGCTTGTAGACTAGTGCCTTTCTCTTGTCCATTGGGCATGGAGTTAAAGCATATAACCAAAACTACCTTTTCCAAAAAAAAAAACTAAAGTTGGGAAAGGATCTGAAACCATATCACATGCATGAATGCACTTATTGAATTGAAAAACATTGCAATGTGCATGAAAGCACTTATTGAAAGGGAAATCCTACTCTAAATAAACACTTGTAGGATTTTCAATAACAATGTTTAAGAAACATACCATTCACAGGAATGGGAAGTTCCTCTCCATTCAACCTTGAAAGATGAAATGCATTGTGTTCTTTGCAAGATGAAATCATGTAAGGACCACTCTAGATTGTATCAAACTTCATGTGGTTTCCTGGCTTTGCATGATCAACATCCCATTTTAACACAATGTCTCCTTCATTGAAGACTCTAAACTTAGCCTTCTTATCAAAAAAATTTCTTTATCTATTTTTGATTCTTTTCCATGTTCAGATGAGCTTGATCTCTTAGCTCCTACAACTCCATTAACTCTACATAACGAACCTGCAATGGTTCATTCTCAAGTAATTCCATCTGATGTAGTAAATCCAATGTAGGAAACTCAACTGAGATGGGAATTCTTTCCTCTCTTCCATAAACAAGCTTGTATGGTGAATTTCCAACTGATCTTTTAGGAGTCACTCTATATCAACCCCAAAGTGTTGAATTCAACATTAGATGCCAAGCTCTTTGGTTGTCTTTGAGTGTTCTTCTGATGATCCTCAAAATATTTTTATTAGTACTTTCAGCTAATCCATTACCTTGTGGGTAATAATTAGATGATGTACTTAAATAAATTCCATGCTTGATAGCCAATTTGTTACCTTTGCACCAAGAAATGCTAAGGCATTATCTTGAAATGATAGTTGTTGAACACCAAATATGCAAACTATACCTTCATAAAAGGATAGTATTGAAGTTTCATTAGCTTCTTTTAAGGCTATTGCTTTCAGTCCAACATGTAAAGTAATCATAGTAGTCAAGAAGATCCACTTGTGTCCTTGTGATGAAGGTGGATTTATCATGCCAATAAAGTCAAGACCCCACTACATGAATGGTTGATCCACTAAAATAGGTTGCAGGGGAAAGCTAAACATTCTTTCCAACAAAGAAAGCACATTTCTTACACTTTCTGATCCATTCAAGTAGTCCTTGAATATGTTGGGCCAATAGTAACCAGATTTCATAATTTTTAAGGTTGTAGTACATGTTGAAAAGTGACCTCCTACATAGTCCTTCATGAAATTTGGATAATAGTTGTTGAATTCTATCATAATCAATACATCATAAAAAATTCCATTTATATCTCTTTTAAATAACACGCACCATCAATGAAAACATAAGGTACAACTTGTAACCTAAATATCTTCATTTTTCTTGTCCATACCTTCCGATAAGTACCATGTTGTAGGTAGTTAACCAAATCAGTCATCCATCTTGATTCCTAAACTTCTTGACTAAGTTTGGGTTGCTGATTTTCTAGTTGTACCATGGTATCTATTGCTGATACATAACTTCAACATGTTGTTCTAGATCTTTTGATTCTACAACCTACTTTTTTTTCCATATCAACAATTAGATGCTCACACAAACCTTTTCCTCAAACTATTTTTTACAACATGGATATCAACATCATATTCCATAACCTTTGTAATCCATCCTTCTCTCTTCTCATTCAACTCTTTGTTCAACAAGAATGCTTTAACACTTGGATGAGAGACTAAAACATGTATCTTGTTATTGGAAAGCATGTACTTGAAATTTTTCAATCCTCTAACTACTTAAAAGTACTTGTTTTTCAAGAAAGGTGTACCTTGTCTCATAGTCATGCAAACTTTGTCCAAAGAAAGAAATTGGTTGCTCAGTGTTTTCATCATTAACCTGAGTTAAAATAGCTGAAATAGTCTCAGCTCCTACAAGTGCATACATTGTAAAATATTTATCAAAATTTGGATTTGTAAGAGTAGGAGCTTGTGAAATGGCTGACTTAATGGCTTCAAATCCTTTTCTCCCTTCGCTGGTCCAAGAGAAAGTCTTATCTTTTTTAACATAGTTGTTAATGGCTTGACTAATGCTACAAAATCTGGAACAAATCTTCTAACAAAGTTGATTTTTCCAAGAAAAATTTGTAATGATTTCTTATGATGAGGCAAGGATAAATTGTGAAATAGCTTTGATTCTAAAAGGATCAATAGCTAAACCTTGTTTAGAAACAATATGACCAAGCAATTTACCTTGATGTACTAAAAAATGGACTTTTTTTGGGATTCAAAGATATTCCAAACTATCTACAAAGCTGAAAAGTCTTCCTTAAATGCATTAGATGTTCATCATAATTTTTTGAAAATATGGTGACATCATCTAAGTAAACCAATATGCATTTATTTAATAAGTTGTGAAAATCCATGTCCATTGCACATTGAAACATTACACCAATTTTGAAAGACCAAAAGGCATTCTTTTATAAGCATAAGTACCCCACTTTGTGGTGAAGGTTGTTTTGTATCTATCTTCTTCATGCACAAGGATCTGATTGTATCCACTATAACCATCCAAAAGAGACAATTTGTTTGAACCAAAAAACTATTCTCAAAATATGATCCATATTAGGCAATGGATAATGATCTTTTAATGAAGCTTTATTAAGGTCTCTAAAATCCACACATAGCCTAATTTCTCCATTCTTTTTCTGAAATAGGAACAAGATTAGCTACCCAACTTGAATGCTTAACTAGAAAGATAATACCTGATTCGATCAACTTAGATAACTCTTTTCTCATTAATGGCTCAATTTTTGGATTTACGAGCCTTTGCTTCTACCTAACTGGCTTGGAATTTGGTTGTAACTCTATTATATGCTTGAGCTAAAATTGGATCAAATCCTCTCAGATCTTGGTACTTCAAGAAAAAACATCTCTGAATTCTTTACATAATTTGATAAATGACTATTTTTCAGTTGAGAACATACCTTTCTAATAAATAGTTTCTTTTCATCATCCACCAAGATTTCTTCGTAGTTATCTGCATGAGTTGAAATATTTCCTTTGTCTTTTCTTAACTAATCATCAAAACTGAAAATGTCTTCTAGCATGACCAATCCTTGAGGAAACTTGTTTTTCTTCAATTGAACAATTTGGTCACCATAGAAGTGTTGCATTGTTTTCTAATTTACTACAGAAAATTTAGCTTCTTGTTGCAAAAATCTATAGATCTGTTCATCATCTTCGAAAACTTGCCAATTTTCTTCATTGTCAAGAATTGAAGGTCTAATAATCAACTTTATATGTGGTTGTACTTTTTATTTTTTCTTTTTCTAGTACATCAAAGCTAACACCAACTACTTTGCAAGTCTGTCTACATGCTTATTTTCAGCTCTTGGGATAGATTGAATGTTAATAACATCAAAATCATCCATTAAGTCTGAAACTCTATGTTTGTAAGATTTCAAAATGAATTATTACACACATTAAAGTTTTTCACTTGATTAATAACTAACTCTGAATCACCAAAAACTTGTAAAGTATTAATACCTCTCTTTCTGGCCCATTGTAAGCCATGAATTAATGCTTCATATTCAACTACATTACAAGTACAAGAAAATATAGACTTAAAGATGAAAAGTACCTTTCATTTGAAGGGGAAGTAAGCATTAAACCTGCACCTTGTCCTTTCTTATTTTTAGCTCCATCAAAGTGAAGCTTCCATAGTCCTTCTATTTTTTTCTATTTTGGACAACAAAGGAATTGGTGCATTTTCTTCATGCAAGCAATAAACCAAAAAATCTTCTTCTTCTTCTTTGAAAGGGTCATAAGCATGTTCCTTGAGTTTTTTTCATCCATAAACATATTAGAAACACCGTCTAGTGCAGAAACATGTGTTGTAACATCAAAATCAGATTGATCTAAAGCTACATAATTTGTCTGCAAAGTGTTTGAAGCATGAGGCTCAATATGAAATCTAGCTAGAGGCTCTGAATTTATGGTAACTTTGGTTCCATACCTTGTAGTAAAGAAAAAAATGACCAATCTGAAGAGAGATAACCTCCTATTTTTGTTGTAAAATATCGTGATAAACATAAGGAAAAATAGGAGGTAAATCTACAACAGTCACATCTTGTAAAATAGTGAACATTGGGACAAACATGTAAGGTTACCTCCAGATTTCTGATAATGCCAACTATGTTGGTTGTTATTCATCTAGCTGCAACATGCTTTTCTCTGTAGGCTCATACTACAGCCCAATTTTTCTACAATTGCTTTTGGCATAATTATGCTTACTTGCACCACTATCAACCATGTATTTATGAACTAAATGGTCTCCAATAATCAGAGATAGATAAAATGGTGGTGGCTTCTTGATATCATGAGAATTTAAGACCTTTTGAACCATCCATTTAACCTCTTTAATGTGGTCTTGCTCCATTGTTCCAAGGACCATGTCTACTTTCTAGGCTTCCTTTTCTACTGTTTTTGATGAAATCTGCAGCTTAGCAAGCTCATGAGAAAGTAAATCTTGTTGTCCTGGAATACTTAGAGCATCCCATAAAGTGAAATATTAATATTATGCTTCTTCATTACATCAACAATGTTAAAAGAAGCAACCATTTTTGAAACAACTTCTACTATTTTAGCATAAGCTTTAGCAAAAACTGACTCTGCTTTAACAAATTTTGAAATATGAGGTATGAAGAGTCTTCTAGGATCAGGTGCAATTGTTTTTTTGGTCCTTTTGAGCTGAACTACTTAGTTTTTTTTGAGGAACAACAAAACTGTCATCTATTTTTTGACCTGTAGTTGTTGTTTTATCAGTGACTATGGGTAAAAAAGTTTGTTTTGTTTTTTTTCTCTCTCTCTTGAGCCTTTTCTTGGGATCTAGTTGTGACTGCAATAAAATTCCTCTCTCCAAAGCTTACCAAATTTTGTTTTGGTGGTTTTAACTATGAGCTTCTTTTTTCCCACTCTCCATTTGAGGCATGAATAATGCTTCAGTTGAGGTTGTGCAACAAGGCTTATATTCAGGAATGCATTTGGAAATTTGGTATAGCTGAATGAGGTTGATTACAAGGTTGACACCATTCTTTGAAACCATGTTAACTAGAACAAGAGTGCTAGATGAACTAGGGGCTTTTGGGTCAAACTTCCTTGGCTGATATGGTTGTCTATAATTCTTATTTTGTTATAAGGCTGCCTATTCTGTTGATTTTTGATTTTGCTGATAAGGAGCTTGATATGGCCTACTAGGATGAGCTAATTTGTTTTCAATTGATGTCAATTTATTACCCATAGTCTACAAAGCCTTGAATACATCATCTGATGGAGCTAAAACAATAGGCTCTATAATGGTAATAGGTTGTGGAATAGGTAATAAATCTACTATAAGAGGCATTGAAGGCCTTGGTGCCAATTTACTAGCTTGAATAAGGTTGTTTTCATCTTTAATGGAAATATCATAAGATGTCTGGGAGAGTATCTCCTCCCATAGATAAATCATAGTTGAAATATCATTGTTTAAGGCTCTAAGATAATAAAGAAAAGCATGATCAACTTGAGGCTTAACACTAGCTGGAATTCTTTCCCAAGTTCTAGAAAAATGGATATTGAAACTAGCCATAAATTCATGAGGGGATCTTTTAATTGTAGACAATTTCTCTATGAGGGATAAATGATCAAAATGATCTTGAAATTTCTTAAGTAATTTTTCTCCCAACTCATCCCAAGTTCTTATGCTCCCAATTTCTAAGGTTCTATACCATTGCAAAGGCTTTCCTTTAAAGGATGTAACTAGAAGTCTTAAGGCTACATCTTCATGAGTTATATTATGGACAACACAAAGGTGTAACATATTTGATGTGCTCTATGGGAGTAATCTGATTTTCACCAATGAATGAAGGTAAATTTTTATGGAAGCATTGGGAATATCATGATAAACTGGAATTACTAAAGGGTTCCATTAGTAAAGGTTACAAAATTCCTAGGTGGTTGAATAGCCATTGAATAACTAGAATTTGAACAAAGATATTAATATGTGGTGAAGGAAGATTAGGAGAGGAGGGTTATCAAAACTAGGCCTATTATAAGGTAAGGTATTACCAACTCTTCTTCTTCTTATAGTAAATTCAAAGGTAAAGAAATAAACTCAAAGGAATTCCTCTTACTGATGATCTTGTAGTCACTTTAGGCATGGAACATGCTGCAAAACTAGTCTGAAATCACTTTACGGAGTCGCCAAATAAATATTTTGATCTTTAGAATAAATTGTTGTAGCTTGTTGCTCCAAAAAGTGACTTTCTTTTTCACTGTAAATCTTTTAAAAATTTGTAAATTGTTGTAATTTTCTACAGATATGATTTTCATTCCCACCGGCATGCCAAAACATATTATCTCTCAAAAGTGCACCTCCTAGTATAGAGATGATTGCATGTGTTCTAAGATTTCTCTAGATCTCTCTTTTCATAGATACAATGGAAACACCTCAGGTCTGTGGGTATACCTATTGTTGAGGTGAGTCTCAGGTATCAAGGTTCAAAACCTTTTTTTATGTATCCTAAACTAATTTTTAGGGGTTTTGAGGGTAAAAAATGACTGTAAATGAATTGAAAATGGGTGATACACCAAAATTGTTGAGGGATTTGACTGAGTATATGCACAATTAATTTGAGAATGAATTTTGATGCACAAACCAATAGTTTTCAGCAAAATATCAAGGAAAAACACTTGGTGTATTGAGGGAATGAGTCACAACAATACAATAAGATAACATGCACACTAATATTATGCAAAAATTACTAAATTTGTAGCAAGGTAAGATGATTAATCAGGAATTTGACATTCACAAGAATTAATGAGATATACACACCACTACAAATAATTGGAAAGGTAGAAATCAATTCTCATTTAAGGGGAAAAACTAGAAAATTTGCTTCAGCACTCCTATGTCAAAAAATCCTTCTTGTGCTTTGCAATTACACACAATATATAAAAATTATCCACCCATCCCATCCTAAAAATAGGCTAAAAATTGTACTCACCCATGCATGCTAATTTTACCCCTTTATCATGAATAAATAAAGGAATAAAAATAGACATGCTAATACAATGAGGCATTAATAGCCTTGATTACAAAAATACATCCTATTCAAACTATAGTTGACTGATCTATTTTTAACAAAGTAAGATGAATAATTTGGCTAATAATATCCCTTGCTTGTTGTGTAAGTCTCCTCCAATGTGCATGTAATCTTTGTCTTTTAGTGCTTGATGTGACACTTACAATTTGATCCACTTGTAATGATAAAATTAGCACTTTAATTCTGCCCCTTGATGCACATGAAAAAATAATATGTGTGAGCAAAAATAATTCCTTTATTTGAAATACTTGGAAAAATAATTCACCCATGTATCCATCTTGATGGGGACCACCTTTGTTACGATGATGACATCTCATCTCGTCTTCTTGTGATTACATGTAAAATTGACTCTGCAAAATAATGCCATTTTTACTTTCAAATCTTCCCACTATGGGGACCACCTGTGATGTGCACACTTTGTCTTCATAAGGGTTTTGACCTCCTTTGAATAATCATTTCATTGCATAAGGTCTTTATACCTTCACTTGGTTGACAAACATAGTTATTTCATGGCATAATGTTTGATTGCATTTGATGGGAGGCTCATGGAAAATAATATAAGATTCACCTCTTGTCACTGGCAAATATACTATGCTTTTGACTTGAAATTAATCATTGGTAGATATCATTTGATTTCACCGTGACTGGCATGTATTATTATGTTGGCCCCTTTTTATCATCATGGTGTCGATTTTTTGATTTAATCACTAAGGTTTTGGACCCTTAATCGGTCAACGAAAATGATTTGTTTGAATGATTAAGGATGGCCCCCCTTGCACAATGACTCACCCCTTATTTTTCAAAGCTGACTCAACCAACCTAACTATGGTTTCATTGGAAAATGGATGTTGATTCCCCACCATTGATCTTGTACGCCTCGATCTTGATCATCGATCTCTAAGCAACTTTGGTTTTGAATTTATACAACTTGATCGTACTTTGATCATCTTCACCATTGATTTTGTCTTGTGACTAGTTGGGTTCCATTTTGGTTGTGTTTAATTTAATGATCGATTCTCAATCATTGATATGTGTACTATGAAGATCTTCACCATTGATCTCCTAACCCTGGTTGGCATAATGGTTTAGAACCTTGATCGTTTGATCTTGTACTTCAATATCTGCACCGTTGATCAAAAAATCAATGAATGAGTTAGGCTTATCTATAGTTGGTTGGGTGAATAAAATATTTTTGAAACCTAAACAGCTATTTATTTAATTTTCTCTCTCGAGCGGAAAAGCCCTTGAAAATTTTTCATGACCTCCATTTTTATCCTTTTGATCTCGAATCATGTGCATTTTCTAGTCACCGTGATGCTCGTGAGGTTGGATATTCAATATTTGTGTAGCCTTTTACTCTTAATTTGATCTCTGTGTAATATTTTTGGGTCGTGGCCGCCATTATCTCATTTATCTCAAGATTTTTTTGACTCAAATGACTCTCACATATTCTTTAAACGAGGTGAGCTTTGTTTCTTGATAAATATGAACATTACCTTCACGCTTCTTGAATTCTACATGCTCGATAATTTGAAACATTGCTTTTGTCTATGGTCTTTGTCAAAACTGAGTTCAAAACTCATTATGGGTTTCGTTATTTTCCTCTGCATTTGAAGATCTTTCAAGTGTTTCAAAGCTTGACTGAAAACTTGTAAGTTCAAGTTCTTCTTCTAAGTTCCTCAGCAAAATATGTTAAAACGTTTATGGATGTATCTCAGTATTATTTTGTGTTATAACCCAAAATAATACATCTTTGATCTATATTTAATGGATAATCGTAATTTATTTTGTTCCACTCTATTTATTTTTGGGCTTGATGTTCTTGAAAGAGAATTTGGAACCATTTCTTTGTATTTTCTCATGAAATCCTTGTGGACTTTTAACATTTGTATGACTTGCACAAGAACATTTTCTTGACTTTGAAAAATAATTTCCTTACTTTGAATCAGAAAACTTATAAAATTTTGTGAAACACGGAACTTCTTAAACTTGTCTTTAAAATGGGTGCCATTCTTTTTTACTTTTAATTACCATATCAAAGGTTCTCGAACTCAAACTTGATCGTATTTGATTTTTATAAACCCAAAATGGGTTTCTTCATTTCATGCCATTGTTGTACCTTTCTCAAAACTTGTATTTTTTTGTTACATTTCTCTGTGATTGAAACTCTACTTACTCAAAAGTTATAGGCTCGGGTTAATCATTTATACTCAAAATCGGGCTCTAGAGTTTTTTGCTTTGTATTCTTGATGTCTTTGAGAAGCTTCTTGGATGCTATTATCTTTTCCAAGATCTACTTTCAACTTTAGCTATAACCATTTCCGAGTTTTGAGAATGCTAAAAATTTGTTTGAGTTGGGCTACTAGAATTTCAAATTCCTGGTGTTTTGCTTTTGAAGTTCTAGATGTGAAAAGGTACCTCAAGATATCTATAATATAGAAATTTACTATATCTTTAAGTAATTGTATTGAACTCAATTTAGGTCGTTGAAAATGAATCAAGTCATTTATACTTTGATCAATAGTTTCCCATTTTTCATACTCTATACTTGATGACATTTGTTTTAATAGCTCAATTTGATTCGTATTTGATTACACTTTGAAGTTGTTTCTAAGCTGAATATGTCACTCTACCTTTATTGTATTTGTACCTCGTTAGCTTTGTGTTTTGAACTTTGACTTCTTATTCCCATAATCATCTTAATTCTTGAAGGCACATGTTTTTGTAATCGCTTCATTGTGGATTAATCCTTTGTAACTTGTATTTATTCCATTGCATAAAGTTCCTTTTGAGCTCTGTGATTCATTATCATATAGATCTATCTAAAAATCTATTTTAATTTCTTTTGAAGTGGAATATGTGGTAATGGAAGCTTGATGATTGATGTTCTATTAGACGTACTTAATTTGATCTGAAATCTTGTGTTGGTAATTATGATGCAAAAATTTGGTGTTCTGTATGATAGAAAAGTGACATGCGAGCATGGAAATCTACAAGTAGCCTTTCTTTGTACCCGACCTCCCGAGGTCGTGACGAGATAGCTAATGGAAATTAAATATGTGTAGATATAAACGAGACTAGTTGGGCAATCTTATATCCTCAATACGCACAAGTGGGATCTCAAGCGAATCTAAGGAAAAGAAAGCTCTCCTAACCCGAATTGGTATAATGGATCATTCAGATATAATGGCTTCTCGGAGGCTCCAATCAATGTCGAGCTCTGCCAAAATCCTATATATTGGTTGTTGGATTCGTGGAAAGTGACCTATAGGTTCTTCGTGTATATCCCTAGACAAGGTCATAAAATGGTGGTGAGAGATGTAGTGGATTTTTGAAAACTATGGGTGGTTTTCTGAGTCGATCTCGGAAAATGTTGGCTTGATTGGCTTCTATGTTTAACGTGGATAATTGTGCTATGATATCCGGTGGAAGTGGTGAAGATCTGAATACTAGCATGTGTAAACTGGTATCAATGTTTAACTGACTAGCAGGCCCATTGGGTTGTGGGACCTGGGGATCACAACCATGAGTTCGTGGTGGTTGTGGACCTGTTATGGTCATGTGAAGAATTAATCCCTTATTCCGACTATCTAATAGTCATAAGCCTTTTCGGCTTCTATATTTAATACTAGGAGTTGTGTAATTTTCTCATAATACCTTACAGTGTTCTAGCATGACTTGGATACATAACCCTACGTCTATATCGATTAGAATGTCTCCTGCATCTGGCTGTGGGACTAATGGATCACAACCAAATTTTTCCTCTCTTTCGGGTTCTTGTATTGTCATACAGATACCCTATCAAGGTAATCTATGGTTGGGGTGATTTGACCACAATGTGTATGCCTTGTCATCTTCGATATTTAACCCTCTCAATTGTATGTTAACTTTTTGTAGGTCTATTTTCGTTCAAAAGACATGAATCCTGAGGTTTTGATCTATATCAGCTAGTGTTGCAGAAAGATTTGGTTGAGGCACTATTGGTTCAAACATGTATTCCCTGGGCTCTCTAGGTCCCGTGATTTTCATACAAAAATGATTCAACTTTAACTGAAATGAAATAAAGCTGATTATGAGAGATATATCTATACTATGCATATATTCTTTTATTTTTATATTTTTGATGAAGTATTTAGTGAAATTGAAAGAGCATCTATTCTAATATATTCAGAAAATTGACAATTAATCTAATAACGGAATTAAAACAAACAAGATAGCCTGGTATAGCTACTTGCATGTGCAGTTGTGAAATTATCCTAAATATCTAAATAGCTAACTAATTTAATTGAGAGACTTTCAATCCTACCTTAGAAGTGAGGAATGAATAATAGTTTCTCAGAAACTATCATTCCCCACAACTTCCCCGTAATATCGAAAGCGAGATTTAACTTAAATGAAATAATTTACTACTCTATTTGATATATTAAAATTAGAACTTTGATAGCTCAAACCTGGAGTTTACAGAATAGTGGTAAATCCAATTGTGTGTGACCTTGTCCCCTCAAAGCATGATCTCCTCGTTCCTTTGTGTTCTCATGAATCAAAAAGGCATGTATATGATAAAGCATCAACAAAAGAAAGTATTGTAACAATGGCAGTTTTGGATATAGGCCGAATACAATGCGAGTAAGAGAGGGATAGTGCAAGTGAATAAAGCGTGACTATACAATTCCTAGCGGGATTTATTGCGGGAATATAACACAAATACGTCGAGATCTCTGAAACTATCTTTCGTGATGAACATAACCTCGCAACTTTAATGGATTCCAACCTACAAATGAAACTACTTTATTCTAAAATGATTTGCATGAACAACAATGAAGAAATATTGAAACAAGAAGATCAAATGACCTATAAATAGCAAAGGAAAACTAACAATGGATGCAAAACATGAAACTATGGGAATTCTAATCAAGAAACTCAGACATTGAATAATAGAATTGAGAAGGCGAGGGCCATTTGTTTGAAAACAAGCTAGCTATTTATAGAATTCACATTCACCAAAGGGTAACTCCAAATTGATCTCTTTTACTATAAACAAAGGAAAACACTATTAACCAAGGAACTAAAATAAATTGATCTCTTTTACTATAAAAAAAGGAAAAACGCTATTAATGGAAGCCAAATTGGTTTGTAGAATGCGGGTGAATTTTTATTATTATGTTTGACAAAATCGTCAAACATGCTGGAAAAAGTGGACATGACCACCACCCTATGCAAGGTGGCGATTCAAGATCACATTTGCCACCCGTAAGAGGCTGCGGTCACGAGACCGCCGCCACAGCAAGGTGGTAGTTACTGCATCGAAGCTAAAAATATAAGGAAAAAGGGTTAGCAGAGGAAAAAACAAAGCACACAGAGCTTGGATAAAGCATTTGGGATGCAAACATATACTTACAAGCATTTCTAGATTCCGAACACCTTGTGAAGAGACTGAATCATCATTAGGGTATGTGTAACCTCTTTCCAAATGTGAGTACAATGCATTCTACAATTTTGGGTACATACGCTTTCCTTCTTGGTTTCTTTTGCAAGCTATAGATATTTAGAGTTTGATGAAACCTATACTAGAGGTCCTCCCGATTTCTTGGTTGTACCTAGAATACCATCCCTTGACTACTTGGTGATCGAACAACTCAACTTACAACCCATCTCTTCAAAATGCAATGTTAGATTGACAGTGTATTTGTTAGTCATAGAAAAACCTTGGGATTATTAATGAGTTCCTGCAGTCCTATGATCTTAATTTACATTATGCAAGGCATCTCAATTTGATTCCCCTATTCTTGAACAATAATCCAATACAGTGTTGTTGTAACCTGATAACAAGTTGTTCTCTGAGTTGTAATCTCTCTTCCTTGTATAGTTATGTTGATTAGCCTACTATCTTCCTTGAGTGTTTGTCACTTTAATCCTTTTGATATACATGCTGAAACTTTTTTATGTGCACTTATCTTTAATAACTGAAGATTTTGTACTTGCACTTGTAACTTTTGAAGAGTGTACTTTCCTTGTTTTATGAATTCTGAAATAGGCCTTTGAAGGTTTCTTTACAACTATACTTTGACCTTTTAGCTTTTAATTCTAAGCTGGAAATGCCATCATGTCCTTTATAATAGTTTCTACATGAAATTTTACTTGATGAACATACCTAATTTCCTTTTAAACTATTCTTTAAAACTTGTATTTTATCCAAATGCTTAGTTTTTTCTCATTTGTGGTATCTCCTGTAACTATCCTCTTCATGGGTTCTTGTAGAGGTTTGTTAATGAAAACTGAAGATACCCTTGATCATTTTCTTTGTTTTGATTTAAACTTTGATCTAAAAGAACTGTTACTTGTATCTTGCTTCCTCACGTATGATTTCGGTGTCTTGATGCCTTTCCTTTATACATATTCTATCTACATTTTCCGTTTTTTTGGAACAACTCATAAATCAGATATGTAGATTCCTTCGAAGTATTTCTTTTAAATACAACAATATTTTTTTGTAAAATATTTAAACTTTCTAATCTGTTATCTATACTGCACACTTAAAGAAATAGTTAGAAAATATTTAGGCTTTTGGCCTCTCTTATTTTCCATAGTTTCTTCTTTTCTCTTTCTTTTGAAATGATTATAAGAATCACATGTGTTGATGTAGAATGTTGTTCTTATCAATTGTGTATCTGTATGTGATGCACCTTATACTTCTATTTTCTAGAAATCCATCTGCATGTAGTTAGATAGTACTAGGGTATAGATTAAACCCTAAGCTCACTATTTGACGATAATTCTCTTTCATTTTTTAGGTACATTGTGACTTCTAGGAGTCTTTGAATAAGGATGGACTTCAAGTGAAGTGAAGAAACAAGAAGAGGACCCAAGGAAATGATGGGTTTCTTCTATACCTTTTTACTTTTCACTTCATGTATATGTAATTATTTCTTCATGTAGCTATGAGTTATATCCCACGGCTTGTGTAGGAAATATTGTACTTCTTCATGAATAAATAACATTTAATTTACTAGTAAATGAGTTGTATACTTCTTTACGCTTTGACTTTATGACATGTATATTGATTGTATAATGAAATAAACAACTCAAACACATAATTAAATGTATCTATTATATGTATCTAAGTAAAGGTTTTTTTTTTTTTTTTGAAATACCAGTAACTTAATAATGAACTCTCTTTTTTATAAACTGCAACTCTATTTGTTGTTCCCAAATCTAACATTTCACCTAAACTATGATTCATGCCTTCACCAAGGCAATGCATTATTCCTTTGGGGATTTTGTGTTTCCTTTCTAGAGATGAACATGGAATGGTAGGCTATGTGAGGTGTTAATTTTTGTAATAGCACACATACTACTGGGCAGATTACATGTAACTATTCAATTGTTACAACTGAAAACATGATAAATTTGTAATGCATTCCCCTAGTTAGGTCCACTTCATCAATACTGTCCATCGTAATGAAGTTTCAAGTTCCCTATTTTTGCACAAGTGAAAAAAATTTCAACATGGCACTCTCTCCAATGATGTCCATGCATAGTGTATCCATGGCAAGTACCGGTCCTCTCCACTAAGCGAGATAGTCCCCGGTGGCCCGATAGTTCTTTCTGAAGAACTTGATGATCCTGTCATAGATCTCTATGGGTGTTGCAGTGGATTTACTCCTGACGACTATGCTCAATATGGAGCCTATATCCTATCGGGCCCCCTAGCTAGAGGTCCCATATTACGCCCTCTCTAAGCATCATGGCATTGTGCTAATCGAAAGGGTGGTTGAGTCTATTGCTCTTCTACTTGAGGAGAAAGAGAAGGTGAAAGGAAGATAGTGTTGAAGTTTTTCCACCATGAGGAGGAGGAGATGATCCCCTCGACCTAATATCATGCATCTCTTTGTATATATCTCCTCACTCATGTCACGATCTTGCTAAGTCTTCCCCCGGTTTCATCAATGAAAAAGTGACAAGCGAGCATGGGAATCTACAAGTAACTCTTCCTCGCACCCATCCTCCCAAGGTCATGCCGAGGGCAGTGGGTGGGGATGGATTATACGTGGGGCAGAGAAAAACTAGTTAGGCAATCCTATGTCTTCGACGTGCACTAATGGAATCTGTGAATCTAAAGAAAAGAAGGCCCTCCTAACACAGAATCGGTGTGATAGATCATTCGGCGAGGATGACTGCGCTTCAAGGCTCCAATCAATATTGAGCTCGGCGTGATCCGATCTATAGGTTGTGGAATACATGGAAAATGACTTGTGGGTGCTTCATAGATATCCATTTCACTGACGGTCATGAAAAATGGATGATGGATATATGGTGGATTCTCACGGGGTACTATGTCACATGTGATTGTTATACAAAAGATAATACAAACTTTAACTAAAGAAAAGTAAACTAATTATGCAAAAGTATATCCACAACATATATAAATCATTCTATTTTTGTATTTTCAACGAACCTTTTAAAATAATTAAGATAATAGCTATTCTAATATATCTAGAAAAGGACAACTAACCTAATAATAGAATTAAAACAAACAAAGTAGCCAAGTATAGCTACCTGTCTGTGTAGTTGTGAATCTATTCTAAATAACCAAATAACTGATCTAATTTAATTGAAAGACTCTCGATCCTACCTCAGAAGTGAGGAATGAATCATAGTTTCTTAGAACATACATCCCCACAGCTTCCCTAGCAATATTGAAAGCGAGATTAACTAAAATGAAATGATTCACTACTCTATTTGATATGTTTTAACTAGAACTTTGATAGCTTGAACCTAGATTTTGTAGAACAGTGGCGAATCTGATTGTGTGTGGCTTTGTCCCCTTAGTGTGGTCTCCTTGTTCCTTCGTGCTCACATGAATCCAAAAAAGTGTGTAATGCTAAAGATCGTGTAAAAAGTAGGTATTGGAATAATGGCGGCTTTGGATGTAGGCCGAATACAATGCGAGTAGGAGAGGGATAGTGCAAGAGAACAGAGCTTGGCTTATGCAATTCCTAGCGAGATTTATTGTGAGTCATACAACACAAAACATCCAGAACTTGAAACTATCCTTCTTGATGAACAAAACCTGCAACTCTAATGGCTTCAGACTAAAAATGAAACTATCCTACCTCAATTGATTGTATAAAATAGTAATAACACTAGAACAAGAAGATCATGTGGCTTCTAAACAAAAATAAGACTAACTATGCATGCAACAAATGAAAACTATTGAATTCTAAGTAAGAACCGAAAGACTAAACTATTGAAATGATAGGATGAGGGTGGCTTTGCTTTGAAGTAAAAATGGCATGAAGCACAAGTAGGAGAGGGATGGCATAAGTGAACTAGCTTGCCTGTGCGATTCCTGGCAGGTCGTTCAGGCAATGATAAAACAAAATGATAAATAGTAGGTACTCAAATAATGAGCAATAACAGCTTGAGTAGAAATCAATGACGAAATACAAGTAGGAGAGGATGGCTCAAGAGAACAAAGCTTGCCCTATACGATTCCTAGTAGGATCGTTATCGATGTACTGATGAGGCATGACTAAATATTCGAATTCTAATCCATGCTTTAAAGATAAAACTATTCATAAACAAAATCTAGGGTGAGTATTGAAGACTAAAGCTCAAGAATGATGACTCCATACCAAGAACCAAGACCATTTGCTTGTAAACAAGCTACATATTTATAGCATTTGCAATCACCGGAAGGAAAGTTCAAATTGAACTCTCTCACTATTAAACAAAGATAAATCAACTGTTCCAAGGACATAAAACATTAATACGAGCTAAAATGGGTGAGAAAGTGGTGAAAGTTGAACAATCAGGCAAGTAGTGATCAAAGAACATCTTTGGAAAACACGTGAAGGACCACTTCCCACTGAGCAAGGGGCGGTTAAGAGACCACCGCCCGAGGCGGGCGGTGATTTCATCATCAAGACAAAATGCAAAGGAAAAGAGGGTAAAAGAGCAAAACAAAGCACACAGAGGCTAAGTGGGGTATGCGGGATGTTAACGTACACTTGGAGAGCTTTTCCAGATCCACGAACACCTTGCTTTAGGAGACATGTATCATCATTTGGGCATGTGTAACATCATTACGGTGGTATGCTTTTGTACCCTACAATTTTGGTACATACTGAGTTTCCTCTACTATGTAAGCCTTTTCCATGGCCTATCATAGTGTATGTGGGTAATGAATCGTCTTACCCCCCAAGTCTAAACTCGGGCCTCAAATGAACCTATGAACTCTAACTTACTCATCCTACATGTAGTCTACATACTAAAGCAGATTTAAAAACCAACCCTCATACTTTGCTTTACCGTCGTGGAGGCTGTCGCAAACCATGAAACTCATCGATCCGCTATTGGGTTAATCTCCTAGATAAATATCTACTCTTGAAACACCCCTCGAAGATCTCCCAAGTAACTATCTTTGAATCCACATGGAGCTTCTACTCCTTTTCCCCACACAACTCTAGCTTTGTCTCTCAAAAGGTGGATGGAAACACAAGATTTCGTGTTGCTCGAACAAGGGGATTTCTCGAAGCATCCGCTCAAGCTAACGAACCATGTCTCGGCCTTTGAAATCCCCCTATGTCTCTAGAAAAATGAGGCGAGTATAACTTTATTATCTCTCTAATGTCAACCATTACCGTCGATTATCGGCCTCTGGGTCTCTCTACCACGATCATCTCTCACCTTGGGATCCTGACGACTCGTGCCTCGTATCTCCATCTCTCGAGCTCCCAATAGGGTAAACCATGTCTAACTTGACTCCACATAAGAGTTCTCTACCCTATCCTCAGAGACCTTTGTGACGTGAAGGTGTACGAGCCTCCAGCGACGGCTCTCTGTCTGTCTGCTTTGGGTCACCCTCCTAAAGATCCTTCACATATAACGACATTAAAATCATGTAGAGTCTGCAATATTTGAGGCAAAATAGTTGCTAAAACCTGATCTAGGGAGTTATGTCTAGGTCCACATGTAGGAACCCCTCATCTTGTTCACGCCTCCTACACAAACCAAGGTGAGAGTTAGTTTATCATCATCTAAGTTTTGTTTCAGTTTTTAAGTTTTGTACATTTTCTTAAAAATTATGTAATGTTGTGTGTTCTAGGTTTAGAGTTGTGCTAGGTTTATTTTTTATGTTTCGTGTTTCCAAGTATGCCTAGGTCTAAGCATTGAACCCATGGATCTGATACTAAGTGAAACGTCCACAAATTTCTTGCACGAAACCTAAAACAACCTAAAAGTTAAATTGGAAAAATTACATAATAATTTTTAAAAAATAAAAAATCCGGTGACAAAGCTTAGTTTATTCCTCGATAAACAAATGATCCTTTTAACTAACAAATAAATTATACTATTCAATTTCCAATTTGGTTTAAAATTCTTCATTTCTATAATCCTTATTTAATTTAATAATGCGGTTCAAAATTCATTTAATAATTTATTATTCTAGTACTAAGTCTAATTTTCCCTTCCATTTTACATAATTAAATTAAATTCCTATAATAAACATTTCCTAATTACTAAGGAGTAATTTGATTTAATTTATTACAAGGGTCAAGGGTTTTATTAACAAGACATCAACTAATGAAATAGGCTATACAATAGATTTAACTTCTACACCACTTAAGTGGCCGCATTCCAATTTGACCCATGTATTTCATTTAAATAAATCTCACCTAACACTCACCTAAGTTTTGTAGGGAAGAATGTTTTCCATTGGATGGATAGAATCTAGGCCATTGGTTTAAATAATTTCAAACTAAGCTTAAACATCTCTATGGAGGATTTTATTCTCACATTTGACTTATTTACTCATTTTTGTTTTGCGGGTTTAAGGAAGGAGAAGGAGAGGAAGCCATGGAAGAATGTGGAGCTTAGGATAGGTGCTCCCATATTATTTTATTTTTATCTATACTATTGTAGTTCTATGAAGGGTTTCTGAAACATTTTTGGCTTGTAATTTCATTCTACCCTCTCCTGTGGGTTTGATTGAAATTTCTATTTGTTTTTATTTTGTTATTGTTGCCCTATTTGGCAAATAGGCACTTTTCCTATTTTAGATCTATTTTAAATGGGTATTTTAGCAAATGATTTAAATGTATTTAGCAAAATTTAAAACATACCCCATATTTTATTTCAATAAAAATATACATGAGATAAAATATACACACACATGCGCACGCGCACTTACTTGTATGTATGTATGCGACACACACACACACACACACACACACACACATCTATGGGAATGTGTGTGTGTATGTATGTATATATGTATGTATGTATATATGTGTGTGTGTGTGTATGTATATATGTATATATGTATATATATGTATATGTATATGTATATATGGGTCAATGCGTGGTGTTGTGTCCCACTTTTTGTCAGCGAGTGAGGGGTGTGTTTGGGCGGTAAATATGACTAGTTCACATGAACACCCCTTTCATGCGAACCCCGTTTGCGCCTAACCGATACGTCGGTCATTTTTTACCACGTATGGCATCGAACATGGTTCGCGCGAACACCTCTATTTATATATTGGAGGCACTGCGGAGGAAATCACTTTTCCTCTGCCCCACCTCATTGTGCGAACTTTGTTGAAGGATCCCACAACGACGCGACCAGCCCACAGGCGGCCATTGTTGAAGGAGCCCACCGAGCGAGTTTGACAGGAGCGGACCAGGATCAGCCTGAGCCCCCTGATGCCCAGCAAGCCCACTAGCATGGCCACTTGAGGATTGAGGAGGTCATTGATGAGCACCAGGTATGGATTAACTTGTTTTTTGTTAGAATGGAGGATCCCATGGATTTAGGCATAAAATAAATGAAACCCTAGTTTTTATATGTAAAACCCTAGTAAATTGCAAACTATTTTTACAAAACCCCAAAATCTCTTCTTTCATGACCAGGCTTAAAATATTAAATCTCTTCTTTCATGACTGTGATTTCTGATATATTAAATTTAAAATATACCTTCTGTAGAATAATGGTGCTGTGAAAACCTTAATTTCTATTGTAATGATATATTAAATTTTAAATACGTATAATATATGGATAAGTGTCTTTGTGAAAACCATAATTTTGAATAATGGTGCTGTGAAAACCTTAATTTCTTGATTTTCCAATGGATAAGAGTGTGAAAAATATGTTTTTGGATTATTGGAATATATATGTGTTTTTAGATTTTGAATAAATACATATAATGAACTTTGGATGCCAAGGGAAATGAGTCATAAACTAAAAAAATGGAATAATAAATGGCTTTTAGTAAATGGGTTTGAGGTTAACTAATAATGCTTCAACAATCACATTAAACGTGTCTATGTGTTGCATCTTTGAGTAGCGTGTAGGTGTTAAATTGAGACTAGGTGCTAGAGGAATGGTCAGTCATAAAGATGACATAGAGGAATGTAGAAGATCACAATCAAAATAAGTGACAAATAAGCTATGAAAAATAATTTATAGAGGTGAGTTTTAGTTCCTTTTTAGGTACCCCCTTAAGCTTGTATTGAAAGTTATCTTTGGATATCACATGGGTATTGATAGGTGGGCCATTAATAATAAGATTTCAATTTTTTTTCCTTAAATCCATAAAAGGGGTATTGAGTGCTATATAACTATTTGTTAAGTGCATTAAAATCTCATCCCTTTATCATGTATATATATTTACAAATTCATGATACAGTTTTATATAATTGACCATTTTCTTAGGATGGTGTTCAATAAAAATTACTTGTTACACATAATTCTTTATAGACTTGACAAAAATGTTTGTGCAATTGATTATTATTCGTAGTAGTTAGAGGATTATGAGTGTAGAGATATTTTTGATTTACTCGAAATGGTATTTCCTTTATGTTATAATCATTACAATGTCCCAATACCATATTAAGTTTATTTTCAATTTATAGGATTAGTTTATGAATTATTTTCTCATATTTACCTAAACCTTGGCCATTGTATCCCAGTTTTTTTAGTCTTGAATCTAAATCCATAATTTTTTAATGAAGTTTATGTGGTTATAGGATGGATTCTTGTGCTATTATGATTGCAAGAATTATTGATAAGATATTTTTTCCTTTTCCTCTTTAATTGAGGCTCATGGTCATCTATACTCTTTGGTAGTGTAATATAGTTGACTAACATCAAGTTATCTAGCTCATGTGTATATGTCTCTAGACCTATATAAGGTAAATTGGGATTACACCATTTCTCATTGATATGATAACCTTATTTTTCATATTTTTGAGTCTAATATTTTGTGTAATGGTTACTTCAACATTAGACTTGTTGTGTTTCCCCACTTCGTAGGCATGTATTCATTAAATCATTATTTCTTACATAAGGTGCTTAGTAGTTGATTGGGGTGTATTAGATAGTGGTATAATTTTTTTATGGTCTTAGTCATGGCATAAAACTTGAATGGACTATCATTTCTAGGAAATATATACACCGTGTCACTATGAAAGTACTTTAAACATATAGGCATAATAGAAGGCACACTATTCATATCATGAGATTATAATTTGACTTGTAGACATGGCCTCTAATTTTTTGCAAAACATTTTTGGCCCCAATATTATGTCTAACATAAATTGGCTTAATTTTTTTAATTGAAAATATCGAATTCTATAATTTGTGTGTTAGAATAAGTATGATCCTTAGTATCAATTCCGTTTACTAAGAGAAACATGATATTAAACATATTAACAATTATATGTTTTACCATTTTGTTGAATATTTTTTCTTTAATGTACAAGGGTAAGACATTACTATGTTATTATGTAGTTTCCTTCTGTGGTGAGGTAAGACATTACTATGTTATTATGTATGTTGTTTAATGTACAAGGGTAAGACGTCACTATGTTATTTTTTCTTTAGGTTATTATGTAGTTTCCATATGTGGTGAGGTAGTATTTGGATCGACATTACTTTATGCCACCAATGGATGACTATTTGATGATCTACCCCTATGGATTGCAACATCGCTAACCTCATTATTTCTAGGGTCTCGAAGAATAATATTAGGTGTGGGCCAATGTGAGGGGATTCTAATAATTAAATCCATAATATATGTATCCCTCTTAGTTGTAATAAGAAACATTTTAGATTAAACATTTTCACCATAAATCACATGATTATATCACTAAAACATTGCCTAGTGCTAATATTTATATTATAAACATTAGAATTCATGGAATTAGTATGGAAAACATCATATGTATTAAAGCATTGAAATTTTCCTAACATTATACTATGATGTATTTCTATTGAGGATATATATGCTTGATATTTCCCATACTTGGAGGTGATATCTATTAAAGTAAAGGTTAAAATGTAATACTATGGTATTCCATCAAAAAAATAGACAAAATCATACCCAAATTTAAAAGTCTCAAGGTGAATATTGAAACCTTGAGGGTAGATAATGATACCCTAGGTTGTGTATTTTATGAAAAGATTGGGTTCATCAAAATGTGGTTGGTAAACAAGTGTTTATCTTGATTTAAATCCTATCACTACATATAATAATTTATAATTGTGAAATATTAGTCCTAAAATTTGGTAAATTAGTAAAATATTGGATAATTAACCTTATGTTATTTACAATAGGAAATAATGCAATTAGGGTTAGAGAGATTAACAAATATCCATTCTTAGAATTCATAAAATTACAATAAATATGTATAGAAGCATATCATGGTGTCATCACAACTCTAAGAAAATATTTAGGATTTATGCTTGTGGTCTTGATAGGTTTGTAGGTATAAAATAATACTATCATCGAACCTATCATATGGTGTTATGGCCTTGTACTCTCTGTCTTTTCAATCACTCACTCTAGCCTATGAAATTTCACATGTGTCTTTTTTATTGCTCACTATGCATGGATTTTTTTAATGACTATGTTTGGATCAAATTAGGAGTTTTCTTCACTCAAACCCTAACTCCATTCTTGTGACCTACAAAAGAGGTTAGAATAGGGTTGGACTATGTCACCAATACCTAATTTATGTATTAACTTTTATGCTACATACCATTATTATGAAGAGGGATAAATCCCTTATAATTTCTTGCCTCTTATGATGAGACACATGATAAAATCAATAAAGATGAATCCCTTTATTCATCCCTCACACTTGGAAATAGACACTTGTACTTTGGATTTGGATTAATGTTTGGTTTAAGGAAATAGTATATGTATCAATTTATTTTTGTAAAGTTTATTGTCGTTCCCTAAGGAATGGATAATTCAATACTTTGTCTTTATCTTCTTAGATTGAGTGTCGATCTCTATGTTTTTAGCTCTCTAGTCTTAAATGGCTTAGGGATCACGTGTATATATAGTTGATCATTTGTAAACTTTTATTCTCAAATGACTCACCTTGGATGGCTAGATAAGATACTCAATTAATAATATGACTTATAAAAACTGCATGTTACATTCTAGATAATTCCTCCTTTAGTTCCACTAAATCTATGCGATCCATACACTCATGCATTATTGACTTATAAGATACATGTAATTTCTTATTTTCTAAATTATTTGCATTGAAGCTTGAAAATCATATTTCTGTTTTCATTAATATAGGAGAATATCTTAGGAAATTTTTTTAATTAAAAGTACTATTAAGCTGAATTTTACTTTCATTTTTTTTTACATTCATGGCTTTTTCCACTCCTAATTTGTTTGAGAGGACCGATTTAGAGACTACTGAAATTGCATCTATTCTCCAAAATCCAACTACGGTTGGGCAAAGATAAAGCCCATTGTGAAAAAAATACTAGTTGATCTTCATAAAATAGAGACAAGTTTGAAAACATATAATCCATTTGATTAAGTCGATTAAAAAATGTATGGATTCATTAAAATCAAGTGTCTTGGGAGATGTAGGTTATAATGAGTTTACATCATGACTTTACGATAAGGAAGTCATTAAGAGGTCTTGTTGGAGTTTTTATGCGAGACAAACGGAAAATAAGGGCATATTATGCAAACAAATGTTCATGTCCCCTATGTGCCCCTTTGATTTATCCTATATTTATGGCCTCTTAAGGCCAATTTTTGAATAATGACCAATTACCGTTATACTTCATAATGATCTTTACATCTTGAGGTTCACTTAAACCTAAAATTGAACTATTTAGACATCCCTAGTTATTTGGGGTAGGGCATGGCTGTATTAGCCATAGGAAGGCATATAGAAAGGAGGGAGCTCCTGTAGTTGTTAACACACAAAATCTTGTACCTAGGCCACACCATTCTTATTAGGCTTTCAGGATGTCACGGCCTATCGTTATGACTACACATGAGGTTCTTTATCGAGGGTCTTGTTGGCATTGCTTGCAGACCCAATTGATCTCTTCGACCATGTTGGCCAATACCTTCGAGACGTGATATTAACGGTGGAGTACTAGTAGTAGAAGTGATGCACGCAGGCGATGTATATGCTTGTGCATATTTGATGTCGCTAGATGACTTTGAGCTAGTTCTGAGATCCCGCTCGGGAACGTCTTGTTGCATGCGTATGAGGTGATTTCACGGCATTGCAACATTCCACTATCAAGGGTTTTGGATTTTATAGAAGCGAGTGGGAGTGTATCTTCTAGTCGGTACTCTACATGTGCTTGTATAGATAGACTTCATGTCATTTGGGATAAATCACCTTTGATGTTCAACACATTTTTGTTCCACTGTGTGAAAATTAAACCTTTAATATAATTAAAATTTATTTTAATTGATCATTACTTTACAATTTATTAATATTAAAATTAAACATGTACTTCGTGTTTAGGCTTCGATCTAGTGTGTGGAGCTTCACGGGCCACACCATCTACCCATGTCACATACACATAGCTCTTGACTAAGCACAACATGGATCTCAATGTTTTGGGCCTGAGTCAACTTGGCTTAGTTCGCAACATATTTCTTTGGTGTTGAGGTCGTGGATGACAATCCCATACATTTGGAGCGCGTGCAGAGGTATAAATACATGTGTTTTAATCAAATTAATATTTAATCTAAATTGAAATGTTAGAAATTAATGAACTTTATTCAAAAAAACTTATTTATCAACTTCTTACATTTTATTTTGTTTTTTTCACGGGGATCTACGGGATAGAGATCTACACATAGCGTAGATACTCCCACATCTTCTCGAGGGACAGGATCTTTGAGGTAATCAATTGTACATATCTGTTATATGATATATTGAATTAATCAAGAAATTGTTGTAGAATTTAAACTTATATATTTAATATATGGTACATGTTATATATAGTTTATGACGTGTATATTCCTTTTTTAACATGCGGGGTGCAGCAGAGTGTAGTGAGGGGTCAGCTGGCACTCGCCTAGTGCACTGAAGGAGACCTCGGTGATATTTTATAGATTTTAGAAATGTATATACTCATTATCTACATGATTTTAGATATTTTAGACATGTATAAATACTCATACTCATTCTAGACATGATTATTATATTTTGATATATGTCTTAGACACGTGTATTGTTAATATATTTTTATGAGTTCTAGTGTATATTTACAATTATCTTTCATTTTTGTCTCTTGATGATATAATAATAGGTATAATGATAGATAAGATATTAAATACCCTTCATTTTTGTGATATAACATTATAAACTTTGTTAGAATTCTATATTGAATCATTTTCAATGCTTAGGTAATTTAGTAATACTTTATGTTACATTAAACATTCCACGGTATAATGGCTTATGTTACTTATTTGAATCATATATGATGAAATTTTAAGTTCAATAGATCATTGAATTAACAACTTGAAATAAGACTCCCAATGACCATTAAGGAAAGACTATATAAAACTATCCATGTGCTTTACCAAACTATCAACACAAACAACACCCACCATTAGTATAAGATAATTTTTTTATTCATGTTTAACATTGAGACAAGTCATCACCCAAGCCTCATTCCAACAAGAAAAACATAGTTTTGCAACACTACAATTGTAGTGCACTAGGTATTTTCATAGTGTACCGGTGATGAAGAACACAATCATGAAAAGTAACTAGTTTAAGATGCATAAGAAAAAATTTATTTTTTTATTCACTACTCGATCTAGATGAAAGAACCTTATTTCCCTCCTATCTCATTCTCTATGACATAATGAATCAACACAATTCCAAGCATATTGAAATATGATAAACTTGTATAGTGATAAGGGTACTCCATATACAACCTTTTGGTTCACAACTTTAAACAAATAACACATATATAAAAAACTATGTACATCTGAATTCCCAACTAACATTTCCACATTAAAAATAATAATGCATATGACAAGACTAATACTACATGCCTACTCAATTGTATGTTCTTCTTATAACAAGGGCTTATTAAAATAGACATCTATTACATATTTATTTGTAATGTAACATACATCCACATCATAAATCATGTTCATACCATACATACTTCCATGTAACAACCATATCACAATACTTAAAGTAAACCATAAACCATCTCCACAACAAGTAAGAATCACAAGTATTAAACAAATTTATTGTATAGTGGTCTCCATAGTCCTTTCAAGTAGAAAATACAATCCTATAGCTTAATAGTTTATTACCAACAAGGTTTAGTAATTTATTCCATGTCCTTCTATATAATACAAAGTGGCTCTGCTCATTGTTCAATGACTGTAAAAAATTTTCATGATCTTCTACATCTAGTTTCCATTTATTGCATTTACTATTTTTAGTCTTCACCTGCTGCAATTATGTGATGGGTGTAATGATACACCTTTTTATGCCTTTGTAATCAACAAAGTGAATCCCACTTTGGAGGGCTTTCACTTTTATAAGTATGTTCCTGCGTGCACTTCTGGTGAGCTAGTATAAATTTTTGTCACTTGTTATTTCACATGTTAGCTTTGTTCTCTCTTCGGTCAACACAACAAGTAGTACTCCACTTTCTCAATATTGCCTTCTTTAGCAATGACTGCAAATACATCTCCTACAACAAAATGCAAATAAACATTCAATGATCCATGTATAGTACAAATTATATATATATATATATATATATATATATATATATATATATATATATATATATATATATATATATATATTTAATTATCAAATTATACTTGATCCTTTTCATAAAAAACGTGCCTTGTTTAACTAGTCCGAGATATGTGGTCATAATCGGTTGAAATTAATGGCACATCTTCAAAACTATCATCATGATCTGATCCATATGTGTCACTCACAACTAAAGGAACTTGTTTCCACTCACCTACATACCCATGTTTTTGACTATTGCACTCGAATATGATTTTTCATGCATTCATAACAAAAACAAGAATAATCTCTTTTCTGAGATTGTCCAATTATTACTATCCATAGTCATCAAAGAGTGCAAAGACCTAGAATTGGGAATCCTTTCACATCCATACTTTGTCCTTTGATCAATACCTTCAATTAATCATGCTCGAAAAGATCAATAAAGTTTAAAACAAACATCAAAATTCAGAATAATTTTTTTAAAGTTTGTAACTTGTATCTAACTTAATAAATCACATCAAGATCTACATATCTATGTTTTAAATGTGCATGTACATGTTATCTCCCACAACACTTTGTGTGGGGTTGAAGCTGTGGGGTTGAAGCATGTGATGTTGAAGCTTGAGGTTGAAACACGAGCGACAAAATGTTTCTTACACCATTCAAAAATGGTGTGGGCATCAGAATGTCGATCTCCCTCATTATCAAAGCTTTGTTTCTTTAGAGCACGTTTGAATTATGCACCCGCACCATCATGTTCTCCCTTCCCATGACCACTCTAAAAAAAAACTCCATAAATGAGGAATTTTGTGATAACAGTGGGTGCAAGAAAGGGTGAGAGGATTTGAATTGTGATGCGCAACCATATGACCAAACAAAATGTTGATCTATTTGTATTCCTCGCTAATGAAGATATTGAAAGAACAAGCCAAAACAATGCTGCAAAAATTGGGTGTCATGTTCCTTGTCATCACTTACATAGAAATGATACTCCTTCTTGATCATTCACTTCACACATGTACTTTCAACCCCATCCAAATCCGATTGTGCATGCCTATAAAATACTTGAACCATGATAGTAACTTTGGTCGATTATGATAATATTGTGTCCGAATTTCTTTTTGATGAGAAAATGAGTAATTCTCCATAAAATCAACCACGAGACAATATGGAACTAATAGGTAATGTGTCTCTATTAGTCTTGAATTGTGTAGCTTTCCACTTTGAATAGTGAGAATGTTTGATGTACGGACTAATTAAACTTCGAAACTTTTCATGAATGTAGCATGGGGATTTCCTCTTACCAAATCTAACTTGGTTGCATCTTTTCTAATCCTTATTCAATTTTATGTATTTGAACCTAAAAATAAAATCATAACGGAAAAATTGTCATATTTCATTTGCGGTAAACATAAAAATCAAAATAAAATCTAACATCCAAATTTAAAAACATATTTATTAATCACCTCTTATGACCACCATTTTAAGCGTATTAAAGTATAAATATTCATTTGTTTACGCAATAATTTCAAGTCCCCACACTTTTCACGAGACACCTTTGATGCAATCCATATGATCATCTACATGATCATTAGATATCGTGCAAAGAATTGAAGTTATGAATTCAATGACACATGTAGGTGGGGAATTTTCTTCCCATAACTTTCTATACACCTGAAATAACATAGATTTTGAAATACATTAATTTTAAATCACATCTGAAAAAATGATATTTAAGAAAATTTCAAATATATAGATATAAATGAAATCACACCTCAAAATATATATACATTCAATATAAAAAAATTGTACCTAATAGTGATAATCAAACTCAACATGATAGTGGCAAAAACATGTGTCGAGGACTTTATCATTTCGCATTGCATACCAAGGCTTCAAATTTTTAAACATTCATTGTCCAATCTTAACATCTCGATTTTCTTCTATAAACTTTATGTACATCTCATGCTGAGTTATTTCAAGCCAATGTTTTATATGTTCATGATAGTTATTGCGAGTTATCTGTGTTTTACAACATCCCTCACATTCGAGAGAAGGATGAGTCCTCTCGATCCAAAAATCGAAACTATCTTCACAATATTATCCTCTATTTTATCAAAACGTGGATTTCTACACATTAGTGCCCAATTTCCTTCCATAGTAGAGTCATCCGGTGTCTTCCTCCTCTTTGCATACTGCTTTGACAATCTTTCTAGATAAACCCAATGCATTTGAGTATTCTTGTGATGACACTTGATGAGAAGGTGGTTGGACAGTCCGAACTCATACTAGTTTTACACAAGATATCAATATCATCATTAGTATTAAACATGGTTGTCCAATTTCTCATACTTTGTTTGTTCTCTACATAGACAAATTAGAGGATGCCATTATAAGTTTAAAGGAAACATATTCATCATTTTGTTCTCTATGATATAACCATTACTATTTTTTTAGTTGTTTTTGACATCATTCTTATGTCAAATGATTTTATTTTCACATGTATTATTTCTATTGTTTTAGGTTATGGGATCCTATCAAAACCCTTGCCTTTACCCAATCTAAAAAACATATTAGATCATATTTACCTTTAAAAAAAAAAAAAAAATACGATCTATCAAGGGTTTCTATACATATGTACCAATTTTTGAAGCATTGTCTTTCACTTATTGTGTCTTCTCTCTCTCTCTCTCTCTCTCTCTCTCTCTTTGTGCCTTCCTACGAACAGATCTTCTAGCATTCTTCTCTGCATTCTCTTCCTCGGTATATTTTCATTTCTCATTCTTTGCATTTCCCATGATTCATCCACTTCAATAATTTTCACTGCACACATAAATCGTGATAGATCTGAATTTCTAAGAGTAAACTTGATCTGAAAACGATATGTGCATGCACTGACTTTATTTATATACAAATCTCAATAGAAATTAGGTTATTTTTAATTTTAGTTTTTATAACTTTAAAACAACTTTTCTAATTTTAATAGAATTTATATTTAATATACAATTATTTAGTTTTATAATATTTTTTAAATAAAATAACTATATGCTTTAAAGACACTTTTATTATTTATAAATAATAAAAATATTTTTAAAAAATATAATAACATATTATGTATTTTTTGGTTAAAAACAATATAAAAAAAAAAGCCAAACATAGTTGAAAACAAAAAAATATGTAAAAAACTAAATTTTAAACATAAAAAACGAAAATAACACCGTTACTTTAAAAAACAAATTGCAAAATATTAAATTTAGAAGGAAAGAAGCGGTCGGGCGCTTTGGTGGCACACAAGGGGTTTGCGCAAATGGGTGTTCACGCCTTGAGGTGGTTCGTGTGAACCCCTCCGAGTGGCACTCACATGGAGCCTAAGTGGCACATTTTGGCTCCAAATCCTTTGGAGGAAAATTGTAAGCCAAAATCTGCCACTTAGGTGCCATGTAATTAGGGTAAACGAACTAGTAAAATTACAAAATTTTGAGACAAAATTCATATTTTTATTAGATTTCTAAAAATATAATTTTCATTTTTAAAAAAATTGTTTTGTTATTTATTTGTTAATTTTTACTAACATGTGGTATTTTAGGACAATCAACGAAGACACAATCAACCAAATTTGAAAAATAGTAGAATATATTAAAAAAATTGAAAAAATTATAATTACTATTTGTTGAAGTCTTCTTCGTACTGTGAAAAAAAAAATCAATTTCGATATAAATCTTAAAATTTATTGGCATAGACATATGTACACTATTTATTTGAAATTTGTTTTACTAAATAATTAATTAAAAAATATATATAAATAAAAAAATATGAAATTTTGACAAGAGCCTTAAAATTCAAATCTTAAAATATATCTAAAATTTCATGGTGAAAAAATAATTTTTCATTTAAAAAAACCACCCGGGACAAGTCATTCTGTTTTAAAACATAAGAAACAACGTATGAATAAAATTAAGAAAAAGACCATATTTTTTACCATTTTTATTTTTAAAAAATATACATGTATTCTACACTCTAACCACAACATTTCGTTAGTTTGTGGAATTTCATGAATGTGTACGGTTTTGTGGCTATTACCTTTATAAAATCAATGAAACTGAAAATTCATGTTTATAAAGGTACAAAACATACCAAAAAGTGGGACATTTTATTGTGCTTTCACCACATACATACATACATACATACATACATACATACATACATATATATATATATTCACGTATATATGTATTGCAAACAAAAATTAGGGTCGCAAGTTTTAATTAAACACGACTCTGTTAAAAAAATTTACGTGGCCGACTTTTATAAAAACAAAGTGGCGATTAAAAATTGGAAAGGGTTTGATTGGTGGGGGGCTCGGCCCTCCCACTACCCTGCATTAATACACATAAACGCCACCCCCATCCCATTTAAGAATGGGTTGGGGCTCAAGTCAATGACCCTCCCCCATTCCCTAACTTAAAACAAAGCACCCATGGCGCATTAAGGCCAACATGAAAACATAACCATGCCCCTTTTTTTTAATTGGATTTCATTGAAGATTTTCATAATCATTAAATTACACACACACGCGCGCACATGCACACGTTTTGGTATCATTATTAATTTATAAAAGATTAATCTATTAATATTAATAACAAAGTTAATATCAATAACCATGTATAAAATTTCAATACAATCATGAACATTTAATCCTCATTTTCTTTTCTTTTTATTATTATATAATAATTTGAACAAGTTCAATACATATAAACTTTTAGAATGAATTAGTAAAAACTACACCTAGCTGTAATTACATATAGTCACAAATATATATTTGTTTTGTTTTATTTATTTATATATTTTTGTTTGTTTTCTTCCTTCTAATATCACAAAAAATGTAGTAAAACTTCCATATTCTACGCAATATACCACTTTCCAATAAGAAATAAGAAACTATTTCCAACACCAAATGTAATTTCACAAGATTCTCAATGTTTGTAAAATGAAGCCTATCACATATTGGAAATAATGAAACAACTTAATTTCAGAGATATGTATTCCCATTTCAACTTATTTCTAACTTTCTACTTCACCAAAACAATGTAATAAATTTGTAGTTTCCTTTTACAAAACTAACAGATTTTAAAATGCAAATTACTAATTCAAATACACTTAGAAGAGATTACAAATTATAGAAATTTACAAGTGAAGATAAAACTTTCTCTCAAGCACAAAAATTTACAATCTTCCATCCAAAGTGGGAATAATGAAAGTAAAAATTACAACATAAGGACTATCAATGAAGGTGTTTCATGAAGGCACTATGTATATTGCTATATTTTTAAATGGTACAGAGCTCACGCCTTTATATAGGCCGAGAGGGAGAAGCGTGAAAGCCTGTGAGAAAACGGTTATCTATGGCTGTTCTTTAACAAGTAATAACACAAATGTATTAATTTGCTAACATTCCCCCCCTTAATACATTGCTCTTACAAATGTACCCCCTAAACAAATCAAACTTCACCTTGCCGAGAGGCTTGGTGAGAACATCTATGAACCTACAAAAGAAAATCGGTAGGGCAAGTGCACGAGCTGAATTTGGTGGTTCAAGACACATTCACGAATGTAGTGACATTCGACCTCAATATGCTTTGTTTGTTCATGGAAAACAGGATTCTTCACAAGCTTCAACACACCTTGATTGTCGCAGTGAATGATGGGAGGTTTCTCTTCAGGAATCCCTATATCTGCAAGAATGCAACGTAACCAAATTGCTTCGCACACAACTCCTCGTGCGGCGTGGTATTCAGCCTCAGTGGATGAGAGAGCAACAACAGTTTGCTTCTTCTTTAATCCATGAGATAGGTCCAGATCCGAGATGAAAAATATATCCTGAAGTGGATTTCCTGTCATCAACGGATCCTGCATAGTCTGAGTCTGTATATCCCTGTAAGAAGAACTGAGTGTTCTTCTGATACTCCAGACCAAAGTCAATGTACCTTAGAAATATCTCAACACATGCTTTGCTGCTATCCAATGACATTTCTTTGGCTCCTGCATAAATCTAGCGAGATAGCTCACTGCAAAGCAAAGATCTGGTCTTAGTATAAGTCAAGTAAATGAGACTCCCACAAGTGCTGTAGTGAGTGCCATCTACCTGTGGTGAATCCTGGAATCTAGATAGTTGCAAACCTTTTTCCATAGGTGTGGACATTGGTTTACAATCTGACATCCCATACTTTTCCAGGAGCGTCTTGGCATATTTCATCTGGGAGATGAAGATATGATTCTTCTTCTGCCATATCTCTAAGCCAAGACAATAGTGAAGTAGCCCCAAATTAGTCATGTCGAAGGATTTCTTCGAGATCATTCTTTACATCATCTGAAGATTGTCGGAACTTCCCGTGATCACAAGATCATCTACGTACAAAACCGAGAATGAAAATCTACTGTTCTACCTTCTTGATATACAAATTTGTATACGAGGGGATACGAGTGAATCCATCTTTGCAATAGGCGATCATCAATTTTTATATACCATGCCCTAGGTGCTTGTTTGAGTCCATAAAGAGACTTTATCGGACGACATACCTTCGTGGTTGATGCTCATCTACAAACCCTTCGAGTTGGGCCATGTACACTTCTTCTTGTAGATCACCGTTTAGAAAAGCACTCTTGACATCCATCTGTTGAAGTTTCCATCCATTTTGTCTTTGCCAAGTGCACATCAACTCTGATGGTTTTGATCTTCGCAGTGGGTGCAAAGGTCTCATCATAGTCAATTCCTTCTTACTTTGAGCATAACCCTTTGCAACAAGTCGTGCTTTGTGTTTGTCGATTGAACCATCTCGCCTTTATATTTTGTTTTGAAAATCCATTTGCAGCCAATGGATTTCTTACCCGAGGCGGATCGACAAGTTCCCACGTCGATTCTCGAATCGGGGAATCATATTCAAAGCATCCATAGCTTTGTTTCCACTTTGTGGTTGGTCTAATGTCTCACGACGAGTGTCGGGTTCGGTGCTCTCGAACAAGCCCGAACTCATGAGTGCAAAATTTACCTCATGTCTAGCTTGACTTCGTGTTCTAACTCCCGTAGAAGTACCCGGGATGTGAGTTCAAGTGTGCATCCACGATAGTACTACTGGACCCATTTCGACGTTGGTGCTGCTTGCGATGTGAAGATGTGTTTTCCGGTGTGCCAAGATCAACGAACAAGTCTCCACTCAACTCTTCTTCTCTCGAGAAGAATCATCTTGCTCATCATCTGGATGTGTGAGAAATCTATGTGACGAGGTCGGTATTGGATCTCCATTGTGTGGCAAGGAGTCAAAGGACGACTCATCACATACCACATCTCGACTCTCATAGATCTTCTTCGTCTCAGGATCCATGAGACAATATGCCTTTGAGGTAGTACTATACCCCAAGAAAAGACATGGCAGTGTCTTTGGATCGATCTTCTTCCTTCTCTTATCTGGAACATGCATATATGCAGTATAACCAAAAAATCTTAAATGATGAATAGAAGGTTTACGACCAGTCCATACCTCTTCCTGTCTTTTTCATGTAAGATCTTCGTAGGTGCCCTGGTTGAGTAAATACACTCTTTGTCTGGGACTACTTCGCCCAAAACTCGATCCTCCAACTTGGCGGTCGAGAGCATACAATGAGCCATCTCCATGACACCTGATCTGTTGTGGCACTCAAAATCCCGTTACATTTGGGCGTGTAGGGTGCGATCAAATGTTGATGAATGCCATGCTTGCTTCAGGTATGCTAAGAACTTCTTTGACAGAAATTCCCCCTCGATCGAGCGAGGAGAAGAAGAGGCTTCCCGAGGACCGCTTTGGTGGCTTGGTTTGGTAGAAGGTTTGAAAATGTGCAAGTGCCTCACTCTTCTTTTGAAGGAAATATACCCACATTTTTAGTGAGTAATCATCAATGATGAGTGAAAGTATGCAAAACCTTGAAAGCTAGCCGGCGAGGGTCCGCATGGATCGGTGTGAATGACTGAAGAGGCTCAGAGAATGATAAGAGCTCTGTTTGAATGGACCTCTATGTTGTTTGCCCGCAAGACATCCTGAGCAAACAGGTAAGGAATGGGAGAGTGGAGGAAGCCCTCTTACCATTTCCTTCGCACTGAGTTGATGCAGAGCCCCAGCGAAAAGATGACCATATCGAAAGTGCCAAAGTGCAGGTGGACTCGCCGTTGATGCGGAGAGAGCAACGCTAGATGAAGTGATCGCATCCAGTGCAAATAGACGGCCCTTCAGAAATGCTTGAGCAATGACTGACTCTCCCTGGGAAATGATGCAGGACTTGACCCCTTTCTCAACAAAGAATTCAACCTGCATTCTATGGTTAAGAAGTTGACTTACAGACAAAAGATTTGAAGTCAAACCTGGAACATAGAGCACCTTTGTGAGTGTACATCTTCGTGTTCCAAGAGGAATGATGACATCACAAATCCCTGCTCTAATATACTCTTGATTATGCTGCAGTGGTGATCGATCTCCGATGGGCTGGTCACTCGTGAGTATGGAACAACTTCTTGTTGCCGGTCATGTGTTTCTTGGGCGCCTGAATCAATCAACCGGACATCTTCTCGAGTGTGAAAGTCTCGTGAGACTAAAAAAATGTCGAATGAGTCGTATCTCGGTACCTCTTCATCGGAGGTGGCATCCTGCCGAGCAGCAATGTGTGGCCCTTCTACCTCGATTACGAGCATGCCATCGGATTTCTTGGAATATCCTCGGCGTAAGTGCTCTCTTCGCCAAAATTTCCATACTTGCGACCGTTGTAATAACGAGTTCGCGATGGTGTGCGTATCCGTGGAGCAAATGTGGCACCACCGATCCGCCTTGTGATTATGTTGCTTGCAGGGTGGCATTTGTGGTGGCCGTTGTGAAGATGGTTCTTGAGCATGTTGCTTCGATTCAGGGGGTTTATTGTCCTTTCCGAGGCTTATGTTTTGCCTCATGATGAGAGCCTTGTCTTGAAGGCTTCTTGTACATTTTGCATGGCTTCTTCTGCTGGAGATAATTCACGGGGTTACAAAACTCACCTCTGTTGAGTGATTGTCAACGTGGTGATCGATGTCTCAAACCGTGAAGGAAGAGCTCGCGGGGTGAGTGGGACAAGCAACTTGTCGTCCTTTGGTTCACCGAGTGCGAGAGTTACGCACGTAACTCGCCTACACGCCGCAAGAAGGCTTCTACCGATTCACCATCATGCATACTCATTGTATGAAGCTTTGTCTAAAGTTGCTGACTTTGTCGTCGATTCTTGGCTTCGTAGATGGTACACAATGCGCTCCATACGAGAAGAAGTAGTTGCTTCCCGAATGTATGGCTGCCTCATCGAGAAAGACTCGGGTGATGAGCATTAGCGCTTTCACATCGACCTTTTCATATTTTTCCAACGAGATCAGCTGCAGCCAGGGGAGTGGCGTCTTTGCGAGAGACAATCCCCAAAGATCTTGGAATTGAAGAATCGTCCGCATTTTGGTTTTCCATGTGGCAAAATTTGGCCCTTTCAAGAGTTGGGCATCGGATAGCAATATTTTTGGAGCGAGACATTTTCAAAAACTCAAAAATGTATTTTATTTATTTATTTATTTTTCAAAAATGGCTACTGATGCTTACTGAAGGAATCTATCCAGAAGATGGGTTCTATAGGCTCGTGCGGTGAGACACCGACGCTCCTGTGGGCGTTCTATTTCACGTTCGTCATCTCGCATCATAACCACGTTCAGTTACTCGCACGAATCCGGCGTGCTTGACATCGAACGTCCGAACCGGGCAAAAGTATTCTAATAGTCCTCGGCGCACAATCTCGTCAAAGAGAATGTTCCCAGTGTTGTGTAGCTCGTTGACCAAGGCAAAGAACAGCCCAGTGGTGTCTTCGTTGTCATTCAATGCCCAAATATTTGGTGCATTGCTTGCGGTGCTTTGTGCATCCAAAAACTGAGACATACACCCACACACAGTTTTGCAATTTGCCGACTTTGCTTACACATACAGGGGTTTGGATGGTATTTCACGTGGTTCCACACAAGTCGCTTCCTTAAAATGCCAACATCTACACCTTTGCTCAGCCGAGAAAATTCACAAGGTTTACTACTCGAATCTCCATACACGGAGTTCACCTCCACGCCAAAGCCAAGTGCACGAGTCTCCTTAGTCGTTCAGGTGCATAGCAAATGCTCCCCACGTTTCTCAAAGCGAGGCAGAGGATAGCAAACAAATATTTTTTCTCCCCACGTTTCTCACCAAAGAAAAACAGCAAACATGTTTGGCACACAGCAGTGAGTCTCCTCTCCATGCACTGCGAGACCTCCTTCAGCGCCACGCCACAAAGACACAATACGCCTGTCGAAAAAAATAGTTTTCTTCTCTCCACGCATAGCGAACAGTCTTCTCCATGCACAATGGACAGTCTTATCCACGCACAACGGATCTTCTTCTCCACGCACAACAAAGAACACTCCACGCACAAAAAAAATCAGGGACAGGCACTCGGTCTCCTCTCTGCTACTTCACGCACGCACAAAGAAAAAACAGATCTTCCACGCTTGCAAGGCAAAGAAACGCGGAATAGTCTTCCTCTCCACAAACTCCACGCGCAGCAAAAACCCGCTCTGATACCAATGAAGGCATTTCAATCAAAGGCGCTATGTATATTGCTATATTTTTCAAATGATACAGAGCTCACGCCTTTATATAGGCCGAGAGGGAGGCAGCCGTGAGAAAAACGGTTATACAACTGTTCTTTAACAAGCAATAACACACAAATGTATTAATTCGCTAACATCAACAAGGTCAAAATACAAGTATCCAAATTCATGTCTTCTCCCAAATGTAGCTTCTTGACTTGCACTCTTCAAACTTTCAAAAATTGGATCACAATACAAGGAAAAGGGGTATAGGGGATGCTCTCCGCCTTTAATCCAATAAGGGGAGAAGTCATCCCTTTATTATCCCAGAGCCCCACGAAGAACAATGAAGGATATTGTGCAACATTTGAAAATTTCTTACAAGAGAGGCTTCGACAACATACAAGCCAAAACACTCAACACATTTAAATGGACCTACTCAACAAAATAGACAAATTTCTCAAAACAACACAATAGGCTAGACATCAAACCAAAAAGGGGCAAGAACTATGGTAACCACCTCCTTTTTCCACCCAAGTGAAATAGGAGTTTCACCCAAATCCTTCATGTGCACAATAGAACAACAACAACCTTATCTCTCCATTACAAGTATACAAAAATATGACCATGTTTTCTTTTCACTCCCATAGGTAAAACTCCAAATCACGCTCCTAAAAATTCATGCCTCACAACTCCCTTTTCCATCCCCATGGTCCCATAAATGCATCTCCCACATCCAACTTAAGGAAACAACCCAACCACACAAAAAAACAACACATTCACACCACTCATGCAATACTTTACAAGCACAAAATTTCCACATCTATAAGCATAATCAAAGAGAACAAAGGTGGAGAGCCAACCTCTCCATCAAGATTTTAATAGTCTTCACTCCACAATCTTTGACACCTTGAAGCCAAGCACACTCCAAAATTAACTCCAACAATCTCCCCAAATCAAAAAGTGCAAGAGAAAGAAAGTGAACAAGTAACCCCAAATAAATCAAAATCCATCAGGTAAATAGAAATAGGATGTGAGGATGATGAGGTGGTGCCATGTAGGATGCCACTTAATCAGTCATCCATTCCAAAGGCCACAAGTCAAACCTCATGCCCAAGATCATAAATGAGCAAGAAGAACTATGATAAACCCACATGACACTCAAATTTACACACCAGTCTTCCAGGACAAATTTATCATGGAAAGTGAGAAAGTGCAATTATTTTCTCCCTTTTACACTCCAAAAGGATAAATAAGTCATAAATTAACTCCACATAGCATAGGTAGGGTTTTGGGTAAATCTAAGAGGCATGGGACAAGCAGCTTGTAGCTTGTCCCACAAGCCTCCAAAAAGGCCTCCTAGTAAAAATTTGAATTTTTAAGTTGGGGAAGAGTACATACAAAAATGCAACACAAAATCCAAACCACATCCACAAGATTTCAAGGACCATCTACCCTCATACCTATCCATTTGTCACATCCCTATTTTAGTTAACAAATTAAGTAGGATTAGCTTAATTAAGACACTATATTATTTTCTAATAAAGTGACTAAAATTTCCAACAATTAAAACATAACACAAAAATAAAAACACACAAAATTAAAAGAAGATAACATTACCCCTATGGCCACACATGTGAGGTCCACCCCCTCCCCCAATGGAAACCTCCTAGCTAGGCATGAAACAAAAAAATATATAACATTACACAAGTTGTCGAATTTTGGCCACGTTTCACAAAACTCGACATCCTTTTGTGGTTGGTCCCAAATCCCCTTTTGATGTATGTGATAAAATGTCATACAACACAAACAAAATACCTTTCCGGCCTTATGGCCGTATTAACAACATCGAGACAAATATACATATACAAATCAATAATCATCATTTGAAATTAGCAACTCTATCATGTAGCATCATACATATAATTCAATATTGGCATCCATAAAAAAATCATAATTCTACTCAAAACATCCAACATAGGCTATGCATCCAAAATATGACATGTTAGTATAAAATCATAATATCACAAATCAATATATATAACTATCTATCATTCCCATCTAGTACATCTTAATAAAAGTGTAAATCACATAATGTCAATAGTCAAAATATCTGCATAGCCCATCATCTACCGATCAAAATATAATACTCAAATGTTTAAGTATCAAACCAACAATAACAAACATTAAAATGAAATAGTGTCAAAGAGGAGTGCGCACTACATACATCTGCATGTGTGTGTGTGCCTGTGTGCATATCTTTTTTTTTGTGTATGCATACATGTGTGTTCACGTATTTGTGTGTGTATGTATATGTTTGTGTGTGTATGCATGCATGCGTGTGTGTGGTGTGTAAAAGATTTATTATTGAATTTATAAATAAATTTGATGGATTTCCATGGATTTCCACTATCATATTCGAGAAATTTCAAAAACAATCCTCCCATAATCAAATTCATGTCTAGATATGAGTACCTAAATAATTGCAATCCTCAAGAAATTTTTACTCGACAAGAATGATTAGTTTGAAACTCCAATTTTGTACACTAGCATTAAGTATTCAAAATAAATCTAATACCAACTAATAAAAGTCATGGTGCATTTTAAGAACACGTGAAAGTGTTTCCTTTCTTATCATAGAACTTATACCATGAAATTGCATAATTATGGTTTTAGCTAGTTGTTTCCATTAATTTCGGTCATTTTTTTGAAATAATGTTAACATTAAAAAAATAATGTTTGATGACTTGATGACACAATTAAGCTGAACATCAAATGTGCACAATAATATCACAATGATCTGGTTTGATTTAATTTAGATATGAATATCCACTATAAGATAATGCATGAATCTAATACACAAGTGAAGTGTCAAATATATCTGCAAATGATCATAATAGAGAAGAAAAAGTTAAAATAGGTCACATTATCACTATACATAGAAAATAGGAATAACCCAAACATAGTACAATAATCTTCAAATGGTATTATACAAAATATATTGTAAATTAAAATAAGGGATTTATTTGACTTATAAACTATTAAATTAAATATCATATTATTTTCATTGATAGTGGAAAAAAAAATTATAGCAATTCACAATGAATACACTCATGAATATAAAGTGAGTGATTTTATTTATTAGACTTAATATATAAAGCCTACGAAAAAGATACTATAAATTGAATGACTATGCGGGTTTATCTAGCATCCAAATCTGTAACGGAAGCATTATTAATAGATGGGTGGACAACAAGAGTGGAAGATGAAGCAGATGATGATGACACAATGGTGGAATTTTGGTACGAGATGTAGATGTATCTTTATGTGAAACACCCATGAAAGATGGCTTTGTGGGATTCGGTAAATTACTCATAGAAAGGTTTGAAAGCATTGTGTATACATTGGACATGGGAGGGCGAAGGGATGCATCTGCTTGTGTGCACAAAAGACCCACATGAACACATCTTGAAACATGCTCTTTAGGGCAATTCTCAATTATTGCTTTGTCAATCACATCCCCAATATTTTCTCTCCTGTAAAAACTCCATACCTGGATAAGAATGATGCATATTCATCTTCATAAAATATATAAGGCATTGTTAAAAGACTATATCAAAATGGCCTTCATTTTATATTCTTACCAATTCTAGCAGGGTTTGAAATTCAGGGGCAATTTAGTATCAGTGTTCTTTCTTCCACACACAATTTCTAAAAGCACAACTCCAAAACTCGTAGACATCGCTTTTGTAGTTAATTGTCCAACATAACATACTCTGTGCCATATACCCACTTGCAATATTAACAATAGAAAAACAATTAGTAGATTATAAAACCCGATCACAAGCCTTCAAAATAAAAATTTTAGATTGTATAACTAAAATAAACCTAACCTTTGAGTTTTTCTAATAATAATCTTATAATGTTCTAATTAATTTTTCTAATAATAATCTTACCATGTTCCCGCAATTCGTGTGCTAACATGAGTCTCATCTTGACCAAATAATCTTGCTAAGCCAAAATCTGATATTTTTGGCTCCATTTTCTCATCCAACAAAATGTTGCTTGCTTTAATATCCCGATGAATGATCCGTACTTGAGAATCTTCATGCAAATAAAGAAGCCCACGTGCTACTCCACGTATAATTTTCAAACGCTTTACGCCACTCGAGCTCTTTGCTTCGTTGAGGATCTATAGTCATGCAATATTCCAATACAAACATCATATTAATGAAGATCAAATAATATTTTATGGACACGAACTTTTAGAGTACGTGAATGTGGGTCACCAAATAGTATTTTGTCAAGGCTTTTGTTAGGCAAGAACTCGTAAACAAGCAAGCGTTCTGATCCCTCTGCACAACATCCAAGTAGATTCACAAGATTCCGATGTTGAATTTTGGCCACCAGCTTAACCTCATTTAAAATTCCTCTTTTCCTTGCCGGGATTGTACAGACAGCTTCTTTACTGCTATTTGTTTTCCATCTGGCATTGTGCCCTGACATTAAAGAAAAGAACGGATCAAACATAAGGTTATATGGCGAATGGCACAAAATGGCATATCGGCACCAACATAACTACGTAGAGTTTAAGTCATGTAAAATACCGCGTCAAACATTGTATGGGACGAGCCCAAAAGACTGTCTACTCCTGTACGGATTAGATATCAATATAAGAAATGCTTGAACAAATATATTTAGAAAATGAGAGCACACATAATTTTTTTGGGCTAAATCTGAAAACCAATGCAGCTCTGCAATGGAAAGCGAAATAAACAGCTGTACCATCAATTGATCGCTAAGGCTTTGTTTTAGTCTATGTTACCTTGTATACAGGGCCGAATCCTCCCTCTCCCAGCTTGTTATCTTGATGAAAATTTCTAGTAGCAGTCCTGAGTATTTCCAGGTTAAAGATTACTTGGTCATCCTCCCCGATCAGCGAGCGTAAATTTATGCCTCGATTTTCTGTATAATAATATGTAAAGAGGAAAAGTCAATGTATTTATAAGTCTATACTTGTGACAACAAGTTTTGGACAAACGGAAAGAGGATATATCAATTCTACTTTGGTGTCTTCGCTAGAAAAGAAATTTTAAAATCTCTATTATTGGAACTGCCCTTTTATATTAATTAAAATAAAAAAGAGTTACAAAAATATGGGGAGCCAGTACCTTTTCTAAAGACAAGTAACTTCCCAAATACTGTGTGACTTGAGTTTTTTCGAATTGCAAACAAGAATAGTAATAACATCACCAACAGGCAGCCGAAATACCCAAATATATAACTATTTTGTTGGATGACTTTTCTGCACGATAGATCAATTTGAGTGTTCAGTGATGTTAAATGCTAAACCATAACATTATTAATTTTATAACATCTCTTTGCTCATAATGGAATTGCCTGAAATAAAACTGATAAAAATGGATCGAGCTTACAGCATGTGTATTTAAAAATAAAAATATAAAATATAAAAACATTTCACCATAATCTGACTTAACCGAAACAAAAATGTTTATGCATACTACTGGGTGTTGGGGTGATAATGGTGGTTGCTGAGTGGGCGGTGGAGTCTGCAGTAGTTGTGGAGGAGGCGGTGGAGGCGCGGGATTAAAGAATGGGGAGGTTCATAACGAGCAGCAACTTCCCAAGATAGCCCAACCTCCAATATGAGTTCCACCGCCCATCTCGATCATCTCTAAAAGCCTACTAATAGCAATTGATAAGCACGATGTGCAATCGTCAATTGAAGTTATGTCCATCCAGCACTGAACCAGACCGAATATCTTATGAAACGAAGAGTCAATTATTGTTCCAGAAGCGTATCGATTAACGGATCCATAGGCTTGGACTGTTAGATTTGTGAAAAGCCCCTTCACCGCTGTGGTAAAGACATCAGGGTCTGCGACATTCCCTAAAGTGTAGTAAATCATCGACTGGGTGTCCAGTTTTCCGACGAAGCTATAATTCTCATAGCGCAGGAAGCACTTTTTATTCGCAGTTCTACCTCCCAGGCATTTCCACAATCATTTCGAATACTGGTATTTGCTCTTTGTGAACAGCTGTAGCATTCATCCACCGTCGCGTCTCCCCGACATTGAAGAAATCCATAAACCGTGTCTGGACTTTGGCCGGAGACAGAGGTATTAAACCATCCGATGATGAATTAATGTGGTTGACAAGATTATTAAGAACTATATTCAAATTGCTCTGGAATATAGTTGCTTTTGCTTTTGTGTGGTTAGCAGGGTTGCATATGGCCCCCATGTCCCGTTGCATATGTGTACATGGAAACACATGAAAAACAAAGCAATACATAATAACAGCAAAGGACAGGATGAGTGTAGACATTTGGTATTGAAGATAATCTGCATGTTGCATGCGTTTGCTGTTTCTACACTCTCTTTGGAGACGGAAGAATGCCCCTATCATAATCTCTGAGAAATGCCTCCACCAATATTACAGTCACCGCGAAACCCTTCTCTTTGATTATATGACTCCTACAGCAGCAGAAATCAAAGCTCGGACTGTTATTGCAGACTACGGAGGAAGAAAGCATAAATACTGCAGCAAACTAATAACTTCGTCGAGTTTGAAGTTTCAGGGTTTCATGGCCCGAAGGAAGTGCTCCCATTAGAGGGGTTCCTAAATTTTTTTAGCTGCTGTGAAGAGCAATTTTAGGAGTATTTATAGTATTTATGGTATAAAAGTTTTTTTTTTTTTTTTTTTGAGTATGCTGCCATTATTTTAGGAAGATATTTAAAAATGTTGCATGTTAATTTATAATAAAATTCAAAATTAAACATATAATTTATAAATTGACATTTAGCATAATATGTTCCTACAAAATAGAAATAGGTGGGAACATTTTTATCCTCCTACAAATACTCCTTATTTTTAGGAAAAAAGATCTAACATTTCATATTTCCCAAATTTATTTTGTCACGAGACCACCAACTCAATTAGATTATAAACAACCACCCCCTCTAAGGATCCGTACCTAACTCTTAGGTCTAACATCTTCTATAAACTATGTTTACTTGCCACCTCTTTCCTATAAAATCGTTAACCTCAACACCAAAGAATTTTGTCTAAGCTTTTCAATATGGTTCAAGAGTTACAAGATTTTCTCCACTTTTCACCACGTCGAAGTAGTTAAGTACAACGTTCGGTGTGAAGTAGTTATCTACACCTTATGTGTGGTGAATGTGTGGCTTACATGGAGTCGGGGTTTCAAATTTACAATCGCAATGAAGCCAATGGAAACAGTCGTTATCATTTTCAATTATAAAGTCAAGGTGTAGTACTAGGCTTACTTTAGCTAAGCGGTCAAATAGGTTAATTCTACCCCTTTGAAGCACACTCGTAACCACTTTGCACATGGAGTAGCAATGAGTGATCAAATTTGAAGGGCTGGTCTGAATTTCACTCTGAAGGGTAAATATTGGACCAACCTTTCGATGATGAAAAGTAGTATAAATATTTCGCACTTTGCATGACAAGAGTAGATTAAGTAACCACGTCACAAAAATAAAGAACATTTTTTAATTGAGATATTTTTTTTTTTAAATGAATGTTTATTAAAAATAAGAACATTTTTAATTGAGAGATTCATTTTTTTAAATGAACATTTTATAAAAATAAGAACATTAATTAGGTGTTGAATATAATATTTTACATCAATCACATCTAAGAACAATATCTATACCCCCTACATAGGGTCTATTTTATTATAACGCTATTTTAAAACTCAACCTAAAATAAGTCATCTATTAATTAACTCATTTACTTTGAAAAGTTGCTTAATAGTTTGTTTCTTACAACATTAAGCACACAAGTAATGAGTAAGATCAATTATACTAGTCTAAATGTGTTAGGGTGTGTTAATGCACCTCTAGACGCTCGAGCATTTAGACAACAAAAACAAAAGCAAACTATCCATAACTATTAACTCAAACTCAAATTTGATTTTCTATATGCCACCTCTATGAATGCCATTATTACGCACCTTCCACTATCTTTTCAAACTCACTTTGCTTAATGTGCATGTTAAATGAGAAGAACATCCCTTTGATTCACATTAGGCTCAAGCCAATAGGTTCCAATGTAGTGATCCTCTGACTCGACATTGATATGATCCTTGGCTTACATAATTTATACTTCGAACCTTCACAGTTAATTGATATTGTCCACTATTTCCATCTCATAGGTTGTGGGTTTCATTTAGGGAAAATTTTAGTGGCGAATCTTCATTAATTCACGAATATTCTAGTTTTTAAAATTTTGTGAAATTTTAGGTATATGGATATGACTAATTCACCTAAATTTTAAAGGTTCAAGTTACTTTTAGGGGTCAGTTCACCCAACGTTTACACCAATAACCAAATTTTTTAATTCAAATTGTCATTAGCGAGAAATTAAAATTTGTAAAATTCACCTTCATATATATAACATTACTAAATATCACTATGGTTGTAGGGTAGCGACCGCTAAGCTATGCAAAGAGTTGTTTACAATGACAAAATCTAATGGAATTTGCTTGTATCTTAAAATTCACCATGGTCTAGCCAAAGTTACCTAGCGACCGCTAAGCTCTAAAATTTACCATGGTCATGTTGATGTATTACCAATTTAGCTAGCGACTACTAAGCTATAAATATCTCCATTTTTTCACCAAAAAAATCACATTTTTAGAATTTTTTTGTTTAGTGAAATTGAATTATTAATCCTTTTGATTAATCCAAGAGAAATATGGCCAAATATCACTATGGTTAGAACCTAGAAGCCACTAAGCTATGCAAATAGTTGTTTACATTTGACAAAATCTAATGGAATTTACTCGTGTTTTAAATATCTACATCATCACTTGTCACATGATTTGATATATGGGATGGAAATTTGAAAAATGATATACTTATGTTTATAATATATTTAATCCGATATTCCCAATTGCCCAACATCCAAATTTTGTGTTTCTACTGCAACTAAATATTTTATCGGGATTTACAAATTAAAATGGCAATGGTTGTGACCATTTTTCCACACAACCCTTCTTTTGACAATTTGAATAAAATATTACACTTACAATTTGTCAAATGATTTATAGGTTTTGAATTCTTTTTAACAGGCAAATTTTGACTGCACTTCTCGACGGGTTGGAAGCCCTCGGAAGGGTGTGATAGGTGCAATTTTGAACACTTTGGTAGCAATATGCATCTGAGCATGCTCGAGGGAATTTCGAGTGTGTTGTACTTGAGCGGAAAGTATTGTTGGTGAGGTGTATTAAATAGGACTTGAAGCTTTGGCACATTTGAGAGATATTTAATATAGTGTAATTTCTAACAACAATCAAAATTATGGCGTGTATAGTTAAATTATGTTATGTACAAGTAAATTATCCATGTAAGTCCGAGTTTCGGTTCTTATTTTAGTTACTTGTCTGGAAATTTAAATGGGGTAAAATGTTGTTTGATGTCACAAAAATGACATTCTTAATTTAGTTGGATTATTTTGGAATAGTTCTTCATGTATGGTGGTCTTTCTTTGTTGATGGGGAGGGTTATGTTAAAAAAAATAAAGATTTTCTAGATTCTTCATGTTTATTAAGATTGTCTATAATCTTCCATTGGTGATTTAAGTTCATTCTATAGAACTATCTAACAAATAGAACATCTAGTATCTAGAATCCTCTAGAAAATGGAAGCCTCCATATTATAGAAAAACTATTAAAAATATATAATCATGCATAGTCATTAGTATTCGATTGGATATAATTAAAAGATAAATTAATAAAATATTATATTATTTTTATTTCAGACATTTTCTTTATTTCTTATGCTTTGTTCTTGTCTTGTTACAATTCTATTTTTATTATAGCGGATTGTTTTTAATATTCTTTTATGATGAATTGTTCGATTGTTTTTCAAGAGCTAGATAATATTTGAAAGTGATTTGTTACAATTTTTTAATACCCATTTACTTGATGACTAAATTTTTCTAATATTATGGGCTCTATAAATGAACACTTGCCAATCCTTGACGAAAGTCGTTTTACATATTGGAAGATTATAGTCAATAATGCTCTTAGAGAAAAAAGGCTTTGTGGAGGATGGCGAGTAAAGAAATGAACGAGCCTCAACAAACCGATAAAGAATGAGACTTGTGGAAATGCAAATTAGAACAAGCTAGTGGTATTATTGGGTAACCCTTAAGCCCGAATCACAATAAAGGATTTGTTGATATTTATAATCCAATAGAGCTATGTGAAAACATAGAAAATGGTTATAAAAATACAAATATTGATAGCATGTCTAGTATAGAAGAAAATTTGATTAATTTAGATTTGACTAATTGTTAAAAATGGTTGATTACTTAAATGAAGTAACATATTTAAATGCCCACTAAAGAAAATAAGTGTTGAATATGAAGAAAAACCAAATGATTTCTATTAACCTTATAAAGTTTTTAAAGAATCAAGACAAAGCGTTATATAATTAAATCCCAAAGATGCTGAAACAATTTTGATTAATATTGTAAGTTAGTTTTAGATGAAGAATTACAACTTGTTGGAGAGTGATATACTAAGAAGAATTGTGCATATTCAATTAAGAGAAAATCACTTTTTAATATGTTGAAGAATAGAAGAATATGAAAAATTACGATAAATTTTGAAACAATGATGGCTCTAACAAGTTTTTTTAGAAAATATGCTACATAAAATAAATAAGGAAGAAAACCCATTATTTGCGGGTAATATGGAGTTGAGAATCACATGGAGAAATTTTGTTTCAAGAAGAGGAACGATGAAAAGAAACAATAGAAGCCTAGATGTGAAAGGCTAAACTCGATGATAAGTCAAATAAATATAGTTTTGAGGCCATCTCCTTCAAAAGGAAGAAAAATCAATTATGGACATGATTTTCAAAGAACATATCTATTGTTAAGGGGACATATTTTGTTTTAGATTCTAACAAAGAATGAATTTTAGGCTTAGGCACATCTTTTGACATGACTAGAGATACATCATTGTTTATTATTTTCATCAAGGGATGAAATCATAGCAAGAAACTACCTTTGGAAATAAAATGAAACTTGTAGTTCTAGGGACATGATTGTTAATGTGACAAATGGGACTTTGAACAACATTTTATTGATTAAAATCTTAGTGGAGAATATTATTTCAATATATAATATTACTCAAGCTAGTTATGATTCTTTTATCGGTGTTGATCAAGTCATTGTTAAAGATAGAAAAAAACTTCAGTAATGCGATTTTATTGGTATATTTGATCATAAAAATGTATTTACAAGTATGTTGACTTTATTGATGATTAATGCACACTCTCTCATGTTTTTATTTCTCAAAACTGATTATATATCAAAACTAGGGCATGCTATCATTGGACATATAAGTTATACAATATTACAAGCCATGGTTAGGATGAATATGGTTAGACGATTAACAAAGAATTCAACTTACAAGGTGTATGTGTGAAGGATTTGTTTTAGGTAAAAATCATTGATATCCTTTTCATTCAAGAGATGCATGGAGATCTAATTATCCACTACAACTTGTTCATGCTGATATATGTGAACCGATTTGTCCTTCATTTTTAGGTGCAAAGTATCTACTCACATTTATTGATGATTATAGTAGATGAGTATGGGTTTATTTTCTTTAAATGAAAAGTGAAGTGATTGCATTTTTTAGAACTTAAAGCACAAGTTGAAAACCAATGTGGCAAGAGAATTAAATGCATAAGGATGGATATTTGGTGTGAATATTGCAATTATGCATTTGAATTATTTTGTGTAAACTATTTTATTAAGGTGCAAAGAATAGCAGTCCATATACTCCTCAACAAAATGGGGTTCCTAAATGAATTAATAGAATTATTATAGAAATAAGTCGTTGTATGTTGCATTTTAAAGTTTTACATGATCAATTTTTGGGTTTTTTTTTTTCTTATCTTTGCATAAACTATGAATATACAATCCACCAAAGCTCTAAAAATGCCACTCATAAAGAAGCGTGGAGTTGAAGAAAGGCTCATATTGTGCATTTTAAAGTGTTTGGGTGCATAGATATAATGAAAAGAGGAAAATTTATCATCGAAGAAAGGCTCATATTGTGCATTTTAAAGTGTTTGGGTGCATAGATATAATGAAAAGAGGAAAAATTTATCATCAAAGATTCATACGTGTTTGTTTATCGGCTATAGTGAAGAGCGAAAGTCCTGCAGTTTATAGCTTTTGATTAAGAAAATAGGTCTTTATTAGTAGAGATGTAAAATTTGATGAAATTTTGCAACTCACACCACTTATTCTCAATCTAAAATAACACATGCAGCTTCCAACTTTCAAGATATTTTACAATAAAATGGAGAATATATTGATGAATCCTAGTTATGTACTGCTACAAATGAAGATAATACTATTGAAAATGAAACTGTTGACGCTTGTGTTCTAGCTTCCTTCCACAAGTAGTGATGAAGAAGAAGAAGAAATTTTATCTAGACATAAGATAAGGAGTATTGAAGACATATATGGGAAGGATCAAAGGTCCAAGGAAGAAGTGGTAGCGTTCTCAAGGAAAATGTATTATAAATGAATGACGTAATCTCATAAGAGCAAGATAGAGGGAAAAATAATGGAAACAAGCCATGAAAGATGAATATGACACATTAATGAAGAATAAAAACATGCAAACATGTGCCTCTCCCCCAAGGTAAAAATGTTATTGGTTGCAAATGGGTTTATAAAAACTTGAATGAGATAATGCTATAGAAAAATTAAAGGCTATATTGGTTGTTGAGGGATTCAATCAAAATGAGGGAATTAATTATGAAGAAACATTTTCTTCTATCATTAGAATGAATACATTTAAAATTATTTTTTCTTTGGATGCTTTAGTGTTGGGTGGAATCTTCATCTAATGGATGTTAAAAATGGTTTCTTAAATGAGTATTTATATGGATAAACCATCTTGTTTTTAGATCAAAACTTCTTAAAACTTGTTTTCACTTAAAGAAGTCATTTTATGGCCATAAAAAGTGTTAAGAGCATGGAATGAGAAGATTGGCACATACTTTAACCTTCACGGGTTTCTCAAATGTCAATCATATCTAAATCTACATGTAAAGAGAGTCCAATGTGATATTATTGTTTTTTAATTAAAGGTAAATAGTTTTTTGAAAGGGATTATACCCTTGTACAAAGAGGCTCAAAATCTAGATTTTACCATTTGCCATAATAGTAATATCAAAAAGATGTAATGACAAATCCCAATGGCATAGAGATATCTTCCAAGAAAATAACATAAAAATAAAAACTAAACAACATTAAAACAATATGTCCACGGTAAAAGGACCTCAAGCGGTAAAACAACATCAACACTAAGGGCTGAAAGCAATATATAACCTAACTTATCTAATATTATGTGTCGAAGGATGGCTTTACAAAATACAATCAGTCTTAAGAAAATGATTTTTTGCAACGTACCTTAGTCCAACCATCGCCCCGTGTATATTCCCATCCATGTGGTCCATTAGATTTGCATTTAAATTTTGATTCTCCGCTCACTGCTGAAACGGTTATTCAAATTTCCTAAATCAATAATTAATTCAACCTTCCCCATATCTATCCATGAATCACCAATATGTCCTAGTTGTTCATTTGCAATGGTCATTACTTGATTTAAAAACTCCCAATAGGATTTGTGGATTTTAAATTTGAATTTTGAATTTTTGTGGGGCTTCCCCATCCGCCACTAGCCACCGATCCATCCACGTGGGAGTGGTGCCCCACTCCTCAGTAGGTTCTCCACCACACCTCCACTACCTCCCATCATGTCCGAAATGTCTCCCTTTCATTTTCTTTTACTATTATCTTTAGCTTTTATCTCTTCCTACGAACATACACCATCCTCCTCTTATATATATTCTTCATGACAAGTCTTCTCTTTTGTCGAATATCTTCAAACCGGGCTAGACTCTTTGGGATACATGGCTCCTCTTCCTATGTTCCTCTTTACGTAAAGATTGTACATCCCTACAACACGATGAAGCATTATTTCCCACTTTTCTCGCATTTTCACATAATATCATTGATTTTTTAACCATTATCACTTGTTCACGCTAATCATTTGGGGTATTCAAAACAACTCCTTTTGGTATTTTGTCCCCCTCACGCACATTAATGCACATCCTGGAAAATACAAGTCTTCATCATGCCTTTGTAGCCGGATCTACCAATATTAAAAATGCCCATTAACCTTGCTAGACCTAGGAGAACTTCAGGTTCCCGGTATTCCAATGGGAGATCGTGTAATCGAATCCATAGCGGAAGAGCCGAAACATGTTGTGATATTTCAACCCTGTGGACCATCGACTCATGCATAAGGTAGACCTCCCATAAAACCATGCACCTCCCAGTAATACCCTCTATAAGTCAACTTCATTAAGGAAACATAAGAGAAAGTTGATCCCTCCCAATGCTCGCACTTCTAATTTGCATGCCCATTTCCTCTTACACCAGTCCCTTACAAAATCGATGTTTGGACGCAACCCTCCAAATCTTCCAACGGCTGCACTTTTGAATCTACTCTTAGCTCTATTCACGATCACCTCAGGGATATGGAGATGAGGATCATTATTAGTCCATTCCGAATATTTTCAGAGGTTCTCTAGCCGATTCTCCAAATAGCCTAGTTTCCCACAATTTGGCGTGAACAGGAGGAGCACATGATGCAACAAGCATAGCCATTAATGAGATTCATATTAGTACAAGGGTTATTGAGAGGCTATATTGGTTATTGAGGGATTAGCCATTAAGGTGATATTATTGTTTTTATAAATTATGTATATTATTTACTCATTCTTGGACCAAATATGGGCTAATCAATTATTTAAAATTAGATCGTAAAGGGTCATTTTTAATATGAGTGATTTGGGTGAGCTACATTATTTTCTTGGTTTATAATTTTACAGGATACATGATGGATTGTTTATCTCACAATCAAAATATACTTTTGATCTTCTATAAAATTTTATTATGATTAAATGCAATTCATCATCGACTTTCATTCAATTTGAAGTAAAGATTACTAAAGAGTAAACTTCCAAAAGGGTAGTGTTATCACCAAATTATAGCACCCCTGAATGGATTCAAAATTCGAATGGAGCATTCGAGTAATTTGTGTAACATAGGTACTATCCCCAGTTGTGGGACTTGATACTTGGGATATACCTCCAGAGAAAGCTGGTTCTTATTCCTCTGTTTAGGTGCATGCATTTAGATTGTAGAGGTTTTTAATCCTAAAACCTATTCTAATTTTCCAAGGAGATAGAGTTAAGAAAATGCAAGAAAATAAAACCTAGACTAATAGATGTGATGCACCAAGGAATGAAGAACATCTACTTTTCTAAAAGACACAAACCTCAAAGATACAATACAGTCACCATACCATGCACAAGTAACCAAAATGTAATGAAATATCATAAAGGAATAAATTAACAAAAGAAAGGGTTAAAAATCATCCACAAACTCATATTATTGCTCCAAAGGTTCGATATGATGCATTACATTGGCCAAGAGGACGATCTAGCATTACAGAGCTACTAGGAGGTCCAAAATTCTACAACTCCACTTACAGATAAGAGAAGAAGGGAGAGGCAGAGAAAAAATTTCCAACGTTAAAAATGAGCCGAGCTCTTACATTTATAGACCAAGCAGAGAGAAGAGAAGAAAACTGGGACCAAAATATGATTTGAAATCTCAACCACCAGCCATCAAAGCCTGAAAATCTACCCACAAACTATCAAATCAGTTCTCCATGACGCTCTGCGTGTTGGAGAAGGACGAATGGTGGATTGATCAAGATCGATCATTTCTTAGTAATCCGATCGTACATTAATGGAGACGAAGACGGTTTTTCAAATCCTTACCAACCAAATCAGATATCAAGTCGTTCCTCATGATGTTTACATGCAAATCGGATATCCATCGATTTCCCCATGATTATTTACGTGTTGAGAAGATAAAATGGCGGATTGATCAAAATATGATCATTTTGAGCAATCAAATCACACATTAATGGTGAGGAAGATGTTATCCAACTTTTCACCCACCAGATATTGCTAAAAACAATATTTTATGCTTCCATGGCATAGAGGAGGTTGAGATATTTCCAATGGTATCAATTTTGTCGCATTTGGAGCTCTGGTTCGAAAGATATGACCATTTGCATTTTTGAAACGAATCCATGCGAAAAAATGCAATTTTTTCCAAAACAGATCCACGGGCCCAAAAATACAACTTACCCTCTTTTTGCGAAAACATGCAAAATTCCAAAACCTTCCGCATCCCCATAGCTCCTCCATTACAACTTTTCCCAAAGGATTCTCGCAAAAATTGGAATTGCCCCCTTTGCCAAAAAATGCATAAAAATCAAAGGTATGAAACTCCCCGCAAGCCCGCAAGCATGCCACTTGTCAATTTTATATTTGAAGAAGTCCTCATTTGGGGGTCCTCGGGCCAAAAATTAAAAGCCGCTCCTTTTGCACAAAAAAGGGGCAAAAGTTCAAAGTATCTCCGCAGACCCATGCCTTCCGCCATGTGTAATGTTTTCATTTGTCAACAAACTTTCCGGGCTCATGGGTTCAAGACTTCTACAATTGCACCTTTTGTGCAAAAGAATGCCAAAAGTTTTAAAGTATCCCACAAACTTACGCCTCCCGCCACTTGCATTTTAGCTAATAAAAACCTCACCAAGACCACGAAACCGGCAAAGTAAACTTGTGCTTTTTTCCATTTGAAATTCCAAAGTGCCAAAATTATCTCCATTTCCCACAAGTCCATGCTTGGAAACTTTGGCAAAATTTTCTCGAGCCCATGGAATCTTTACATGGGAAAACTTTCCTCCGCGGCCCCGCAAGTCCGCATTTTGGAATAAAATCTCTCCAAGACCAGCTGAAACTTGTAATTTTGTCGGAAAACCTTCCTCCGGCCCACAGCCCGCTAAATTGGGCAAAAGCCTTCCCGTGCCCTCCGGCATGTAATTTTCAAAATATAAGGAGTTAGAAGGACTTCTTTACATTTTGGAAAGGCGAAGAAATTTCCTATCCGATGGGAAGTGCTAGTGTTCTTAGGACAATAATCATAAATAGACCACAAACAGAGACATGGATCCTCCGTGACACGACTAGAAAACCTAAATCCATAAAGTATAAGACAATGTCACAATCAAAATTGATTGAAATCATCTCTCCAGTGTCTAATCTTTTAAGTTAGGAATCATGCATATAATGACATACTAGAGGCATAATGTAATAGTACTACGTGCATAATTTTGTGTATACGGTGGTGAGCCACAAAGAAATGGCTCTAAATTTGAAAAATTATTTCGAGATTTAGCTCCATTTCTCTACAAATCCTAAGCATAAAATATAATTTTATAAAATTATGAATGTCATTTAAAAATGTAAAAGACATGCAGATTTCAAAAGTAAAATGAATGAGAGAAAATTTTCTAATTTGGTTAAACCCCATATGAATTCCTTTTAGCAATTTGTTCACTACCTCCTCGAGATTTTTTCCAAATTTCTATCGAATTTTCATTCATTAGTGGTACCCATGTTATATGCTTGGATGTGAGCAGAGATATGATTTAATATTAGAAATACAAGAAATAAATAATTCTTTGTCCATGAAAATACTTCTACACAACTCCTTCCAAACATGTCATAAGGCCAAGGTAGAAGTCTCTCTGCACAAGTTGTGAATGGAGCCATGATTTGTGCTACGACTTCAACGCATCGCTTATCTAACTAGGACATGATCCAACGAAACCAATGTCAACCATGATCCATCAAATCTCGTCCGTAATTTGATTCCAACTCCTCTTTAAAACATTTGTCGGGGAAGGAAAATGTAGTAATGACTTATTGAAGATGTCGATGACCTGATGTGAACCCACAACCAATGAAGTCCACAAAGTGTTTTTTTTTGGGAACGCAATCGCTGGAAATTTCAATGCAGGCAACAAAATGTTTCGTGGGTCACTAAATACGTTAATTAGCTAGTACACCCTGACTGTATTACAGTTGGAATGATAGCGAGCTGTTGTGTCCATTATAATTGCAACCTTTGACTCCTCATATCGTAAGCGATGCTTTCGGCACACCTCACGCTGTACATAACTACTGGAGTAAATCAGAATTACGCTGTGGACAATCCTAGATTGAAACACTCGAAGAAAACTCTTTGTAAAGAGAAGAACGAGTAAACACGGACGAGAGTCGCCACAAGTGCCAGCAAAGGGACGGAAATTTCTCGCTGAGGGGGATTAAGGCCTTGCTAAATTACCGCGTTAACATTTAGGAGTGTTAATTTATTTTATTTTATTATAGTTAATATGGAGAGTAAATCAATTTATTAACAATATATGCTAATAGTAGTTAGTAGCTAATTTTGCATACTAATTCAATTTATTTCAGTCTAAATATTATTAAATTTACATAATTATATTAAGATCATGATATTTAGGAGGCCACAAATATTTAAGCAAGTGCCTTTGTTACATGGTTGTTAAATTAAACTCATACTTATTTATCTTTCATATTTTGTATTGTTTTTACGTCTTGAAAGTTTTTTTAGGAGGAGAGATCAAGAAAGGTGCATATATAAAAAAATCAAGAGATAAAATAGGTGGGAAATATAATAGAAAAGGAGGATTATGATAAACTCTATGTTAGAGGATTATATAAAATTTGTCCAGGCCATAATTAGACATGAGCAACTCTCTCCTTCTTTGTATGATGGGCTGACTGCAGAAACTTATGCTCTGGACAACACCGTTTTTCATGTCCAAACGAAAAACATAGAGAAAATGTTGTCTATATTTTCCTAGCAAGAATTACTTATTAGAAAACTCTAAGTTCGCAATCTTCATCATCAAGAATACCTATAAATGTTGGAATTTCACTTGTTTACAGACTACAACCACTTTTTCAATACTCTAATATGTATAAGAAATTTCCTTACCAACTTTATATTATGCTAATTAATGTTACAAAAATGTATATAATATATATAAACCTTGATAATTATATTGGTATCTATTGGCATTATTTTTGTAGATATTTTCTATAATTCCTTATTATGGATATTTTTAAAGGTTTAATATGTGGTTAATTCAAGTATATTTATAATTTTGACTATCTTCTAAATTTAATGGTGAAATTACCTCAGCAATACAATTTTAATGTCAAAATATTTTCTTTAAGTCATATGTTTAGAATCTATCTTAAATTTTAAAATACCTTATATAGACATTAGTGAACGAGTGTTTAAGTTAATCTTGAGAACCTTTAAATGTTAAATATAAAAATATGATTAAAGAAAAAATACTAAACATTTTTAAATTTGAAAATATGACTATATATATTTTTTGATTTATATTGCATAAAACACATTATTTTTCAAAATTTAGAAATCTCTTACATAATGTAAATCAACAAAAATATATCAAATTATTTAATCTCTCCAAAATAAACCTCAAATGTCTATTTAGTAGTTGTTTAAACTTTATTTTACTCAATTTTTGTATTTATCAATTTAAATTATAATTTTATTGGTATAATTTCATGTATAATACAAATATTAATTCACTAATTCCTCGTAATTCTAAATGTGTATGTCTACAACATGGTTTCCATGTTCCTACTATACCAAGAATGTAGATTGCACATTTTGGTGGATAGTGACAAGTTCTTTTCCTTCTTTTCCCTTTATTAACCTTATCTCATTTTAAATTCACTTTTATGATCCTTTGAGATGTTAGATTCTACATTGTCAAGATCTAAATTTGAATTTCAATTATCAATAAATACATAATAACCCTAGTGCATTAATGATCCAGAGGAAATTTTGGGATGTTGCGAGTTCCCTAAACATCTCTAAACCATGGAAAACTAGTAGATCATTCTGTGAGATTTATGTCAATACATGGAACGTGGAAAACAGACTCTTTATGCTCGAGTTAGAGCCGGTCAAAGTTTGGTCATGTCTAGGCGACAAGGTCAATCGACCAATGTGGAAGTGACACATGGAAACATGGATTATTTGTAAATCATCTGGATTTAGTACCATTGCATAGATCTTATCAAGACCTTTTTTGTCCATTTTGAATGGACCAAATCTGAGTCCGTATGCAAAAGTTATGACTAGTCAAAGTTTAGTCATTTTGGGGTCAACAAGCGGAGGTGGACAAATCAGATGTGGACACGTGGCACAACTGCATATGGACACGTGGAAAAACTACATATGGACACGTGGAAATCTGTAATTGGGTATATGTGGCGAGAAAAATGATGTCATGCACATTTAGTTTGGGTGGCCACTTTGCATTTACACTCACCGCCATCATTTATGGTCATGAATGTGGGATTAAATACCCACATATAATGTAAAGAGGTGGAGTGGTTAGGGAGATTCAAACCCCTAACCACCCCTATACTAAAATTATCCCTCACCACCATGCCATTATGGCTCCATGAGTTATAAAAGGAGCTTGGTGGGTTTTGTAGAGCAGACAAGCTGTGTATGAGCTATGGGCTCAAGGAGGTGCTTGTGAAGATCATCATTTTAGGAGCACTTAAAGGAAAAATTAGCCTTTGGTGTAAAAAGAAGAATTGCTCAAAATTCCACCATGATCCTGATGGTGAATCTTATTTTCCCATTTTAGGGATATTATTTTCCTATTTTTGGAATATTGTACATATTTGTGTTTAGGCCTTAGGCCTATTATAGCAGTTTTTGTAAATCTGCATTTATGAGGCATTTCAAGCATTTCTGGCTCTCGGTGTAAACTGAAAAGTTGTTGAGAATTCTGAAAAACTCCTCATGGACCTATTTTTTTCCTTATTTGGATGTTTTGTGACACCATTTCACTTTTTTATAAGTCATTCAATTGTTTGGCATTCATCTGGGGCCAACATCCAACATACATCTCTTGAAGGAAGGAAAAAGGAAAATCCTCCTCGTGGTGATTCTAGAGTAAGCCTCATCGGAGCATGTGTATCCTATTGTAAGACCATAGGCCATAATGAGTTCTTCACAAGTTGATCTAATTTTTTTTTTTGTAAGGCCATATGCCATAGAAGAGCAAAGCAACTTTATATATCACTTTATAGAGGGAGTTAGGCTCAAAATTAGCCTTTGATGTAAAAGGAAAATGCTCTAAATTTCCATACGCTCCTAGTGATATATTTATCTTCTAATTTTAGAGGTGATGGAATTCATATCATCATTTGGTGTCAATCCATATTTGTCATCAAGTGTGCCTCTCATCTATGGAAGATCATTGAAGACATATACTTCTGCGACGATCATCATTAGTGAGTTCTACTTCTCGCTGAACGAAGCAACATGTATTCATATTTTGAGTTCTCTACTAGATCATGATCACTCTTATTTATCTAGTTTAGATTCATGTGCAATTAGCTAGATATGTGACCATAAATGGCGAATCTCTATACCACTACCACATGGGTGGAATCCTATAACTATCACAAAGGCGAGAATCCCTATACAACTATCATTTGGGTATCAGATAGACATGTTCACTGGTATCTACATTTAGATTCATTACTTCATTGTACTAGTTTTCATTTAAAAGCGTAATGAATCGGTTCATATGAACCCGAAGATGTAGGCAATGCTTGAACTCCGCTATCAATTTCTTTGCAGTGTGTATGTGCTTCATTTTACATTGCATTCCTATTTGAAGTTGATAGCATATATGGAGTATAAAATATTGTAGTGCTTACAGGTTCCGCGGGTATGTTCAAAATTATACCCCTATTTACAAATCAATTAAATAACCTATTATTTATGTATGAGATAAATTTATAGAAACCATTTATTTCCATTTACATGCATCTTAATAGAGAACCAAAAATTTATTGTAGAAGTAAAGCTCATTGTAGAGACATGTTAGATGCTTCTTTGATGAAAAAAATATTACATTATCTAGTGTAATATTATTTATAGTGTACAATATTGAGGGGCTTTAAAAATATCAAGAGAGAATGTGATGTTGGAGCATACTAGGGGACCAAGAAACCTTGCATCAAAGAAAAAATCTAAACAATCAAATAAATCCAACTATTGAAGTGGACAAAATAATGCTTTAATGTTTTTTTAAATTCTAATATATTGTGATTTTGGAAAGACATCGCATGTGCACAAGAGTGAGATATTATAGAATTTTTTTAAAAAAATGTATGAGATTGGAATGGTGTAATTGTTAGGAAAATGGAGTAGTGCTCACATATTTGAGCAAATATATATTTTTGTGATTATTATTAATGTGTAATGTGTAAACCATAAATAATTGTATTGTTATAGATTTGTTATTATAAACAAATCATAACAATATTCTTGTTATGTGAACTCACGTAGAATAGGAGTGTAGAGTTATTTGTAGGAGTGTTGTTGAGCAACCTCCATATTTATAGGAAAGCATACTCCTATATATATGTTATCCTGAATGTATGAAAAGACTCAAGAGGTTGAATACAATATCAGATAATTATTTTCCTATGTGTCAATATTATTTGTACAATATTTGGTATCGTGAGCTGAATTGTCTTGTCCCTGTGATGGAAGAATAGATCGTATTGAGGGGTGACTACTATTCATTACAGCTCCATATTATGCTTCCCATTTTTTCCTGAGTATTATTTATTTACTTGGAGATGGACGCGTGCTGTAGATAAGGAGAGGGCATTTATCTGTTTGCATTAAATTTGAGTGCAGTTCGGATCTAAAATCACGGATCTCTCTCCCAACTGGCGTTGTTTTTGGGATCTCTCGTATTTATCACTGTTTCCCTCCTGAATTCAGGCCTCAATTGTATCTTCATTTGGCGGTGGTAAGTCGGCAACCTCTAATTGCAATAAAAAAATGGATCTAGCACCCCAAATACTTGCACACGTATTTCCTGTTCAATACGTTTATTCCAATAATGCAGTCATCGCAGTTTTTTTATTGAAAAGAATAGTTTTGAATACGTGAGCACGTGTATATCTTCTCCTGTCAGATCTAAGCATGATATTTACTACAGCCAATACAGAGGTTTAAGCAAAATTCTCAGCATGAAAATGCGTGGTTATTATTAGTGCATGCATGAATAAAGAAATTTTGGTTTGGAGATCTGTATTTTAAAGCCCATCATCTGCTAGCTTATATCGGTGAGTCGGTTATCTGCCAAGTATCTCTGCTAGTATAAAGATTTTATTATCGTCTAGTTCAAAGTTTTCCAATTTTGTGGAATTTCAAAATGGAAAAAATAAATGTAATTGAAAGATTTGATGGTAAAGACTTCCACACGTGGCAAGTAAGAACCCAATTACAATTGATTGATAAAGACTTATGGGAAATTGTTGAAGGAAAAATTAAAAAACCGAATGATGCAGATGAAGCAGCCAAATGGGAAAGTAAGGATAGGAAAGCAATAGCAATTATCGGCCTAGGACTATCTGATGCATATTTGCATCGTAAAGATCTAACTAAGTCATCTAATGACATTTGGGTGACATTGAACAAGTTATTTGGATCTCAAGCGGGTAGTGCAAAGCAATGGCGCCGAAGCAAAACTTTTGGGCTAAAGATGGGAGAAAATGACAATATGGTTCAACATATCAGTAAGTTTCGATCCATTTTAAATCAATTAGCAGGAATAAAAGCAAAGGTAGATGGAGAAGATGCTAAAGCAATCTTACTAAATAGTTTGCCAAAAGAATATTCGAGTATTGTTTTTACTCTTAGTAAGATCAATCCCAGTTTGGAAAATTTAATTTCCTCGTTGCTTGATGAGGAAGAAAAAATCAAAAGGTGTGTACCAGAACAAGAAACTGTCATGGTTGCAAACAATAAATCATCATTCTATAAAGGTAAAAAAAGGTTTGTATCGTCAAAGACACGTCTTTTGTGTCATTACTGTAAACAACCAGGACATGGTTTTGTGAATTGTAAGAAAAGAGCTCAAGATCTCTTAGATGATAAGTTGGAACAAAAGGCTTTAGCTGCTGAAGAAGATTGGGATGATTACTCTAATCCTGCAAGTGACAATGAACCTATTAATTATTCAAGTGATGAAGATTATCTGTTTTGAGCATCTATCCTCATATTGGAGGATGGAGGCAACGGAGGCAGGAGGAAAATCAGCGTCCTCGAGTTCGTCACTACCTCAGAGGCTGCAAACTGCTTTAGTGACATCTTTGTGTCTTGTGTGATGAATAAGAACATGATGAGCATCCTGCATTCTCACGTGTGCGGTCAAGGTGCTTGTGTGTCCCCCATGATGATAAAGATTTGTACCATTGATACTATAACAAGAAGTGTTCTTGATCAAATTGATTTGATGGTTGATGTGAATTGGTTGAACGGTCCCAATTCATGTATTCATCTAATAGGTTGAACGGTCCTTGGATGATGTAGTTCCCATAGTCAGTGTTGAGGATCGAGACCATGTGTAGGCTACGGAGTGACATGCTGCTTGGTTGAAGATGGTGTTTTCCCGTGTTCGCACTAAGGGGGGGAATGTTAGGAAAATGGAGTAGTGCTCACATATTTGAGCAAATATATATTTTTGTGATTATTATTAATGTGTAATGTGTAAACCATAAATAATTGTATTGTTATAGATTTGTTATTATAAACAAATCATAACAATATTCTTGTTATGTGAACTCACGTAGAATAGGAGTGTAGAGTTATTTGTAGGAGTGTTGTTGAGAAACCTCCATATTTATAGGAAAGCATACTCCTATATATATGTTATCCTGAATGTATGAAAAGACTCAAGAGGTTGAATACAATATCGGACAATTATTTTCTGTGTGTCAATATTCTTTGTACAATATAATTACATGTGTGAAGTGATAGTTGAATTGGTGGTAACGTCGAAATACATGGAAAGTATTCAATTTAAATCAAACAAACAATTATGCCAAAATTTTACAAAAATGTCCAAAAACACACTTTGTGTTTTTCAACTTTTGTAAAAAAATCGACACATGGATTCAAACAACGAGACCTTTCATGTAACAACACATGTTCCCACCCGATTCCACTATCTCTTGAGGAATGCAACTAAATAATGCCAAACCCATACATTTAAAAATAAATATGCCTATGATTTGATAAGATTCGATGGGGACCACACATGCATGGTATGGATGTGATGAAGATGGGACATGTATGTATGGTAGTGGATTTTATTAGGAGAATAACCTCCACCTGCACATGTATGTATTTATGGGGTATTTTATGGGGGCATGATTTGGGTTTGATGCACTCTATTTGGAGAATAATATCTTCCCATATCCTAGTCTTGGATTTTTTTATGTTTGGTGGCCATTCTCCACCTTAGAATACCGGCAATCAGGATCAAATTTTAAGGGTTGGTACAAATTTTAATGTGAAGGGAATATATTCTACCAACCCCTTAGTAGGATAATAGTGAATGGGGGTTGTATAATTCATATAAAAATTACAAATTCATTAAGAATTTATTAGATTCATCATTTAACTCAACCATTTAACATCGATAAGCATATGAGCACATGTGATTAAGATTTCACAAAAACATGAAACTAATAAGAAGACAAATGAAAACCACATATAAATGAGAAAACCTCAAGGGGAAGAAAATCCACTAAAACATATACTTATATTACACAACAAATGAATTTTTGAATCTCCAACTTTTAAGAAACACCAACCCCTAGTTTAGTGAGGCATTGATATGAAAATGTGTGTTGTATTTTTTCACTTTTAAAAGTTTCCAAAGATCATAATTTTCTTAACCAGAGCTTTTAAGTATTCTAAACTCCACAAATTGATTAAATTCTGATTATTATGCATCCATAAAAGTGTGGAAAACTTAGATAGCAAATAAATAATCGGAAAAGCTGAAACACTCGATAACAAACAAGATTGTTTACGGGTTTGGAAATTCCTACGTCCTCGGTTCGATTGAACCGATCCATTAATAATATTGAAATGTAAGTACAATAACTTTTAAAAGTAACCAATACTAAATAAAACCTGAAAATGAGATGATAAATTTCCCAATAACTTTCAAAAATAGTAGAAACTATCTACAAGAACAATCTGTGGCTCTCTACAAGTGTTTTCACAATGTGATCTCCCTACAACTGCGTTAGAAAAACACCTAGAAATGGATATTTAAAAATATCATATGAAAAAAATCGTATATATGATATCATATCTAAATTATGAACACTTTTCATGTTTACACCAAGTCACATTTCGGACTAGAAGTGCATTGAAATTCGTGTTTTCCAACTAGTTGTCTTAGATCCTGTTAAAAACTGCATTCAAAGCTTCAAAAATAGGTTAGAAATAAAAAAAAATAAAAATATTACATCGTTGGAATCCTCTCAGAATTCCTCCATTTCACCTTTTTACTCGAGTTCCCAATCTGAGTCTGAGACCTTCAAAATGGTGTTTTCTAAAATTTCTTCCTTATGGCTTTTACCTGGACTGACACTTCCCCTACAAATACAAGTGAGCTTAATTTATACCACTTACAAGAGAGTGGCAGGTTGGTAAGGCCTCTTATCTTTTATATGAGGTTCTGGGTTCAAATCCCCCTTCCATAGGTTTAGGCGCTCAATTTAGCCATTGACCCCACATTTGGTGGGAAAAAGATATGATAAGCCTTTAAATAGCTCTTTGTCCACAAAATCCTCCTTATCTCATGGGATTAGGCTTATTCCCGTGGAATGGATTAAATAAAATATTATTATTATTATTTTAAATCCAAAGCCACTAAAAACCTACCAAGTGTCACGCCCATAATATGTCATTTGTCCATGTCAGAGTGTGCCACGTCATCATTTGACCACAACTTTGACTATGCATATCTTTCGCATACGAATTCAGATTTGGTCCATTCAAAATGTGTCGAAAGCTCCTGGAAATATCTATGCAATGGTACTGAGTCCAAATGATTTCAATACCATCAATTTACCGTTGACCAAATGTTTGACCATACTTTGACCCAAACTTTGACCAGTCATATCTTTTGCATACGGACTCGTTTCGACGTTCAAATAGTCGACGGAAAGCTCTCGGATTCCTCTTTCTCATTTTACACTTTTCCACTGCCGATTGAGCCACTTGGACAATTGTGCACGTGTCCACGTCATCTTGGATCTTGTTGACCAATGTTGACCTTCCGGTTGACCAAACTTTGACTGGACATATCTTAAGCTCAAAGTGTTTGTTTTTCACGTTCTTATAGTCATCGAAATATATCTAAAGGATATCTTTTTCATTGGCATGGTTTAGGGAAGTTTAGGGAACATTTTGACACATAAAAACATCCCTAATTAGGTATCAACCCCTTGACAAAGAGGCTAAAACCTCCCAATATAATAAAGAACTAACTCAACAACCTAAAAATGGTTGATATCCTAAGATATGTTATTCTGAAAAACTGATTGTGATCACAAATTTAGTTCCCCTCTCTCAAAAACCTTCTTAAACACACCTTCTTTGCTCAAATCTAACTCTCCTCAAGTTGATTTCTTATTTTCCTTAGCTCGCGTTATAATATTCCTCTTTAGAAAAAAATTATATACTCAATTCCGTCTCATGATGGATGTTTAGAACTCTTTGAAGCTCCAAACAATACCCTCTAGGTGGCTCTTTTTCACAACAACAACTAATTTAAATCATTCTTTTAAACCTTATTTTATACTGTTTCTTCCCTCCAAAACATATATCAAGCCTTTATAGTGAAAATTTCATGAAATAATAACAATAACATCATGCAAACATATTAAAATTGACCATGTAGGTCGGCCATATCATAAACAACCCAAAAAATACTCATTTGGGACACAAGAAACCCAAATGCACTAAAACAAGCCAACTCGCCAAATCTGAATGAAGAAGAAAAATTTTACTTCAAAAGGAATGTAACATGCTTAAACATGTTTTATAAGATCTTAGAAACCTTAAACAACCATGAAAAAACTCAAAACAATCAACAATCCTCATAAATCCTCTTAAGACCATGCTCAACCAAGCACCCTCAAAATTGACCTTCAAAGAACATGTCATAACTTACTCATACCTTATAAAAAAATAAAGTGTGATATATCATTGGAAATATCTTTAAAAAGGATCATGAAAACATTAATATCAAGTCATAACTTGATATTGATCTCTTAACAAACTGCTTTGTTCACATACTCAAAACTTCCCCAAAAATGTCTGAAAATAAGTCCTCAAAAATAGGCACACTTAAAAATTTAGAGGCAAAACCATGATCTAAAATCATCATGGATGTGTTGTAAAAATCCTATAATTCCATAAATGGTAAATTAGTCAATATGTTTAATGGAAAACTTTTCCAAAAACTGAAAGCTTCCTAAAACAATAATTTTTAGTGAGGCCCACATATTTTCAAAAAATCTAAATCACACCTAGAGATAGTTGGACCAGTCCTCTAAAAATAAAATTATTTATTTTTCCAAAATAATAAAAATTGGTCACTACAAGCATTTTCCTCCTAGTCAAGGTGTTTAACTAGGGGTTTTGGGAGGGTTTCAAACATGTTTATCTTCTTAATGATCATTCATAAAAAGGAGAGTATAGAACCACCTCATTATTATTGGAAAATTTTAATATATGTCATAATTATATATTCTAAAGATATCAAGTCCCCATAAAATGATACAATCAGAATGAGCATCAGAAGGCCAACTTTTAGCACAAAAACACACTTTGAAAACCTGCTTTGGGAAAACTCAATATCTTCAAAAATACACTTCATCACGGACACTGAAATTTGACCCACAACATGATGATAACATCCTATAATTTACTTAGAAGTCTCATCAATTCTTAAATTCTTACGAATATTTCCAAATACTAAGACATACATATTCTTACATTCCTTGTTATCATTTGCCTTACTTTGAAGGACCTAGAAACACCATAAAATCTCTTAGAAATGACCTGAAACACCTTATACACATCGTATTAATTTCATAAAACTCCTTGATGATTTGAATTTACTTAGGTTAGTCCATATATCATTATTCCATACCATGCACCATACACTAGGACTAGGAATAGTCCTAGAATGACTTGAATCAACCATGACTCTTCATGAATTGACCACAAAGACCACAAACAAAAATTTATACACCTCTCATACATCACAATACACATGTTTTACCTCTTGAAATAATTCATAACTCATACCACTACCATCCATGCATGTATCATGCTCAAAACCATGCCTAGAGATCATGCCAACTTCACCAAACAAAGACACTACCAATAAACCTTGAGAATTGACCTTTGTTTACAACTCATAGAGAATCATATGAAATCTACACACCTTTTTCATCAATAGAATTTTAAATCAATGACAAAAACCTATACACAATGGCTAATAATCTGCTTGTTTGTGACAATGATGGCAACCACCTTGAAAAATTGATGGGAACCTCAAGACAAAACATGCCTATAAGACCTCTTTTTCATGTTTCTTATGCTTCTCTCCAAATTTGAATTCTATGGAAAATGATACAAAGATAAAACAACATGAAACATGTGAACACACAATGGAAACAATGCACAAAACAACTTACTTTCTTGACTTGACTCCCCCTTGGTTGGTACTTCCTCTTTTTGACTTCAAACAACAACAATAAATGATCCATGGCCCTAATATAAGCATCTACAAATCTCCCCATGAGAGTATACTCTCCCAAATTTGTATTCATTTATGTTATATAACTTCTCTTACGTCTATATCATGTAAAATCCAAAAACTCTACCTTGATATTGTCATAGCCACCCATTAGCACCAATGTCCCTAAGAACATTTTAAGTCTATTTGTGACAAACGTATCACTATTGTAGAAATATTATTAGCTCATGAAATACCATCGGATGGATCCCCATATCATCATTCCATCAATATCCAATTTATAATGCAAACTTGAGGTCATATACCTTCATAAATCATCATTGAGAAGGATCACCAATATCATTACCATCCCGAAACTATTTCTCGAGTAATTTACCTTATTTCATGAAATCACAACTAATAGAGCTTTGATAAGCTCAAATTTCAATGCGAAATAAATCAACCAATCAACTCAAGTCAAATAGTCCTTCTAGACACCTTAATTCCATGCTTAAAATATAATTATCAATTCTTTCAAGACTTATGAGGTCTTCTCATCTATCTTACCCATTATTTCAATATATAGCAGACATACATGTGACCGCATCATTTAAACTCGTATAAAAAGCTAAGAAGGTCAACTATTTCAATTTCTTAGTCCTATTTTTTTCAATTTTCAATATTACCTCCATGATGTATGATCACACTTTCTGTTCTCATTGAACTGAAAAATAATTCAAATCGACCACGATTTCATATTTTAAAATTTTCTACAATCCTTACAAGACCAGTTCAACTCTATCTTAGAATTCATAACAATTATCGATCATTTTGCAAATTTAGTATTCACATAGATATATAAGAGATTCAAAAGAACGCAATGGGATAATTCATCAAAAAAATATTCCTTCAAGCTTCATAAGACCATTTTGACCATTTAACACAAAAACCTTCATAAGATAAGAAATACACAAACAAGGCATAGCCACACGGACCCCTAATCTTTCTTTACAACATCTCGGTGGATGTTCTAGCTCTATCTGGAGGAATATTCAATATTCAAAGAGCTTATTTTCATCTTATCAACACATGGATCACCTATATAAATCTATTTCCTCATATGATTTAATACATACAATATTAGCAACGATGCTCAACCAATCTAGAATAGTCAAGCCACAAGACTTAGGATTTCTTCATGGCGGTAATTTATTTGAATTATGAAACATCGTGGCGCATGTACCTCAGAATAATTATGAAAAAAGAACAAATAGGTCGAGCACTTTAAATATTTTACATACCTTGAACTTATCTCAAAAATTAGCCCAAAAATCCATCAACCTATCTCCTAGCTTTGAAAATGATTTAACCTCTTAACTATATCTTCAAAAATAGACAACACTACCCAAAATTACATAGATTAGTGTCTTTTAGGACTGGAAGGAAACTTAATCGATCAACAAAATTTTCCCCCTGAGATATTATAATTTATTCTTACTAGGTCTTAAAACACAGAGCATATAGGTTTACCATGAATCATCTTATAGGATTTCATAAACAAGAACATACCTTTTGATATTTTTGAGATTTAGAACTTCAAAAAAATTAGCCCTCTATAAACCTCAAGATGCCACGACTACACATCATCTTTATCTAATCTCATTGTTGATCTTTATTATTTCCAATTATTCTTAGAGCTCTGTAAAACTGTTAACACTAATGAAGACTTCATAATCATCTAGAATCACTTATGATAGTATCATGAATAGAAAATATAACTTGAATCATAACTCAAACCTTTATTTAAGATAACGAAACTTGTTTCTAGGAAAATATAAGGCACCATTAATGCATAAGTAGTTCAAGATGCTTTGTTTTGGATAACTCATATTGTTTTCAAACAAACCAAATTTCCCTTTAAATATTGAACCAACTCTGCAAGTCATTCAAGATCCCTGGAACTATGCATCAAATACTTGTTTTTCCATGGCATAAAAATCCATGACTCTATCACACTATCTTCTTGTCTTATGAGAATTCATACACTTTAGCTCTCGATATTCTTGTAAAGACTTCTATAGACAAAAATCATGGTTCCTTGACCTATTATGCCTCTCTAAAAACCATGTAGTCCTTGAAAAGGATGCAAATCTTGATTCTAAGCTTGTATATTCTTACAAACTAGCTTGTCATCCCATTTTGATACCTCGAACACTATTTAAATTTATGCTTCAACTTATCTTGATGAGCCTAAGCCTAGAGTCCTTGATAGGAAAAACTTGTGCATCTTGACTAGCGATATAAGATATAAACTTCCTCATGGCAATAACATGATTTGAAACTATTCATATAAATACATTGATTCCCTTAAAAATTTTCTTTGAACAAAAACCCTCATCATGACATTGATATACAAGGATTCATCTTGAACCATTACAAACTTTTCGAGAACATATCGGACCTCAAACAAGATTATTTAATAATAAAATTGTGAACATCTTATCACTTTTCAAGCTTGAGTTCATCACACTTCACCTCGTGCTTGAAGCATTTTCATTCATAAATCAAAAAGAGTTAAATCCTTCAAACATCTATCATGATACTTTAACTTGGAGAGAGAACATCATGTCTTTAAACTTAGAAAAATTCTAATCCACACATGCTCTGGTTAGAATTTTTGTCTTCTTAGTTCCTCTCAACTTTAATCACTTGATCCCTTGCTTCTCAAGATACGTCCTTGATGCAAAATACTACCAAAATACCCTATTCATCTTTATAGAGAAACTTTTGAGCCTTTTATTTCTTCATGTAACAAAATAAAAACCTAAACACACGATAAACTAGTTAGACCTCATGCATTATCCTTAGTAACTTATACCAAAATAGGATCTTGAGGAACATTATTGGGTTCTAATTATGAATTTAAAAGCACGATGATAGAAATTGGGTACTTCAATATATATTTCTAGCTCTGACGGATACATCTTGATGAATAAGACTCCTGAATCATAACTTTATTAGGCTGTGTTGGGTTTCTAAAATGTAATTTTGAACAAACCACGATCGGGGAGACGAAAGTCCCTCCTCTTTAATGGGAGAGGTTCCCTTGTTAAAAATGAGCAACAAAACCTATGTACAAATGTACAACTTGCATCAAAATGTGGATTTCTGATATCATGAAATATGTTTTATACTGGAAGGTTATCAAACACGAGAAGAACAAAGGAAATGAGGAAAGAAGAGAGTAGAATATAACAAGTACTTTTAAGAAATGTAGATAGCAGAGCATAACCTTATGCGTCTTGAGAAAAGATAATAAAGAACAAAATAATTCACATTCACAAAAAATACCATTCCATAGACACAAAGTTACGGAAAACGTATCAATGAGAACACAAAGTTTCTTATCACAAAGATTAATAAATTTGGTCTAGATTATTAGAAATAATCTAACACAATAATAAAAACACAGAATATAAAATTCATCTAGGACAATTATATTCATTAAGAGAGAGTTACATATATAGACCAATTAAGCCCTACAATGGTGGAGTCAAACATGATCTTGAATCCTTACATAATCTCAACCCCATCTCCTAATATCTCTCTAACATCCCTTTATTATCTCACACAACTTTAGCTACGTGAGTTGTTCTCACAACACACTCAGACTAACTATATTATTAATATGAGTTAAATACTCATTATTAATAATATTACAATATATAAATAATGTTACACAATATATTTGTAACATTCACTCCCCTATTGTTAACATTATTAATTCCCAATATACACTCCCCTAATGTTGACATGGTGGAAAAACATTCACACACTTATCTGTAGTATGCTCACCCATGTGGCATGCCCAACTTGGCTCATGACCTTGATCAAAAGAAAGGCTATCTCCTTCCATGGTTTTAAACAGGTTTACCACAAACCTTGACATGACAGGAACCATCAACTATCCACCTCATGTGGTTTTCTGGATCTTCCACAAACCTTTTCAAGATCCACGAACTGACTTACATTGGTGCTTCTGATCTTCTGCAATGTTCTGACATCAAGAGAAAATATAGGAAATATTGCTCACGTAGGAGCTCACTTATTACAATAGTTGAACAGTATAAATCATCTGTTCTTATTTTCAGAAAGTAAACACACAACTGAAATAAAATGCCACAACACCATTGTGCGGCCCCATCACTTGTGGCTAATGAGAGGTCATTGATTGACCTCCTTCCTCTTGCCTCCTTCCTCCATGTAGATGATACTTATTTAGTAAAGAAAATCTTCAGAATTATAACCGTTGTCATCATTCATTGGTTCTTCTTTATCATAATATTTTTCTTCATGACAGCCATGGCATTCTCTTGTAGTTTCTCATCAAGTAGGTCTTGAGCTCTCAGTTTACAGTTTACAACCATATGACCAAGTTGTTTACAATAGTAGCATATAAATCGCTTCTTTGAATCCTTGGAAGTTGATCCTTGCTTGGAAGAATATTTAAATCTTCTTTTAACAAATGATTTGTCTTCTTTATTTTTTCCATACAACACACTTTCTTCTTGATCAATATTCTTATTTTCTTCATCTATCAATGAAGAAATTAGATCTTCTAGGCTAGGATTTATTTTTCTTAGTGTAAAAACCATGTTGGAATAATTGGCAGGCATGTTATTTAGTAATACAACTTTTGCATCATCATCAAGCACATCTACTTTTATCCCTACTAATTGATTTAAAATGGAGTGAAACTTACTTATGTGTTGCACCATGTTGTCACTTTCCTCCATCTTGAGTCCAAACAATTTCTGTTTGAGAGATACTGTTGCACTTCCTGTTTGAGATCCAAAAATCTTGTTCAATGTAGTCCATATGACATTTGAAGTTTTTGATAAATCTATATGATGCAAATAAGCATCAGATAATCCTAGGCCAATAATTGCTGTAGCTTTTCGATCCTTGCTTTCCCATTTTGTTCTTCTTCATTTGCGTCATGCGGTTTACTGATTTTTCCTTCCACAATCTCCCATAGATATTTGTTAATCAGAAACAATTGAGTTCTAACCTGCCATGTATGGAAATCTTTGCCTTCAAATTTTTCAATTCGATTCAAATTGTCCATGTCGATTTTAAAAATTGGACATCGGATTCCACCGAAAATGCGTCCGTAAAGCAATTTTTATTTTTATTTTTCGTTTACAATTTTTGATATGATCAATGTAAAGAGCTCAAAAAAACACACATTTAAAAAAAAAAACATCATCTCAATCTAAGTTACCAGCTGAAAGTTATGGCAACTACAATTTTTAAATCCACTATCTTTTGAACCCCTTTCCAAAAATGGAAAAAAAAAAAAAAAAGAATTTCCTTGTGTTTTTTTCACTATGTCCAAAAATGGAAAAAAATGGAAAACAATAGTTCTAACTCATGATTTTAGAGAAGATCACGATGGATGACGCAGGAGTAGATCACATGGAAGATCACGCAGACAAAACACACAAGCAGACCACGTAGGATAACACACAGGCCAGACCGAGGAACAAATCGCGTAGGAAAAGATCATGCAGGCAGACCATGCATGAACAAATCACGTAAGTAGACCACGTAGGAATGAGATCGAGCACGTCCATGTGAAAATTCAGGCATAAATAGGTGACGTCCAGAATGGAAATGCATGACTCCTTCACAAATATGTATGGAATGCTTGACTCTCATTGCTGGTCACAAGAACCCTGGTGCTCTGATACCAAATAATAAATTTGGTCTAGATTATTAGAAATAATCTAACACAATAATAAAAACACAGAATATAAAATTCATCCGGGACAATAATATTCATTAAGAGAGAGTTACATATATAGATCAATTAACCCCTGATGGTGGAATAAAACATGATCTTGAATCCCTACATAATCTCAATATCATCTCCTAATATCTCTCTAACACCCTTTATTATCTCACACAACTTTAGCTATGTGAGTTGTTTTCACAACACACTCACACTAACTATATTATTAATATGAGTTAAATACTCATTATTAATAATATTACAATACATAAATAATGTTACACAATATATTTGTAACAAAGATTGAATGATTTGTAGATGCTGGGTAAGCAAGAAAGGAGAAAGGAAGAAGAAAGAAATAAGAAGAAGCCTCTGTATTGCTTTATTTCAATTGAATTTACACTTGTAGAGTATCGAAATTCCAACCTTTTACTGATGGCATTGAGAGCCCATTAAATAAACTTCAAGAAATGGTTACAACAGCTGATTCTGATTTCTGTTAATCATCCATAACCTTTGATTCTTGATTCGTGAAGAAATGCTAATGGCGGAAGAGGAAGATGCTTTCTGAACATAGCCATTTAAAATAATTTGGTAACTTTGAATATGCACCATTGATCCTGTTTAAAACTTCAAATCACGAGCCATCCACGTGCGAAAGATCAAAATTGAAATCGGCCTAGGGATGCCATTCATATTTTGGGACTTTATAGAGATTTGTCATTTTTTGATAGTTTGGCCCCATCCTCCAGTGTCGACACGTGGCTTCACTTTGTAGAGTGGCGATGGAGTTGCGGCTCACTTTAACACTTTAATCCCTTTTTGCAAAAAGGCACAAAAACTTCAAATCGCTCGGCGATCTGCTTCCCCATTGTTGACTTTTCAATGCATAAATTGACACGTGGCTTCACCTGAGTGGTGACGGAGATGCGGTTCACTTTAACAAATTTAACTTTTTCAACCAAAAGGCTTAAAAACTTAAAGTTCTTTGCAGCCCCCTTTGACTTTTCAACGCATGACTTGACACATGGCCTCACTGAGTGGTGATGGAGATGCGGTTCACTTTAAAACTTTAATCCCTTTTTAGCAAAAAGGCACAAAAACTTCAAAACCTCGATGATCCGCTTCCCACTGTTGAATTTTCAATGCATACCTTAACACGTGGCCTTACCTGAGTGGCTACGGAGTTGCAGTTCACTTTAAAACTTTACGCTCTCTTTTGCGAAGAAAGGTAAAATTCTTAAAGTGTTCCGATAACCCACCTTCCCGCTTTGCACTTAAAAACATCCACGTGTCCCTTTGTGGGCCCAAGGCCATTTATGCTTTACGCCCTTTCTTCGCAAAAATTCCTCAAAGCACAACAAGAGTCGACTTTCCGCCTTTTGCCAAAAGTAGCCAATTAGGGACTTTCGGGTCAATTAGGGGATAATGTTATGTCTCAAAAGTGCACTTTGTAGAGATGGCGCAGTTTTCTAAGCTTGAAAAAGATGAACTCTCTCTTTCGTAGATATAATGGAAACACCTCAGTCTGTGGCTATACCTATTTTGAGGTGAGTCTACTGGTATCAAGGCCGGTTCCTTATTAATGTATCCTAAAATTGATTTTTGGAGTTAAGGGTAAAAGATGACTGTAAAAGATTTAAACTGGGGTGATACACCAAATTTGTGTGAGGTTTTGACTGAGTATATGCAAACATAATATGTGAAAGGATTATTAATGCATGAACCAACAATTTTCTACAAATATTAAGGGTAAACACTTTGGTGTATTGGGGAAAATATCACAACAATACTGCTAAGTTAGACATACACATTAACATCATGCGAAATTATTGAATTTACTGATAGGGTAAGATAATTAACCATGGAATTTACATTCACAAGACTAATGGAAACATACACAAGACTAAAAATAATTGGAAAGGCAGAAAATACTTCACATTCGGAGGAAAAACTGCAAAATTGCTTGATACTCCTAAATCCAAAAACGTCCTCTATTGTGCTTTGTCGAGGCACATAATATATATAACAAATTTGATTTACCCGCCTTCCTAAAAATAGGCTAAGGTTGTACTACTTCCCATACATCCTATTTTTATCCTTTATTTAATAATAAATAAAGGAATAAAATAAAACAAACTAGTACAAAGAGGGATTAATAGCCCTTGATTACATCTCAGTCAAAATTAAGTTGACTATTCTATTTTTAAGAAAGTTGGGTGAATAATGCTAATAATAAACTTTGCTTGTTAGTGAAGTCTCCTTCCTTGAGCATGCAAATTTGTCTTCTTGTCTATTTTGTCCTCTTGTGAAGGCATGCAAAATACTCCTGTGCAAGAAAATAAATACTTTTGATCTCCAATACTTTAGCAAAATTATTCACCTCATAGTGGGGACCACTAGGAGCACATGTGCAATCATAATCAACTCTTATTTTGTGAAAAATAAGGTAATTTGGTCTTCAAAAGGTTGTTTGCATTCTGATGTTGACCTCTGCTCTATTCTTTGTGATCACATAAAAAATGCATTCCAAGTCATGTCCAATCTATCACCATCAGTGGGGTCCACCTGTGGTTGTGAGCTCTTGTCTTCGTTGGGTTTGGCCACTCTTGTGGACTTAGCAAATTATAAGGTCTGCCACCTTTGATTAATATACATGCCATACTACAATACTTAACCACCTTTTGATTATAACATGCCTTACGAATTACTTGTCGGCTTTTGTAATTTGGATAACACTTGGTTTAAATTTCACCTTTTTGGTGATCATAGTTGGCATGTATGGCTAGCACTTTGCATTATTTGAAGTTGGACTATAGTTTAGACTTTTAAAAGTCAGTATGCAATGATTTTGTTTAAAATGTGAGGCTGGACCCCTTCGCATGATGATTCACCCCTCTAATAGTTGGTCGGTGACATGACTAACTCAGGTAGAGTTGCTTTGATAATAGTGATCAATTCCTAAACGTTCATCTCTGTCCTTGATGAATTTCTGATCGTAGATCACTGAACCTGTAGTTAGGGTTTTGGTCAGCATTGAATATTGTCAGTGCCATTTGATTGTGATGGTTTGCATTGTAAATGGAGCTCCATCTTCAACCCTTGATCTTCGTACTTGTCGAATTTGGATCATTTGATTACTAACTCCGGGTTAGTTAGGTTAAGCTGTGGTTGAGGTAGGTGAGTTAAAACAACTTGAAGCCTAATCTTTGGTCATTCTTTTGCTCATAGAGAGCAAAGCCATGGAAAAATTGTTGCAAATTGCCATTGTTGATGTGTTGAAGCTCGGCTCGATTCCCCTTTTTGGTCTTGATTCCTTCTTGCATCTGTATTTTCTTATCTTTTACTCTATTTGAAGCTTATGAGCGAGGTGGTTGTGGGTTTTTCCTCTATTGTCGTGATCTCTCTGTTATCATTCCTCCGCTGTCAAGCTTGACTTTTTGAGTTCTCTGGAAATGTGGTAACCATTTGTGGGTTCAAGCTCAACCTTTTCTCAAAATATCTCTCGCATCTTGTGGAGTTTTGCAAAGATTTTGTAGGAGGTCCGTGGCCATTGTCGATAACATGAAGCTCGACTGTGTAGCTATCACATTGTTTGATGAGGGAAATAAGTCTCAACCTCTTTAAGTATTATTGTTGCTACGTCATTGCTATTTTTGACCTTAAAAACTGATAATCTATTCTTTTCTTTGCATTTCTTGTGTTTTTGTGGCTCGGCCTTGGTCATTTTGAGTTGAACCTCATTCTGAGCTTGCTCTTCTTTCTCGAACTTGATGATTCTTTGAGGGTTTTGATAGATCCAATTTAGTCGAGTTAGTTCTTTCTCTCTCATTCCTCGATTTCTTGATACCCATTAATGGGTCTTCGTTGGAAATTTATGTTTTCACATGTAGTAGATGTACTTCTCATTGGGCTTGCTTGACTTGGGGTTCTTATCTCACTTTGATATCCACCGTATCTTATGGAGATACAAGGTATGTATTGTTATTTCGTATTTTTGTGATGATAAAATTCTTTAACTATATTTCGAAAAAGCTGTATTTCTTAAACTTGACAGTGAATACCATTTGTGTGCACATTTCTTCTTTACCTCTGTTTGGAAAACATTTGTAAAAGTTGAAATTTTTCTTTCCTTCATGACCTACTATAATAACGAAGATCGTTGCATTTGACTTATCTTTCGAGGATCTGAAGAATATGTACCTTGTTATTTTGCTTCTACTCATGTTCTTTGAAATGTAAGGGTCACTCTATGTCGTATGTCGAGAATGTATTTCCTTTTCTTTATCATGGAGAGTAAGAACATTGGTTACTTTTATACTTGCAAAATTGGAACTTTGATTTCGGGTTTGTTGCTTTACTTTGTTCGTAGTTTATGTTATCCCATATTTATATACCTTTCATGGCTATGATGAGTCATTGATGTTGATGAATCTGTTCAAGTATTGACCCTCTCCCAAAATGTACTCTTTATTTGAGTTCTTTATGGCTTCCACTTTATAATTCATTATTCAGATCAATTTGATTCATTGAAATTTCAAGTGGTACTACGTGAGAAAGTTTTCTTTAATCCTCTTTCAATCTATTTAGAAAATATAAAATCCATAGGCTCTTCTTTTATCATCTCGATTGATGTCTTTTCTGTCACTCTATATTGAACATCATTCTTATTTTCAGTTGTGAATAACTTGAACATTTGATTTTGAAAATTGAAAACTATAGAAGTTAATCATTTACTTTTATTTGAGAACCTAGAAAGGGCATTATTTACGGAAAATTATGTTCACAAATTCTGCATCTTTGAAAAATTCTTATTGAAATGTTGTAGTTCCATTTCTTTTCTACCTCAATATTGTATTTGAGCTTTATTACAACTTTGATATGTATGCTGGAAAAGTCATAAATGTCCATTTTACATGGCGAAGCCCTATCAAAATTTTCCCAAAATTCCTTAATTTTTCCTTTTCATTTGTAGTAGTTGTATTTTCGATTCTGAATACGAGAATGTAACACTTTTCATGAAGTTGATTTGTAGTTGGGAATCTGAAACATAATAATCGCTATCTTGATCATAGCATGTTTTTTCGCTTTTCTACATCACTTACTTGATTTACATAAATCTTTTAAAGCATACATATTACTTAAAAATAACATGATGGAAATATGTAAATGTCCATTTTACATGGCAAAGCCCCACAAAATTTCCTCATAATTCTCTTTCTTAGTATGTTTCAGCTATAAACCTTCTTTTCCGCTTAACTTCATCTTCTTGAAATCTGATTCTTATTCTTTAGTTGTAAACTAAAACATGTATTTCTATTTTCCAGTCTCTCTTCTATACTATAACTTCTTCCATTTATAGGATAGTTACTGAACCTTGAGTTGCATTCTTCCTTCATTCCAACATGTACTTATGAATTATCTGCTTTATGCCATAGGATAGAAGTCATTGAACTCTACAATCTTTATAAGACACGATTTATTCCTTCTTGGCTCAACCTATACCTGCACACTTAAGAAAACAATAAGAAAATACTTAGGATTTTTAGCCTCTCTTATGTCCATGGTTTTCTTTTCTTATTTCTCTTTCCTTCTGAGTGAGTAAAAATGTATGCAGTTTGATCTTCAAGTAAACTATATCTCCTGTTGTTAAGAGATTCATATGCATGAATTAGGACAGTATAGGAATTTTGGTTGATCCCTAAGCTCATGTCAGATATTTCTCTCTTCTCTTCTTTTCAGGTACAGTGATTTCAACAACGAAGATGAAGAAGGAACAAAGCTGGAAATGGAGATGTCTCAACCAAAGAAGAAAACCCCCAAGGCAATGATGGGTTCACTCATACTCCTTTATTTTCTCTTTCATGCATGTGTACCTCTTATTTCAGTAGTTGTACTTTACTTTTCAGTTACATCCCATGGCTTGTGTGGGAAACATTTGAAAATTCCTTATGAATAAAACATTGAATTCTGAAATTGAGTTGTGTATTTCTTTTCTGCGAGTTCACTTTCTATATGGATTGTATGATGAACTAAACAACTCATAATATAATTGAATGTCTTAATCATGAAGGAAAGAACATTAAAGAAAACTTGTAACATCTAGTAATGAACTCGATTTATGTAATATGCACTTATGTTTACTATCCTAAAACTCAACATTTCAACTATTCTACAATTGAATGTCTTTATCAAGACAACACGCTTTTCCTTCGGGCCTTGTGTTCTTTTGCTTTGAAGATAGTCATGAAATTGCAGCTATGTGATCATTACGTTTTTAACAGACACATAGTTTGCTTGATTTCATGTAATCATTAATTAATTCAAGCGATATCAATATATTTGAAAAATCCCCCTAGCTTAGGTATACTTCACCAATGTTATCCATTGTAATGAAGTTTTGAGTTTCCCATTTTTGCACAAGTGCAAAAATTGTCAATAACTAACTTGACACTTTTTCCAAAAGATAACAAAAAGTGCTAAGTTCACGAAGGAACCCGCCACTTCATTTTCCAAATAGCTAATCAAAATGCTTCGGGCCGCGGGCGAACTTGATACTTTTTCCAAAAATAACAACAAGTGTTAAGTTCGCAAAAGAATCAGTCTCTGAACATCTAATTAGAAACGTCTATGTAGCCATGGATCTTTGGGGCGAAAATTGACAGGGAAGAAATGATCGTCATCACGACTATGGGAAAAATAGAAATTGAAGGGAAAACCCACCATTTACATCCAAATTTCAATTTGTTTCTCCATGGACAAAGAAATGGAAAACAAAACTAGGCTAAACACGATCCATGGCCATAGAAAATATTGACAATAACAACCACATGAAAGATGAAGATTTTTACACATCCAGACGGGAAAATGGAAAATATCTCAAACCACGAGGATTAAAAGATTTTAAAACAACAGGGTGAGATTGAAAACGAGCACTTTGAATCAAAATTTTTGAATTTGACTTGGAAAATGAGGGGAATTTTGAGGGCGACAATAGCTGGCTCTTTCTGGGGATGACTTGGCTTGGAACAAAGAAACAAGGAAAGATCAAGAACTGCAGAAAAACTCTGGGAAATAAGACTAGTGCCTTATCCATTGGGCAAATAGAGTCAAGGAAAAACCAATACGAGAGGAAAACACACAAAGAAGGGAAACAAACCAAAAAGGAAGACAGAAAATGAAAACCACACACAACAAGGAGCAGGAAAGGAAAACAAGCCAAAACCAAAACACTATACACAATATACAGAAGGACCACCTAATCACCTAGGACTTGAACAACTTTAAATATTTCCAACTATAAAGAAGTAGGAGAAAATGTCCATCCATGTAATCTAGGTAAAAATAATTCTCTCTAGCAAAATGTCTAATTTTGAAAGGACCAAGCCAAAGAGAGTCAAACTTACCATGGCTTCCTCGAGGTTCATGCCTTTTTTCCCATAGCAGAACAATGTCTCCCACTTGAAACTCTCTTGGTCTTGCCTTCTTATCAAATAAGGCTTTCACCTTTTTCTAATGAGCTGAAATCCTGTCAAAAACCTGCATTTTGTCTTCATTCAGCTTCTGGAGGTACATGATCCTCTTGTCCAAAGAACTACTGAAACTTGAGTCCTCAATAGCTTTCATCAGATGCAGGGCTGGCAATTCCACTGTCACTGGCAGTTGAGCTTCAACACCATACACCACTTGGAAAGGAGACATCCCAATTTCTCTTTTGGGTGTAATCCTATCAGCCCAAAGAGCATCATAAAGTTTCTTGTGCCAATTCCTCTGAGATTCATTGACAAGCTTTCGAACAATGGACACCAAGTTCTTATTTGTTGATTCTGCTTGTCCATTCCCTTGGGGGTAGTAGTCTGAAGAATGAGCAAGGGAGATCCCATAACCATAGCAGAAGTCCATCATCTCAGCAGAAGAAAAATTGGAAGCATTATTAGTTACAATCTTGCTTGGTATCCCAAACCTTATCAAAATGTTCTCCTTGATGAAATTACATACTACCTCAGAAGTAGTACTTTTGACTAGGATGGATTCCACCCACTTTGTGAAATAATCTATGGCAATTAACACATGAGTATGCCCAACACTGGAAGGTGGATTGAGTGTTCTAATTAAATCCAAACCCCATTGTTGAAAAGGCTCATCAATCACTACTGGCTTGAGAGGTAAAGCAACCAACTTAGGTCTCCCAACAAAAGTTTGACAAGCTTCACACTTACCTACCCATTTTGATGCATCTTTGAACAATGTGGGCCAATAGTACCCAACACGAAGGATTTTATGGGTAGTGACAATAGAAGAGAAATGACCTCCACAAGCTTGATCATGAAAAGTGAGAACAACTTCTTTTATTTCTCTTTGTCTACACACTTCAAGAATCTTCCATCTATGCCTCGTTTGAATAAAGCATTCTCCCACAACACATATTGTGCGAGAACTCATCTTGATGGATCTCTTTTATTTGGCATTCAAATGGGATGGAAATTCTCCATAGGTGATAAAATGTGCAATGTCAAAGCATACCATTCATCTATTGAACTAAGGAAGAGAACAACACAAACATCAACTACCTCTTGGGACAATTATTTACTAGCTCCTTCAACAATGACTTCACACAAGCCTTTACCCCGATTAGCTTTGTTGGCTTGATGTCAAGATCATATTCTTGAAATTTTGCTACCCAATTGCCTCTCTTAGTTCCAAACTCCTGTTGTGTAAGAATAGATTTTATGGTTGTATCAGGCACAAGCACAACAGAGTGAGAATTAAGAATATAAAATCGAAACTACTTAACAACTTTGACCACTACAAAAGCATGTTTCTCCATCATAGTATAATTTAATTCATGAGCCTTTAGGACATAACTCATGAAGGCAATTGGGAGCTCATGATCCTCAGAATTTTTCTGAGTCAGCACAACAGCCAAGGTACTCTCTGTGGCATAGCAATAGATGATAAAATCTTTGCTAAAATCAGGACATGCTAAGATGGGAGTCTTAGCAATGGATTTCTTGATACCCTCAAAAGATTCTTTACCTTCAGAAGTCCACCCAAAACTCTTCTTTCCTTTCATCATCTGAGAAATGCTCATAGTCAGTTCAGCAAAATCTGGGATGAATCTCCTCAGGAAATTGATCTTTCCAAAGGAGTGAACACCCTTCTTGCTGGTAGGGAGGGAATCTACTGGATTTCTTGAACTCTTTCAGGATCAATTTTTATTCCTTCCTTGGAAACAATATGTCCCAACAACTTACCTTCAGTGACACAAAAGATAGACTTCTTAGGATTTAGGGAAACTCCATGTTCTCTGCATTTACGAAGGACTGTTTTTCAAGGTGTTGAAAATGATCTACTCGGATTTGGAAAATACAATAAAATCATCAAGATACACAACAATGCATTTTCCCTTAAGACTGCCAAAAGCCAAGTCCATTTCCCTCTGAAAAGTGGCACCAACATTGATGAGACCAAAAGGCATCCTCTTGTAGGCAAAGGTTCCCCAAGGAGTAGTGAAGGTAGTCTTGTGTTGATCTGCAGTATTGACCTCCACTTGATTGTACCCTGAGAATCCATCTAGCATAGATAACATCTCTGAGCCTGTGACAACTTGCAACACTTGATCCATCATAGGGAGAGGATAGTTGTCTTTCAAAGAATCCTGATTCAAATTTCTAAAATCAACACAGATCCGAATCTCACCATTCTTCTTCCTCACAGGCACAATATTGGAAATCCATGTAGAATGGTGTATTGGGAAGATAATCCTCTCCTTCAACAACTTCTGGATCTCTTGGAAAATAGTATCAGTAATCTTGGGATTGTATTTCCTTTTCTTTTGCTTGAAAGGTTTGATCCCAAGTTTCAAAGGAATGAAGTGTTGCATTTCCTTTGGCTGGAAAGCTTTGAGGTCATCATATGAATATGCAAGAACACCAGCATACCTTTTTAATAGATTTATTACTTTCTTCTTCTCCTATTGAGTGCAGAACATTCCAATGTTCACCATCTTGGGTTCTTCAAGACTCCCAATGTTCACCTTTTCACATTTAGCATACTTTGCCAAGCTGCTTTGGAAGATTTAGAATAATGTATCTATCATGCTTATCAAACAACTCTTCTAAACTTACCATCCATTTGGGGATATTGTTTTCAATTTGATGCAGCCATCTTGATTCCATCTCTTCTTTGACACCTTCTTCATTAGAGGATACACATTCTCTAGGTAGATTGTCACTTCCTTCAAAGTACAACCGATTAAGATTATCTCTAAGCTCTAAGAAAGAGAGAAAATGTTGATCATTATTGAAAACCTGCCGCAATTGTTTTCATTATCGTGCACATTGGGCCTATGAATCATTTCAATGGTAAATTTCTCCTTAGAGAAATCTGGGTGAGGAATCAATAAAGACCACAGAGACAACTAGAGAATCTTCTCTAGTGTTCCTTTCTCTTATTATGACTTGATGGAGAAAGCATTAAGAAACTCAATAGAATCCCAGAAAGATTTCTATAGTGTTTTAGTCTTATATTCTTGACTGGTAAAGATCTCTTTCTGATTCACAATTAGCTCTACATCACCACGAGCACACTGATTCTTCTACCCCATTTATTTAGCCACATTCAAACCTAATATAAGATCCTCATACTCAACTATATTATTTTTATTTTCAAATTGAATTTTGAATGAAAAAGGATGAGTCTTCCCTTAGGAGAGATCAACACCACACCAACTCTAGAACCAATGAAGAACAACTACCATCAAACTCCGCAGTCCAAATTCCATTAGGATCCCGAATCACTCCCTTAGGAAGATTTTCCTCATCTTCGACATAATCATGTAGTTACCATGCCCTATGTCCTCATAAAGTATTTGTGCCTTTGGATCATCTATCTTTTGCACAATGTATTCGGTTTGTTTCTCGTGTAAACAGCTTCTTCATTTTCTATTGATCGGGATCAAAGCATGTGACCAATCCATCCGAATCTCACCTCCTACATCCTTACAGAAATTTGCTACTCAGGAACATACCATATGAGGGAGGAATATCACCTACCAATATAGTGGCCAAGACCTTCTTCCCTGTGGCAAAGCAACAAAAGCTACTTGTGCATATTTAATTCTTCCAACCAAGGGTGCTTCCCTACTCTCCTTGGAATAGTAGGAACCATAGGTGCGTGTTAAAGTCAAGCCCAAAGCATGAGCCAATTTGGCAGGCATCACATTATCTCGATGCACATGAGTCAATGACACAATTACTAAGTTTGTGTCCAACTATGAGGAGAGTGACATAGAATGGTTTGATATTCTCATTAGGTGAAGTGACTGTAGCCACAAGTATTGGTTGAGGTGGGGAAAAAGGAGTGGGAAAAATACCTTTAGAATTATGGGATGAGGCTTTGGATTTGGAATTAACAAAGTTTACCATTTTAGAAAATGCTTTTGGATTGGTTTCATAAAACTATGCCTCTGAAATCTGAATTTTTGTTTTCTTAAGGTGATCAATGATATCAAAAGACCCAAAGGTGGATGGGGCATCACTACTTGGAACTTGAGGAACTTTAGGCTTATCATTTTTAGGAGTAGAAGAACAAGAAGTTTTAGGAGTAAAAGTATAAGGAGAAGAACTAGCATTGCTTACCTTTTGTGTGGAGGAAGTGGGAATAAGATCTCCTCTTCTTGCAACCACTCAAATAGTTATGGGAAACACCTAGGATTTCTTAAGCAGTGCACCCACTTTTTCTTTCTTGTTTGTCTCGCTCCCGAGTCATAAAATCATATGAATCACTATTCATATCTACCACTACTTCATCATGCTCATATTCATCATCTACACCTTCAGTGGTGAGGAAATGTACTCTAGATCCACCAGTTCCTCCAGCTCTTCATCGCTTCTTCTTCTTCTCGCATATTATTCATTAGCCTCCTCATCATCGGGTTCTTAAACATCACAGGTCAGCATTGAATGGAACCTTGAGAGGGGTGCCTTCAATATCAAATCTAGTTTAAGAAGCGACAATCGGTTCCTAGGTTGAAAGTTCTTCCTTGGAATGTCTTGGTAGGGAGCATCTGAGCCAATTGCTTTTTAATGGAAATGAGATCATTTTCCAACTTCTACACTAACTAGTCTCGAATTGGCTCCAGGGAAAGGAAGAGGAGAATGCCTTAGAAGTGGAAGCTTCTCTTTTAATTTCCCGACATGATAAGATAATCTTCAACACTGATAGCCAATCTCTGATCAAGATCCATAGTTTTAAGATTATCTCTCCTTAGGGCATAGCTCACTTTAGGTAACTGAGCATTGAGGAAGAAACACTTTTGAATTTGATCAACTGGATGATTTTTCTCGTGGATTTTCGTTGATCATTTTGTTGAATTTAGCCACAAACTCCCTCATGGGTTCATGTGGTTCCTTCTTGATCTCGAGAAAGTTGAGCTAAGAGAGCATGCACATCCTCTACAGTTTTGAAATGTCGCTCAAACTCAATTATCATGGTATTCCAATTGGTGATGGACTTAGCGGAAGGTGATAAAACCAATCAGCAACACATTGTCTCCGCAATGTCTCCACAAAACTCATGACATAGAAATCTTCATATTCAAATTGGGGGACCCCACATGCAATAATGAAGGCTGCAATGTGTTCATCTGGGTGCACTTTCCCATCACCTTTGAATTTAGGAAAGTTCTTTCTGTTACCCCTAGGTAACTCATGCAAAGGTTGAGGAAGGGCAAGAGGCCCAACCCATTGTCCCCAAGGAAAAGGTGTTACCATCCTTGGAAAGATTGTTTGTAGAGGAACTGAAACACTAGTAAGAATTAGGGCACAAAGATTAGGGCTGAGTTGTTCTTGAGGAGTGTTATTCTCAGAAAATTTGTCTTCAACAGGAGGAGTGCTTACAGACCGTGTTCTTCTATTTCTTCTTGCTGGAAGAAGAGGGAAGCCTTGTTGCTCTAGAAGTTGAAAATTAGAATCTTCTATTCCAAGAGCTCTTCTACCATGAGTGTATCTTAGAGTCACTAGATCAGAAATGATCAAGAAATTGTTCTTTTAGAAAGGAATCCGTTGAAATGAATCCCCGTGAGTCATAAAAATCGTTAGGTTTCTAAAATGTAATTTTTTAACAAACCACAGTCAGGGGATAAAAAGTCCCTCCTCTTTAATGGGAGAGGTTCCCTTATTGAAAACAAGCAACAAAACCTATGTACAAATGTACAACTTGCATCAAAATGTGGATTTCTGATATCATGAAATGTGTTTTATACCGGAAGGTTATCAACATAAAAGAATAGAGGAAATGAGGAAAGAAGAGAGCAGAATATAATAGTACTTTTGGGAAATGTAGATAGCAGAGCATAACCTTATGCGTATTGGGAAAATATAATAAAGAACAGAATCATTCACATTCACAACAAAAATAACATTCCATAGACAAAAAGTTCTGGAAAACGTATCAACGAGAATGCAAAGTTTCTTATCACAAAGATTGAATGATTCACAGATGTGGGTAAGCAAGAAAGGAGAAAGGAAGAAGAAAGAAAGAAGAAGAGAATCCTCTATATTGATTTATTTCAATTCAATTTACACTTGAAGAGTATCAGAATTCCAACCTTTTACAATGGCATCGAGAGCCCATTAAATAAACTTCAAGAAATGGTTACAACAGTTACAATTTCTTTTAATCATCCGCAACCTTTCAGATTCTTGATTTGTGAAGAAAGGCTAATGGTGGAAGAGGAAGATGATCTACAACGCTGGTTTTAAAACTATTTGGAAACTTTGAATATGTGCCATTGATCATGTTTACAACTTCAAATACGAGCCATCCACGTGGAAAAGATCAAAATTGAAATGGAGCCTGGGGATGCCATTTGTATTTTGGGACTTTATAGAGATTTGTCATTTTTAATATTTTGGCCCACCCATCCACCAGGTTTGACATGTGGCTTTCACCTAAGTGGTGACAGAGTCGTGGATCACTTTAAAACTTTTATCCCTTTTTGCAAAAATGCAAAAACTTCAAAACGCTCTAATGATCTCGCTTCTCCCATTGAATTTTCAATGCATAACTTGACACATGGCTTCACCCGAGTGGTGATGGAGATGCGGTTAACTTTAACAAATTTAAATTTTTTCAACCAAAAGGCTTAAAAACATAAAGTTCTTCACCGGCTCGCTTTGAATTTTCAATGCATGACTTGACATGTGGCCTCACCTAAGTGGTGACGGAGATGCGATTCACTTTAAAAATTTAATCCTTTTTTACAAAAAGGCACAAAAACTTCAAAATGCTCCGATGATCCACTTCCTTGTTGTTGACTTTTCAATGCATACCTTAACACATGGCCTTACCCGAGTGGTCATGAGATGTGATTAAATTTAAAACTTTACACCTTCTTTTGGGAACAAAGGTAAAATTCCTAAAGTGTTTTAACGACCTACCCTCCCGCTTTGCACTTAGAAAATGGCCATGTATCCTCAAGGGGCCCAAGGGATCCATTTATACTTTTACACCCTTTTCTGCCAAAATTCCTCAAAGCACAAAAAGAGTCCACCTTTCCGCCTTCCACTAAAAAGTAGCCAATCAGGGAATTTTGGGTCATGGGGCTAACTTGACACTTTTGCCAAAAGATAAAAAATAGTTCTAAGTTTGCGAAGGAACCCGCCGCTTTATTTTCTAAATAGCCAATCGAGTCGTTCGGGTAGCGGGGACAAACTTGATACTTTTGCCAAAAATAAAAAAAAGTGTTAAGTTTGCAAAAGAATCCATCCTGCCGCATCCAATTAGAAATTTCCACGTACCCATGGATGCTAGGGCAGAAAATTGACGGGGAAGAAATGCTCGTCATCGCGACTGTAGGAAAAATAGAAATGGAAGGGAAAACCCGCCATTTACACCCAAATTTCAGTTTGTTTCTCCATGGAAAGAGAAATGGAAAACAAAACCAGGCAAACACAACCACGACCATAGAAAATATTGAGAATAACACCCACATGAAAGATGAAGATTTTCACACATCAAGACGAGAAAACAGAAAATATCTCAAACCATGAGGATCGAAAGATTTTAAAATAACAGGATGAGATTACAAACAAGCACCGACTCAAAATTTTAGAATTTGACTTGGAAATTGAGGGAATTTTGAGGAGGACAACAACAGATGATACACACTTGAGGAGAAAAATATTGTGGAATACATAACATAATCCTTGCAACAAAACAATTTCTTCATGAAAATAAATCTTCAGGTCAAGACCAAGACACCATGACACATGCCAATAATTTTGGAACATACATATTATACAGAGACTTTTGAGACACAAGGTGAGGCCATTTTACTTTTGATTATAGACAAAACCTTCTTACTTAGACCAAAATATCAACAAAGACTAATCAAACATCAAAACAACAATTTATGATAAAAAGACTCCTCTTTTGATTAAAAGTATTGATCGAGTGGAAGGAATAAACACTTGAATCCTACACAAAACATGAAATACTATTTAATAACATATAGACATACTTCAAGATAGCATACACCTTTTATTTGAAATGAAAATGCATCTACATTATTTCTCATGAGATATAAATTCCTTTAAGAATCATATTGAATAAATCATATTAATTTTAGGACACTAAAGAAACCATAACTCGGGTGATTCTCAAACCTCCATCTTCCTTCTATCCACATTATTGTCAAATTTTAGAACCTCTTTCTCTTATCGGGTTCACTAGGCTTGATGTCCTCCTTTTCTATCTTCTTCATTTCTTTTCCATAGAGATAATCCTTGTCAAATACATAATATTTTATTCTAAATTGTATTTAACCATAGAAAATATACCTTATTTTGTGGATGTTTGATCTGATTTGAGCTTTCATCCTCCTTCTTAGTATTGTTCGAAATGACCTGTCTTTTTATGGAGCTTGATTCTCATATGAATTATTTTTATTATTTCTCTTTCACATCATCTACCTTTATGTCATGCTTTGGTTTATAAACTTTCATGCTTTTAGCTTCAATCTATTTGACCTTGTTTGCATGAATGACTATACCCGATTCTTCCTTAAGTGAAACTATAGGATTAAACCAATATCTAATTTTATCTTGTAGATGTCCACCTTCCTTCTACAATATCTAGAAATATGGATAAGAACATTACATTTGAATCAAGAAGCATGTTTTTACCTTAAGGAGTTCCTTATCTCTGCCTAGGTGGTCCTTGATGGAAATATCTAGCAATATGACCCTTCTCATGGAAATTGAAACATATAATCTCTCTTGACTAATGTGAGTAAGCATTCCTACCATTTCTTTCTGGAAAAACATCTCTCGAATGACCTTATACAATACTGAGTTAAGAAATATTGAAATAATATAAATGTTAAATTCTAATTACAAAGTAACAAAGCAACGATATAACAATAAACTACAAATTATAACCTAATAAATAAGCACTTAAATATGAAACCATAAGTGCAAGAGGGAGGAAAGACGAATTATTTGATTCAAAATCATCCCGAGGATGTGCCAATCTAAAAAAATGCTAGAACACGAAGGTGGACTATCGGAATTCAGCCCAAACAATTGTGTGTGTTAGAAATGTTGGGACTAGGAACCTAGACCTGGTCAAGGGCAATACAGACCTCCTCTAGGAACCTATGACTTCTCAAAACCTCTCGAAACACAATTTAAGAGGGTCACAAATTTTTTTGGGTGTCCCCTTTAGTCACATATAATTCACTACTTGATCACCGAATTCACCTAAAACATGAAAATAGAAAGAGCGGTTCTGAAACCCCAAAACACATCAAATACTAATAAGAAAAATATGTAAATGGGGATTCATATTGACCAATGTGGTCATGTTACTAAGTTAAAATATGATCATGGAACTCTGCACTACATTTTAGACTCCATGTAGTTTTGCGTGTGTGTGTAGAATTGTGCCCTAGGTGGCTCTTGTGCCAGAAGCACTTGAATAACAAGCAATAACTAGATGTAGAAAATGTAGATAGATGTGTGCATGGAAAAATGAAATTCCCCTCCTATGTGTGTATGCAAAAATAACAGTCCCTTGTCCTTTGTGTGGATCTAGACGGATGTTTGAATGCTCTTATAATTGCATTTGGATGCAACCTTAGGTGGTGATAGTAAATGCTTAGTGCTTAGTCCTTTATTATGGTAACATAGCTTTATATTTATATGATTCCTTTGTTTTCATTTTATAATTAGCCACTAAAAATATGACCCATAAGAAATCAAAATTCCCAATGACTAGAAGATACCCAAAAGAGGAGAGAAAATAGTATGTGTAGATGTCATCTTGTAGCTATTATAGATGTCACTTGATGATGCCTAATGATGATGTGAGTTTTGATTCCCATAAGGATGGCCCTAAATAAGAGAAGAGAAAATGAGTATTCAAAGTCATGTATCGATAAATTTGATCCAAACGTGTAAATATTATGTAGAAGTATGTGAAAATGTCAAAAACTAGAAACAGGGACATGTGCATCTGATCCATGATGAGTGAAGAGTGTAGAAATGACCATGATAATGATGTAGAAAAATGATTTTTAGGCGATCTCATGCCGGTTGTGCCAAGTGTTATTTTTTTGTGTGATCTCACACGATGCGAAGAAGTGTAGGGAGGAAAGTCTAGTGTTATTCTCCAACCTTTGATTACTTCCCGAGATGTAAACACCATTAAAGATGGTGTGTTCAAATCCTATCCATTTCAATCCATTTAGATCCAACAAAAAAATAAAAAAGTAGAAAAAATATGCATGCTTAGAGTCCTAAAGGGTTTTGCATGTCTGTAAAATCCATTGTGTAATCTGTCAAAAATAGTGTTGGTCTAATAAAATTTGTGTAACTTCTCCCTTGGTCATAGGCACCAAGGAATGGCTAGGGGCACCCAATATTTGTTGTCTAGTGTTGGACGCTAGAACTTGTGTAAATTTGAAGACCCAAGTCATATTCTCGGTCATTTCTATGACTAAATATTATGTTGTACTAGTAATGAAATGTGTTGTAATGAGATTGAAAGTTAGTGAATTGGGTGATAGATTCACCCAATGATGACACCTCTCATTTGGGCTATATCGACGTAGTGAGGAGTATGTAGCCCAAAGAAGTTCGACCACGATTTGAATTGATAACTGCGGGGGTAAGGAGTGTGATTGGTGAAAACCAAGACATATGTAAATAAAGTGGCTAGGAAACAAGTATTATTACAAGAAAATAAAAATGCACATATAAAGGACCAAATGTAAAATAGAAAAAAGAATACAAATAAGATAATACATAGTACAACCAAAGTAGACCACAAAAGAGGGGTTTCAAACAATGGATATTACTCACAATGTTGAAACTTAAAGAATACATGTGCACACAAGAAAAGGGAAATCCCACAAACAATGGAAAACAATGGAAAATAATGGCAAAAAATAGCAAGCAAAGTAACAGACAACCATGGTAGAAAAGAGACATGAAAAGTAAATGATGCAAAAGAAACACATTAAGATGTTATAAATATAGAAAGAATGTTAAGGCATGTATGATTCAATGTAGTAGTGTGCTAGTATGAAGTAGGAAATACTATAAATTGAAATAATAATAGATGTGATGTGTACAAAGTGGATGCCCCCATGAGATGATGTGGGACTAGTATGAGGTACTATGCCAAGCATCCATTTTACGTGTAAATATATTTGTAAAGATTCATCCACAACTAGAAAGAAAATGACTTAAAAATATCCGACTAACATGTGTAATAAATTGTACATGTAGTGAGTAAAATACGAGCAACATGAAATGCGACCAAGATATGTAATATGTTGTGGATGAGATGGAATGAAATGCAATGTGAGTGTGATAGGAGAAGTGTATCCTAGAGTGGATTCAAATGATATGCATGAGATGAGGTTCATTTTATAAATGACCCATCATAATTCATTAATGAACCATAGAACAAGATTGATTCATTAGGAAATGGTTTAAATTGTGCACTACTAAGATGTCATTGTAAAGCATAAAGTGTAATGAGCATGCAATAGTATGAACTATGGAACTAGACTGTGTCATAGGGTAGTGATGATGTGTGAGAATGTGATGTGATACATATGTAATGTGAATGCACTTGAGTGTAAAATTTGTCATGTGTGAGGTTCATGTATGTAGTATGCCCTCAACATTCAAGTGTGAACCGAAGCACGAGAGTGCATCATCATGTAGTCTGTTGTGATGAATGTGTGTGAGAAAGATGTGTCATGAATTCTCAGAGTGTGAAATGAGTAGTGTGTGAGGTTCATGTATATAGTATGTCGTCAATAGTTAATTTGTTAGGAATATTATTATTGCTCACATGAATTATTGTAAGGTGTATATTTAGAATGTTTGAAGTGAGATATAATCTAACGTATTTTTTAAAGGTTAGGATTGTTTTGAGTAGTTTTACTGACTCACATATATATGAGTTTGTGGAGATAATTGTGGGTAGATTTGTTGGAAAAATTGAACTAACAAAAATACGAGATATCTCTCCTATATATGTACTTGAATTTCAATAATGAACTAATAAATTTTAGTGTATTAATCATGTGAAACTATGGTTCTATCACTTTATTTGGAATAAGAACAAGATAAGTTTCCATATAGCTTGATTGTTTAATTAAGAGAATTTGGAATTCTTCATTTCCTATTAATGGCTACATTATTATCTCGAGAAGTATTTTGCAGAGAGCATTTAAGATTGTTATCATTTAAGGTCTATTTAGTTAATTGTTTCTCTTGTTCATACTGATAATAAAAATATCACTTATGAGGTTCATGACCCATTGGAAGCTTATACAAAGTGTTATATAGTCATAGAAAATGATCAAATCCTTTTTAACTTGTGATAGTATGATTGAAAAATACATACATAGATATACTCATGCACATTTAGATCTGTAAACTAATAAGGAGCTTTATAGTTGGCACGTCATTCCATTCTCTAGTCGAAGATTCCCAGGGCATATTACATCAAAGTGCAAATTCATGGTTTGTATTGGCAGCTTCCTAGTCTTCTCCTGATACGACCTAGATCTCTTTATGTGTGCATCAATCCTCCATCATTGTGTTAGTTCCCAATATTACACCTCCTTTGGGGCCAAGAAGCATCAAAGTGAGTGAAGTGATATGCTTCGAGGATGAAAACATTTTTTATGTCATTTGGTAGTCAAGGAAGATGTCTGACAAACTCATTTGAACCTAGCTTTAGAGGGGGGTGACACGTACAAAGGGGATGGCCTTCCCTACTGATTTAGGCCCTACCTTTGACCTGGGTGAGAGAACCCTTTGTGTAATATTGAAAATGTAAAGGGATGATTGAAATCTTCAGTCTCTTAATTTTCTTTTTGAAAACAAGTAAATCAGTCTTGGATGATCATGGCCAATGAATGCACTATTTAAATTTCACAAGTTTTCACACTAAATGGTGCATATGTCACTCCATTTGGACTCAGGTTACTCTAGACAACATGAAATTCCATCTGCTCTTGCATATTTATGGAAAGGGAAGTAAAACTTACAAATTCCCTTGACAAATGCTTATAGGAAAAGAAAATAGAGGTGAATTGTAGGATTTGAGTAGTAGTAGGTTTATGTTTTGTATGAATGGGAGATTAAAACAAGATGGAATTTATTATGATAGGTTTCTTAGAACTCCAACAATGTCAGGAATCATTCTAGGTAAAAGGACACTCAATTAATCAGAAACAATCCCTTGGAGAGAAGGTACACATTCATGGAAGCCCAAGAATGCATGATTTCATACAATCTTCAAGAAATTGCACATGAAATCTCATGTAAATGTCTTGATAAAATATTCACAACTCACTACCTATTACGCCTAAGATACACTCAAAGGCTTACAAAAATATTAGCAACAGAAGGGCAATTATGAATTTAAAATTGTGTTTAGTACTGTGAAAAGAAGGATTTGATTACATAGTACCAATTCAATTACCAAAATACCACCGTCAAGACCAGATCTAGTGTAACTTAGAGGATCCATAAACATAAGACTACAAAAGAAAAATATCTGACTAATTTAAAGTATATTATATTAAGAACAAAACATAACAAAGCTTAATGAGCATGCACACAGTTCATTTTCAGATATTCAATTTCCTTAACAAGGGAACATAAAACCTATGATCTCAATGTTTATCAATGGTTGTACACTTGCAACCATCTTGACATAGGAAAATTTGAAGAAGTAAAACAACTCACATGCATCTCATTAAAATTTAGATTTCAAGAAAGCACATCAATTATCTCTATCTCTTCTAAAATTTAGAAAATTTTAACCCCCTCTTTGATATGAGAACATGCCTCTCGTATCTATACAATATTTGATTCTCTCCTTGTTTTATTTCCCCCACAAAACTTGAATCTTTTCAAGGAATATTCCTAAGCAACAATATCTAATTCTATTGTTTTGAAAATATCTTATTCCCTATCATGCCATGTGGAGAAATATTTACAAATGTTGTCAGTGTATATTTCATTCTTTTATGATGAATGGGGTGCTTATGTCATTCATTTGACATCATCAACTTGATTATTCCCATTTCGGGTAGGTTGAGAAACCTTTTTTAATGATTTTTTGAGTGCCCCCAAATGGTTTGATTTGATGTTAATCATTCCCTCCTTTTGGGAATCCACCTTGAAACACACACAAATATTGTCATATATTTATGAGATGAGTATTTCTTCATGTGTTGTGTTACATTAGGAAAACTACCATCCTTTTGAGTGATATCACTACTTCACTTTTATCTCCCTTGTGTGGATATCATAAACAATCTCAATAATTAATTCACCATGATTTTTCTCAATTTAACTTGTCAACCTCATCTTCACTATAAATTCCCACCATTTCTTCTACAAATTCACATATTTTCTTTTAGGTTCAAGTGCAAGAAGCTCAATGAAATTATTTGTCTATAAGATGGTAGGAGTAGCATTAGCATCTAGTTTGAAGGAACTTTCATCTGAGGATTTGAATTCAATATTTGAATTGTCGAAAGAAGCATTCGTGAGGATGTTTTTTGAGATTGTAGATCAAGAAGACTACAATGGGATGTTGATAGCTCAATTTGTTCAAGTAGCTCTAATTTGAAGGCTAATCAAGATTAGTCCCATTTTCTCTGCTTTCCAAATGATGTATTTTCATCTGTTCAGGTGGGAACATCAAAATACTTTTGAAGGATTGAAGTAATTTTGGCTTAAGTGTAGGCCTGTTGTGAAGGGTGCATTTGATAACACATGTCCCTTCATTTGTAATGAGGAATTTATTGTAAAATAAATTCCTATAGAATCTTATGTTCTTTATGAAGGGACTTCCATAGAAATTGTGCCTAATATTTCTCACAAGGTGTTTGAATTAGAGCAACGCATTTCTACCTTAGAGAAGAGGCCATGAGAGTATTTTCCTTCATAACCTCTTAGAGCGTCACCATTCTTTATGAATAAATATAGGGGTGGGTCCGCTCCAAACTTTTTGTTAAATCAGTTCCTAAAACTGCAATTTTGGAGCCGTAGGAATAGTTGGACTCACGTGTTGCAGGGGATGCTTGTGGTGAATGTAGCATCCTTAGATTGTTCAACAGGGACAGTTGAGGTACCATCCTCTTCCTTCTCTTCCCTAATGGGAGTAGAATCATCATGAAAAACTTCCAACCGGGAACCTTCAAGTCTCTGCAAATTTCAAGACCTTCTTGCCTTAACTAAATAGAAGAATAAACTGGTAAGGTGATTTTACCCTTAGAATTTTGTGGTAAAGAAAATGGACTACCCAGACTACCATGTTCCTCCACATTCTTCCTGTAAAGGTAAAGAAGTCGAGTCGAGGTTGAGTCAAATAATGGGAGATGGGCCCTTCTTCATTTTCTTTGGTTTGGAACTCTCTCCTAAACTTATTTGTTCGATCATTCTCTTAAGTCTATAGAAAACCTCATGTGAGCAGAGCATTTGAATAAGCCATGGGTGTTTTAACGCACCCTTACCACCTCCATTTTTATATTTTTATCCCACTTTAATGACCGCATCTAAAATATTTAGGTAAATTCACCCCACGTGGTACAGTTTTATTTGCCTTTCCTCAAATGAATTAAAGTCTTTAAGCAAATCCCCTCTGAGCACGAGATGGATATCCGTTACATATGAAGTACCTACTCACCCATTTAGCAACTTCCTTCCAAATACCGGGTATACTTTCTCTCTTAATACCCTTCTCAAAGATCATATGTGGTGAGGATTAATTCTTTAAGAGCTTCGCCATCCTCATGAAATAGGGGAATTAGGTATTTAAGAGGAGCATTTTTCATAACCTTGAGACCAAAGTCTAGTAAACTAAATAGGTCAAAAATAACTTGACTACTTATTTCTACTATTTTTCCCCCAATTCACGAGCAGGTGGCTTCAAAATTTATTAGAAACTCATCAACTAAATTTTCATCGAAGCCTTCGAATTTCCTAATAAATTCTAGCTAGCCAACATCATAAAATACCTGGGAAATTGTAGCATTTCGGAGTAGTGGGTCTAGAGAGTCTGGTTGATTTCTTATTTTTCCCCATAGTGTAGATGAATTCGAGATAGTTGTGCAAAGAACAAAATTTTGTGTTCGAACCCACGGAGAAATGGAAGGAAGTGTTTGGTGACTCGACAATTTGAAATATACCAAAATATTTTAATTATCTTAAGTTGGTGCAAAATTGGTGGCGTGAAAAGTTTATAGGACTAAGTATGTGTGGGAAGTTTTAATGTGTGGTATGACACACATCCTATCATATTGAATAATAATTCCACTTTTCCTTCCTATAAAGCAGTGTGTCCTTTTCTTAGAATTTGACACATGCGGTTTCCTCGGTAATTATGACTCATTACACCCCACTCCGTATCTTAAGATTTGGAATGATATTCCCAATAAATGCATTGAACATTGTGTATTGATTTAATCATGCTAGGTACATGTAATGGGGAATTTATTCAAAATTAAATATCTGTAGTGAAGTAAAATGCACTTACCCTTGTCATCTTAGCTTCCTGATATCTGTAGATTTCCACATCCTGCACTCATAGAGAAAATGTGATTAGTGTACATTCAAACAATGAATATTTCTACCTTTATTGAAAAAAAAACATATAACTAAGGGAAGAATATTGAAATCATGATCATATTCCTTTATTCAAATTCAAAACAATTACTTCGAGTAGAAGAACCGAGCGTCTCCACTCGAATCTATTTCCTCGCATAACAACATATATTTGTTGAAGGTTTCCTTATCTAAAGGATGCTGATACATCCTTAATCTGTGTCCATTCATAAGAAGATTTCTTTTGTCTCCATCAATTGGAAATAATCTCACAGAGCTGTTATCAAACACTTTTTCGATTTGGTATGGTCCCAACCATCGTGTTCTCAGCTTGCCTTTGGTTGATATTTTGAATCAAAAAGTAAGACCCACTCTCCTTCATTAAAATTCATGTGTTGTATACAAGCATCGTGCTAGGTTTTCCTCTAATGTTGATAATTTCCATTTAGTTTTGTACTTCTATCTCCATCTCATCTAATTCATTAAGTTGTATCACTCTCACGTTGTGCTTCATCTAGGTTGATTCCTATTTCTAGAGTTGTTCTCTCAAGTCTACAATTCGAATTCCATGGGTAACAATGGAATATTTCCATACACAAGTTCATATGGGGAGAAATTAGTAGTAGCCTTCTAGGTTGTTTTCTAGGCCCATATTGCTTCTAGGAGTTTTGTTACCCAGGTTCTTCTTGTCCGTGATGAAAACCTTGGTCAAAATGTTCTCAAGCTCTCTATTTGTGACCTCCACCTACCCATTAGATTGGGGGTGGTATGGTGATGATTGTTTATGCTTGATTTGGTAGATTTCCAGGAAAGCCTCAATCATGTTAAACATAAATTGAGATCCTTGATCCGATATAATGGCTCTCGGGAATATCGAGTAGGACTAAGAAAAAACATTGCTATGATTCTCGGAGGAAAGAAGTAAAGGCTTCCTATTCAAAGCAACATCTAAAGATTGGCCTATCTTTAGAATTTGTGGGTCATCCCGATTGTTAATATTGATCTCATGGTTTATTCATTTAACAGAGTTTGTGTCCTAAGGTAACAACCGATGAATATAAGAATCTTACTTTTGAATGTCGATGAGAATAGACTCATCATCCTGACATTGAATGATGTTAATATAAGGTGTATCATCATCAATCATGTTAGGATACAGGAAGGGAAGAGAAGAGGGAGCCTCGCCATCTCATTGATAAGTCAGAGGTCCTAGGGAAATGGTGTTTACAAAAAAAAGTTAGGAGGAATGGATTTTGGATCCATAGACTCAAGTGGGTGAATATGGTGACGTTGGTAAATGGATCAAAGGAAGGTTTTCATCCTTAATGACTTCAACACCGACCTTCTTGGAATATGGATAAGAAAATCCAATACTACCGTGGTCTTTGTGTTTACGAGTGGTACATGAGATGACAGATGGTGTCTATGTTCATAAAAACCAAAGACAAAGCCCTTCCATGCACAACGATGGAGGAAGGTGTGGGCGAAGCGGCATTTGGTGAGATATTGGAGGTTAGATGAAAATGGTTTTGTTTGGGACAAAGGATCGAGTGAGTAGGTAGAAGTATCAATTCCCCATACGTTAAATTGGTGTGAAGGTGGGGAGGACCGTAAGGGAAAACCTCTCCTATGTGGTGATCATAGTGAGGATGTTGGCGAAGTTTACCACACTCTTGAGGAGTAAGGAATGTGTCGATGTTGTACAGTGGTACTCCCCTAGAGTGAGACGTTGAAAAACACCTCCTAAGGGATCGGTGGTTGAAATGTGGTTAGCGGGAATAGATAAATCACTAGGTAATTGGGAAGAAGAAGAACTAGTTGGTTGAGAAGTAGACGAGGTTAGTGGATGGGTCAGCCACAAAGGCTACGACAATGGTGGGCATATAGGAGTTAGGCATGGAAGAGGATGGGGTAGTGATGGTGGATGGACCGTGGGTGAAGGAAAAGTGATAAGTGGTGGTAGATGCCTTAACTATTATAAGGACATCATTAAGTCGATACAACATGTTATAGGTTTTAAATGGTGATGGGTCAGGTTGAAATGGTATATTTATGTCCTTCATGTTCAAATTTTACTCACCGATGTAATTTTGAAGGAACATAACCCATGAAATAGATCCAAGGTTGGCTAAGCAAATTTTTTTACTATAATCCCCCTCTAAGACATATAACAATTTTGGAATGGTACGAGGCCCACACGAACGTGGAGGATGATGGTCCTAAGGTAGAACCGATGGCATCATTAAATGAATGCATCATAACTAGGTTTATATGCATGCAATTGGAAGGTATACACATTTGGTTATGTGCATGGGTGGAAATGATGTTGATGCTAGCACCACCATTGATCATAACACTTAAAACATGAATATTATCAATATAAATGGAAATGAAAAGGGTGGGATCAGGATCATCTAATTGGAGAGGTATAATCTTGTCATGAGAACCGAGAGTAGCTACTTGATGAGTGGTAGCGGGTGTATATGAAGGATATGAATTGGTGAGAGAGGCCACGTGGTGAGGAGTAACAATGGAGACCACAAGCATTGGGTCATTAGGTAAAACCTCGATGGATTAAAGAACCTCCATGAGGGCTGTTGATGAGATTCAAAGGTTTAGACAAGGTCATACATAAAGAAATTTTAGAGGGGATTGGTGCAATTTTTTTATCATTGTATGATGGGTGACCACATCAAAAACTTGATACATGGGTCCCGGAATGGTGATTTTGGTGTGGGTGCAGATGGTATATTGGGCATAGGATTGGCGGATGGGATGGTTGCTTTCTCCTTTCCTTTTTCTTTTTGGGCGTGAGTGGAAATGTTAACCATATTGATATGGGGTGAAGGAGAAACTGAGTCATGATATGTGTAGTGATAGGATGGGCAATAGAAGGATGAGGGCATATACTGGTGTTGTGTAAAGAAGGCAAACACATTGACATTTAGGGGGAGTTTGGATAACTCTCTTATGCGGACCATGTTGATCTCAAATGTTGGAGGTGGATAAAAAGGTTATGGATGTGGAGATGTAGGTCACTGAATAGGTAAGGGGTGAGGATGTGTGGTGATAGGTGAAGGTGGAACATGGTCCTCATCTAAAAGATCATCATCATCAAAATTTTCTTTAGGAGGACATAGTTGGAGGAGAACAGCTTTAAGAGCCTTATAATTTTCTACATCATGCCTTGCACATGATGTTAGGCGCAAATATTAGTATCGTCAAACCCTTTTGGTTTGGGTTTGAGTGGGTCATAAGTTCTAAGTGGTGGTAATGTGATGACAACAGTCTCTAAATGTTTGGCTAAAATGTTGGCGTGAGACCACCCAATGGATCACAATGTGAGCGAAGTGTGGGTTTGGATTGGATTGTGAGTGATTTTGGTGGGAGAGGCACTACAGGAGGTGGAATTGGAGGTGGGATAGGCTTGACCACTAGTTTGGTAGGTGGTATTGTTTTAGGCTTAGGTTGTACCTTCTTGGGTAAATGCATAGTAGATGAACTAGTAGTAGAAGGTGTTGTAGGCTTAACTACCTCTTTTAAGGGTAGTGGGTTTTTCAATTTTTGTTACACCTTTTTGGGTAAAGGTAAAGGAGGATTACATGATGTATAAGGAAGGAAGATGGAGGAATAGGATATGTTAGCCAAGGTGATAATGGAGGTGCAATGAAGGTTGCTAGAAGAGGCAAGGTGGAAGGTATCAGTTGAAGCAAAGGGAATATCATAGATAATGATGAGGTTTCTAGAGGTGGTGGGCGTATAGGTGGTAACAAAGATGCGAGTAATGGAGAAGGTGTATACTGTGCGGTAAGTTGGGTGTAACAAATGATGGTGATGAGGATGTGAGCTGCTATGATTTTTATTTTCCTTGGGTAGGAGGTTGCTTGACCAAGGTAGATGGGTGAGGTCCTAGGATAGATGGAAGGGTGAAGGTGACAGAGGCATAGTGGGTGAAACTGGTGTGTGTGGCCTAGAAGGTTGGGTCTTCCTTTTAGGTGGAGGAATGGTTTTTTCACGAGCTTTTGAGATGTGGCTAAATCCAATTTGACAAGAGGATGGACTAGGCTTGATGTCGGCATGACATTCAATGTGGTGATGGTTCCGACTCAAAGGAAGGTGTAGGTGCAGGTAGGTTCTTAGGCATAGGAATAGGTTTGGTTATTGGTAAAGGTTTAGGTGTAGGCGAGGGTGATGAAGAAGATGTCATTCAATGATAGGATTTGGCATGATTGGTTCGGTTGTTTAAAATACCTTTGGATAAATCATAGAGGTATCAACAGATGACATTTGCATTTAGGTTGAAAAGGGTAGCCAGAGATGTCCCCAAAGCATGGAATTATCAACATAATCCAAACGGTCATCCAGTGTGAAAATGGCATTGTTGTAAGAGGAGATGATGTTGATTTAGTAGTAATCCCCAGTAAAGTAATTCCTTGAGACAGGAAATGGATGGCTTTAAACTCGTGGGTAAGAGATATGAGAGAAAATCAACATGATCTTGGAAGGCTAGTGGGAATGGTCACCAATAGGTAGTGGTGCTACTAAAGGATCCCTCGTGGATAGGGGATATGATGAGTAGGATGAGGTAGGTTCCTCTTTCGATGGAGAGGAAGGGGGCATGAATCTACCATGGGTAGGAGAGTTAACACCGTAGGTTATTCATTAGGTTGCGAGGTGAGTGGTGAAATGACATTGGCGAGATATTGTGGACTCCTCTCGTGGGTGAACGAGTAGATGAAATAGGATCCTCTGTGGGTAAAGGATCTCATGTAAGAATCTCCTCAATAGAGGGGATAGGAGGAAATTGAGGAAGGGTTGGTACGATGTCGAAAACAACTTGGACTTCCTAAACATTACTATATTTAGTTGAGGTTCACCATTTTGGTTAGATGACGAGGGTATGATTAGGGAATGAATTCTTAAATATATACAAGTTCGATTAGCTGGTGCGTTCGGGTTATCCAAGATGAGATCTCTATTATCTAACATTTCTGTATAATTTTTTTTTGAAGGTTATACAATTACCATTTCTATGGCATTTAACGCGATGATAGTTGCAATAGTCATGTTCCTTGTACCATGCAGGCATAGGATGAGTGGGGTCAAAACTAGTATGTGGTTTGATGGGTGGAAGAGAAATTTCCCCCGGATTTTAGAAGCTTTTCTAAGACTAAAGAATATGGCTCTCCTATTAGAGTGTACTTTTGTTGCTCCCCGAACTAAAAAGATTGAATGAGAGAATGGTTAGAGGAAGGTTTTGATTGATTAGATGGGTGAGATGGGCCAGATTTTAAAACTACCACGTTGCAGATCCTTTGGCTCTAGAATAATTTTTTTGGGTTTCGAACAGAAGAGGCATCATTGGATTTAATTATAGCATTTTTGTTACGTAATTGAATTTTCTTCTTCAATGGCATGAATTTCCAGCTTATTATGCCATGGTGAATGCCTCGTCGAAGGTACACAAGGTTTGGACTTATATGTTTGGCAAGATGTGCCTAACACAAGCCCTAGTGAACAAATCTATAAGCTTGGTTTGAGGAAGTGGAATGTGAGTTAGTTGATGAGGATTTGCTAATGAGAGACGAAATATGTGATAGATTCATCGTCATATCATCGTGTTGAGTACAAGTCAGTCATGGTGACATTCTTGATGATATTGATAAAAAATAGTCTAGGAAGGATTGAGCCACTTTTTCACCCGACTCTGAGCGTTTCTTTGAATATCGAGGAAACAAATAAGGGTAAATGGGATAGGAGGAATACCTATTAGAATGCTTTGGTTGTAGGTTGTTGTGCGCGTATGACTTCTTGATCCACATTTGATTGTAAGAACTTCCTTTTGGCTTGGAGGAACTACCTTAAATAGAAAACAAGACCACTAAATAAAAGTTAAATAGTATATGCGCAGTGGACCGCCTAACGTATGCTAGATCTCGGGAAGTGTGATACTCCTGAGGCATCACAATCCACCGTTTAAAACAACTCAATGTTAATGATAAAGAAAATCCTACCGTAGTTAAAATGATTTAGGTATCTCATTCGACTACGGTCAGAAGCAAATTCGTTCACAACAGTCTTCTGCTATGACCAATCTAAAGGTCGGTCTCCGCCGAGTATTGTACTGGTTAGGGTCCGATTCGGGTTGTTTTGGGTATTTGGTGGAGGTTTTAAGCTCTGCTTCTTGGTATGTAGGTAAACACACGAGACCGACATTGGTCCGATATGACCGATGTCAGCTTTAGGTTAACCAGCGACGGTTATGGGTAACCAACGCTTATGGTTGGGTACAGAAACCTAAAAAACTTGATGTGAGGGTAGATCTAAAGCTAAATAGAAATGGAAAGAGCAATGGCAAGGTCTGTGTAGGTCTTAGGTATACTCAGGGATCTCTAAGAACCGGGTATGGGTAGTTCAATGGTGTGGGTGAAATAATGGTCAAGTTTGCATGGAGGTAAATGGTGGGGAATGGGAATGGGAGTAGAAACTAATAACATAAATAAAAGAGTCTACTAAAATGACAATAGACAAGTGCTGTTAACGAAACACTTACTCATTGTACTTGAGCTTGATGTCTGGTTGGAAATGGTAGGTGATCAAATGGAAGGAACTTGGTGTGGTGCTGGCGCTTCCTCGATGCTCTCGTGAAGGAAAATGACATTGTGATTGCTTCTAATGCTGGCTATGGATGCTCTACTGCGTGTATGAATGTTGGTTCTGCTTGCATGCAGCTTTGGTTTCATCTCTTGCTCTTAGAAAATGTGCCAACCTCGAAATAAGGTTGTTTTGGGGATTAAATGGTAACCAACGATGGTTCTCGGGGTTGACCGGTGGCGGTTTAGGGTAACCGGTGTCGGTTAGGGTGGGATTTCCTAGGTTTTCTAAAATGGGAAGATCCCCTTGATTTTCTTAGATCTCGTTGGTTTCCTTCTATGGATTAGAATGGAAACTTCCTTTCTAACAGAAGGAATGTGGTTAGAGGGAATGTAGGCTTTGATTTTTAGGGTTTAGGTAGGTCTTAGTTAGTTATGGCAACATACTAAGAATAGGTCTTGGGGTGAGGTGGCTAGATGAGGTGTATAGGTGAGGTGGATGGTGTGGGCATTATCCAATTAGGATATTTAAATAATAAATATTGTGAGAACATGGATTAATTTAATTAAATTAATTAAATTAATATTAGAGTGGGGTGAAAGGGGCCATGGTTAGGTGAGTGTGTTTGAGGTGGTTATTTTTGAGGGACCAAGGGGAGTGTGACCCAATTTTGGTGTCTACATTTGCCCCTTTTTCTTTGCGTAGCTTGTATCGGTAAGTGATTGACAAAAATAAGATGTGGTTTGCGCCATGTGTGGGTGAAGGTTATCCCCCTCAAACCAAGAACTTATGAGATGGAAGATATAATCGGTGAGTGGTTTGATAAAATGTGAATGTGATGAAGAAGAAGGTGGGAAATAGGGGTAAAAAGGGAAAATGGTCTACTCGGGTAATCTAGGTAATGGGTGGGGGTCAAAGGTAGTACCCGATCCAACACACGCACACGTATAAACTGCAACACACTACCAAAGTTGAAGAGAAGGAAAAAATTACATTGTCTAAGGTTGATAGGTTTATCCAAACAAGGTTGAGGTTATTCCGGTATCCAAGGTAGAGGATATGGTCGAAACACTACGCAGTCAGTGCAAAATGTTGAGGTATGTTCTGCAACGAAAGGTTGGGTCGGGATAAATGGTTAGGGAAAGAGGCAAGGTAAGGTTAGTATGCCAATCAATATGAGTAATAGTGCCACAAGGTATAGCGAGCACATGAGGTCATGTTATCTCATTTTAGTGATAACATCTAGAATTGAGATAACCGCAGTAAAATTTTGGAAAAATATCTTAAAGTTCCCTTTGAGAGAGATTTTCGGAGTTTTCGGGCTTTCACTGCATGAAAACATGTTCTTTACATGCATCATGTCTCATGTTTCCCGAAACCTGAAACCCGAATTGACTAAGTCCTTTGTGTTGGGTTTTCAAAGGTTCAGCATCGGAACATGCTTTTCCTATCACATGTTTCATGTTTCATGTTCCCTAAAACCCGCAACCCGAAACGAAGTCGTGTGTCGTTTTAGAACTCGAAGCATCTCAACATCTCATGCTTCATGCCTCATGTTTCCCAAAACCCAAAACCTGAAATGAACCAAATCCTTTGTGTCGGGTTTTGAAGCCCCAAGCATGATGACATGTCATTAATGTCTAGTTGTCTGGTAGTTGGCACACGTGTGTAGGTGAGGTGTAATTAATGCTAGGGTTTTATAAATAGTTAGTTTTTACACGTCATTTGTTACCTTGTACGTTTTTGCTGCATTGGATTTCATGCATGCTTCTTCCACCTCCAAACCCGATTGAGCTTTCCAAGGTCATTTCGCCATCCATTTTCGATTATTTTTCGAGATTGTTGAAGGTATTCTTCTTGTCTTTATGTTTTTGAGTTTTTTTGGGGTTATTCATAAGATGTTGTTTGGGGTTGTTATTTCATTTCCTTTTTCCATTAATGGTTTAGGGTTTTGGGTCAGTTTCATCATTTCTTGCCATTCCTTCATTTTGGGTTCTTGTTTGGAAGACATCAGTAGGTTACTTACTTTCCCTATGGATTTTTAAGAGTTTAAAATTCATGAGTTATGTCCTAAATGATTGCAAAGGAATCTCAAAATTTCATAAAATAAAGAAGGTGAAAAACTCATGCTCTGACGGATCGAAACCCGATATGTGCATTTCAGGTTATGCAGGGTGTTTGACATCTCAATGCTTCTGCCTTTGTCAGGTTTTGTTACTTTCTCAACATCCTTCGAGTTATGCCTTTGTTTTGGGTTTGACCAAGTGTCTAAAACTTATTGAATTCCTCCAAAGTGTGTCATATTTTTCTTGGTGTTTAACACACCCTAACTTCCAACATACATTTCGCAGTGTATTGGGTTTTGTAGTGTGCTCGACATCCTCTCGAAATCCGCCAAGAGTTTCAGAATTTTCTTGGTGTTTGACATGACCTAACTGCACCACATACACTTGTGTGTCGTTTCACAAAGTGTTTTGCGAGGTCTTCAAATCCGAATAGTGTGGTGGAGTCTCGTGGAGTTGTCAGTAAGCTTTCAAGCCCGATTGCTTAACCAGAAGTCATCAAGGAATTCTCGGACTCCTTATGTCGACACTGCCCATCTCAAGACAAGTCAGATAAGTCAAGGAAGATGAAGTATAAGTATCAAAAGATGGAGTCCTCTTCTTATGTAAGTTGCAACTACAACATCCAGGACACAAAGCTTGACAATATAGATATGGAAGACTTATGGAAAAGAATTGCAGATTCTTCTCAGAATCCATGGATGAAGTCAATAGCCAGTAGCGGTCTTCCTCTCACAGTAGGATTTCTAGTATCAGCCCAATGCCCTGAATTCATCTTGGCTTGCGCTTCTCACTATGACTCAGCCTCCCGCTCAGTAAGAAATCAAGTAGGGGAGTCAATAGTGAAGTTAGACGGAGATTATTTTGACCAACTCCTAAAGTTTCCCAACTTTATGGAATATGTTGATTTAGACCTTAAATCAGCATAGAAGGCCTAGGACAAAGATCAGGAAGACTGCATCAAGCACATGAATAAAAAGTTCTTGATCAAGGCTAAGCCAATCTATTTCTAGGTTTCCTAAGTTAGTCCCTAGAAGCGACTTTATTCTTGAAGTCAGCGATATAATCACCCTTTTGAGCCGGTTGTTTGGACTCCCAGATTCAAAATAATTCCAAGGGTGGATGTATCAGTTCATGGTCCTCATAAAGAAGAATGACCAAGGGATTGATTGGGGCACCTTAATAAGTAATGAGATAGACTCTCAAATGAAAATGGTCTTGTCTACCGAGAAAATTCTACATGATTTCTTATGTCACTTATGCGGGAAGGCATGAGGAACTATCTAGGGATGGATGCAAAGGGGAACCGAGAAATAGAACACATATATCGATACTTCCCGCAGCTAACAATAAAAGGTTCTGAAGACCAATTTAGAAGAGTGAATGACGCCTTCTTCTATGAAAATATTTACAGACTAGATCCTGACCTAAGGAAGAGAAGGGTTTCTGATGAAGCATGGACAAAAGTGTCAAAATGGGGCTGCATCTTCTTACAATTCAAGAAGTTTACCTATCTCTGGGTGGTAAGGTTCCACGGTACTCCTTTCCATCTGCCCAGGTTCCCCGGTGACAAACTAATCCTCATGGAGTTGGTCAGACAATTGTTGGATTTTCACAAATTCCAACAGAGTGGACATAAAGCTATTGTCTCCTTCCTAATTTCCATTAGAAGTTACACATGTTCTACAGTGGTAAAGGCCAAGAATTTGGTGCACAAACTTCGAACAAACCGAAGAACCATATGAAGTTCGAGAGGGATTCGATATTTGAGGAGTCCTTAAGTCGTATGGAACCTTATATCTGCATGTGCCCCATGTAGAGGACATTTGGGTTGATATTAGGATGAGGTTTCCATCTGAAGAAAAGACAATAGTAGAGCGAATCTTGAAGAAATCCAACCATTAGATCTTACCGATATCCTCTGAAGGCACCACAAACAATGAAAGTGTCTTAGAACCTAGGTATGAACATTAGATGGAGATCAACTTGGATTCCCAGCCATTGATTGGTCCATTGCTGAAAAGGCTTCTATCACCGAGAGAGCTACTCAAACCCTTTTTTGCACTAAGGCATGGCTCATTTATTGGGGAATGAGTTATAAAGAAAAGAGCTTTTCAAAGATAGCTACTCTAGAAGCGGACCCTCCAAGGGAGAAAAGGAAAAGGATAAAAGTCCTACCAAGAGGCAAATAAAGTTTAAGTTTTTTAGGAAAGGAGATAAGCAAGGGCCAAATCATCTCGTAACTCCAACACAAAAAGTTGAGGTCTTGGATTCACCTCCTCCTCTACCGGAACAAGGAGAAATTCTTTTAGAAATAAAGGTTAGTCAACCTCTTATTTCCCCTTTTGTTGATTTCTCATCGAGGTAAGCCTTGCTCTTTCTTCTCAAGCTTTGGCTTTAGAGTCTTTACCCCCTCTCTCCCAATCTTCCTCATCACATATTTCAATGCCACTCTCATCAGCCATGGCCAACATTTTCTCTGATCTCTCCCCTCTCTCTGCTGGACCTACAATGGCTATAGAAATGCCTCCTCCTTCTGCACCTTCATTCCCTAAATCTATTCCCATAGTCACTACACTTGCAGTCATCACGACTCCGCAAGAAAATCTTCCTCCACCCACATATAAAACCATGACACCTCTAATAGAGCAACTTCTTCCATTGTACCTCAATCAACCGGACTCCAAGGAAGAGGAAGGTAGTAGTTCCCCTACTAGCCTTTGATTTCAGTTCGCTCAAGGGTTTTAGTCGATGCCTCAAGGAATAAGTTTGTAGAAATTGCCACTCCCATGGCTAATAACATGAAGGAAGATATAATAGTAATCGATTACAAGATTACAAGGTTCGTCACAGGAAAAGTGGCAATCAAGGAGCACAACAGGATGCACAAGATGCCATGAACATGCTTTGTCAAAAGTTGAAAGAAACAAAGGTAAGCAGGGATGAGCTGAAAGAGAAAGTGGAACAATTGATAGAGGTACTACTCAAGCTTTCAAAGCCTTCGCAGTCAACACCATCATCTTCTACCCCTACGCCTATCAGGTTTGATTTCTCATCAGTACCTATGATTGAAAAGATCAATGAGAAGGGTAGAACTATTGAAGAATGGATAAAGAGGCTACTCTTGCAAGGAAGAGAGGTCATAGATGACACGGTGGAAGTTTACAAATCCTTGGAGGATATAAAGAAAGATGGTGACAAGATGGATGATGAGTTTTCACAAGAATTTGGGAACCTTGAATTAACTTTGGAAGCTCTCAATGCACTAAAACAAGTTCCATCCCGGTCTTAATAGAAGAAGGAATCATTCCACATGGAGATAAACATTTCCAGCTTGCCAAATCCATCAGATTCAGGATAAAGATTCTCAGTGAAGCTTGTAGAAAACTGATGGAATCTAGAGATCGTTGGTTGATGCCACTAATGATATAGAAGAGGAGCTTTCAAAGATATTTGCCAAAGTGTTGGATGAGAACTTAAAGATTCTACCTTACTGATGATATTTACAAACAAATCCAGGAGTTAATTCAGCACGAGCCAACTTCTGTCTTTGATCTGTCCATCATTGATAAGTTCATAAGGATAAAAAATGTTTTGGAATCATTAAGGAAACTCAACAAGAGATTAAAGAAACTTCCTAGCAACACAAGTGACACTCAAGAAACTTGCGAAGTTCTAAGTGATTATTCTAGTGTGCCAGATGAAGATGAGATATAGGGCATAATCCAAAAATTCCAAGAATTTCGAGACAAGTAGGTTGCACTTGAAGAAGACAAAGATGATGAAGTGGAATAAACATAATGTCTCATGACATTTCTATCAAGAAATTGTCATGTCTTTTTCATTTTTGTTTCATCACATAGAAAGAAAATTTTGACTTGTTCTCCTGCGAGAGAGTCAAAAAAATAGGACTCTCGTTTAAAAGACTATTTTCTAGGATTTATCCTATTTTCTCTCTACCCTTTTTATTATAAATAAGGGATGTTTGTGCATTTTAAAGGGGGAATTTTGGAATATTAAGAGCTATTGTGAAGAAGAAGAAAAACTTTGTATTTTATTTTTAATCATTGAAGAATAGAAACAGGTGTTATTTTACAAACTTTGTGTTGTGGGATTCATCTATCTTGAGAGATTGTTCTTATGTCCAAAATCTTGAGCTATTCTTTGTTTAGTATTCTTGATCATTTTAATCGTTTTAGAATATTACACTCATTATCTAAAACTCGTATAAGTATTTCTTGATCTATGTTTGCTTGAAAGAAAATACGTTCCTCTCATTCCCTTTCCATTTTGTTTCATCTATAATAAGTTTCCTTTCTAATCCATTGCATTTCTGAAGTTGTAATATCTCCACTTCATGTTGATATGGATTTCGGGATTATATCCCAACCCCAATGGTTAGATTAGTGTGGATATTATATATATATTATTTCTGCTATGTTTTAGATTAGTAATTAACAGGAAGCCTCACATGTCTCTCGAGGAGGGATTTGATCTCATGCATGTGGTTCAACCTCATATTTTGGCTCGACAAAATATCCAACCAACATGTCACATGTCACTAGCGATGTTCCAGTCCCAAGATCTAGGTCACGACATGGGTAGGGCCGAGGTATGGGTAAAATAATGAGTCCCCAAATGAGGATGAGGTGAGGGGGTAAATGATAAGGTCAGGAAGATAAAATGAAGTGTCCAAGTGAGGTGTGGGTGAGGTAAAAAGGATTCGAGTAAAAAAGTGGGGGTAGGAAAAAGACTAAGCAGGATAACCGATGATGGTGTAAATGAACCAATGTCGATCCTACAATGGACCTACCACAAAGTAAGCTAGGGCACAGGACCAATGTCGGTCAAGGTAAAATCGTCATGATCAAGTCGGGTAGGTTATAAAAAGAAAATTTCCATGTTTTTCAAATCATTTGTCTTTTACCGAATTGGGGAAAATGACAAGTGAGAGAGAGAAAAGTGGAAAGCATCCATGCGGAATGGAGAGCTAAGTTAGTGAGCAAGCAGTGTAGTGGGTGATTGGTAGTGGATAGGTGGGTCCACGAGATCGGATTGATTGATTCAGTTAGTTGGAGGTGAGATGGTTGATTGGGTGATGGCAGAGGCAGGAGAGGGGTCGGGTGGACCACCGCTGCAATGCGGCCCGACGTGCCACCATGGCGATGACAACATGATGAGGTAAGAGTCAATCCTATTCTTTTTTTTTTGTGTGTTAGATTGAATTAGATGTCGGGTGGGGAAAAAATGGGTTTGGGGGGGGAAATGAATTTTGAATTTTGGGAGGGAAAATTGGGTTAAATAGGAATGGGGAGAGTGGTGATTGGGTGAAGGAGGGGTGGGGAAGGGTGGAGGGGGATTTGGGTGGGATTGGGTGGGTAGAAGGGAGAGAAAGGAATATTTTAAGAAGAAGGGGTTTTGGGCATCGTAGTTTTTTTGGGACAATGATTAGCATCGGTTGAGGGTTAGCCGATGTCGGTGATAGCAAACCAAGATCGGTCATGAAACAGTCACTAATGTTGGTGTATGGGGACTGGGGTTGGTTAGAGATAACTGATACCGGTCATAATTTGGGGAAAAAGGGGCCAAAAGTTCCCTAGGTTGGGTGGGTGAGGTAGGTAGTGGTCAGTAGGAGATGTTTTGTGGAAAATCATAACATAGGTAAGGGGTAAAAATAGGTAAGGGTGAATGATAGTGAATGAGGGTTAGGGTGGGTAGATAGAAGATGTGATACAAAGGTAATGAGGTCTAGGGAAAGAGAGGTAGGGTGGTAGGTGTAGGTGAGGTGTCGAGTGGGATTATGGTTATGATTAAGGTGAAATTAATGTGATGTTTTGTTGGATGCAGGCGAGAGATCAGTTGAGGATGAGAGATAGGGTGCCACCCCTACTCTTGAGAGTTCAAGGTGCAGCGACAATTGAGGAGTGGAGGCATGTCATAGATGTGGGCTTGATTGGGGTCCGACACTACCGACATGTAGTCTAGAAGCCGAGCTTGATGGTTGCTCTCATCGATAGATGGGATTCAATGACTAACACATTCCACCTACCAATAGGGGAGATAACATCACCTGGAGGACATGTACAAGATCCTATGGTTACCTATATTAGGGACACATGTATATTCAATATCCTCAGAGGCATCTAAGGAGTTGATGCTGATGTATTCGGTGAGGGACTGGAGGAGGTGACCTTCCACATTGCCGCTTAGGTTATGGAGAGATGTACCTAGCCCGTCTAGAGGAGACGAGGCTAGTAGTATCTTGATGGAGGCAATCTATTGTTTTGCATTGCTAGATGCAAAGGGTGGGAGATTCCCACAATCACTGATGGGGGTACTACATGATATGATGATGGACAGGACCTGCTTTGCATGGGCGCCAACATTCCTGGTGCAATTATATAGAGAGCTATGGGCATATGGGTGGCTCTGCAGTTTAGTCTATGTTGCACGTTTATTCTTCATTGTTGGGCCTACGAGCACATTATTTGTGTTCATCCGATTGGTATGCCCGGGAAGATGCATTTGAGCCTGGTTTTATTTAGGTGGGGTATAGGCGATGGGTTCTGTGATGGGAGAGCATCGAGTAGGTAGGGTTACACATGATGTAGCCTATTATAGGCGGTTACTGGAGGGATTTTCCGGCGTGGACATTATTTGGAGACCGTATGTGGGCTATCCCTCATACAAATAGATGGCCAATGAGTTAGATGGCTTGCAGATACTCAGATGGATTAAGGGGAATCGTGCAACGGAGCACGAGATGATCTAGTACACAGGTCGAGATGGTAGTTTGGGTCTGTCAAATATGATATACCACCACCTTTCCCATAGTACCGGAGAGATGATGTGGAGAGACCATTGCTGCTACCACAACAACCAAATAGTACTGCCTGGGCGGGGAGGAGTAGGTGACCGACCGGTGGATAGATGATGCCGTGAGTGACCGAGTAGGTATAGACAAGTGGTGAGTAGCTCATTTACTGGCAGTACCTCCTAGGTCGGGTAGCGAGATTTAGCTAACATCACCATGTAGAGAGATGCCATACAAGGGTAGGTGGTGACCCTGATTACACAGTTGGGGATGGTACGAGGGTAGTTGGTGTTCGGAGGTGGAGGTGGCCACATTTCATGCACAGGGGGCGATCAAAGGCGAGATGGCCTAATGTGGAGATGGATATGGTGATGATGAGTAGGTGGCTGCCTCCTACAAAGCGTAAGTTACAGAGTTTACATGTGCCGCTTGGCCACACGAGCCTGCACAAATTGAGGTATTATAGGATCGAGTACAAGCATAGGTACGAGGTTGATGGCACCTCCATAGGCACCAGGATAGGGTCCCAGTTGAAGTAGGGGTGGGACAGGGTCCCACAGGATAGGTACAGGGGCAGAGGCCAATGGGGCCACCACAAACAAGTACCCATATCCAAGTTAAAGATGCCTTAGGTGAGGCTAGGTATTACCAGGATTAGTTTATGGCGGCGGGGATATATTTTCTATCCTTTAGAGAAATACTGAGACCACAATAGGTCCCGAGTGAGAGGACTAGATCCCATACCCACAGCGTGGAGAGCACAGGGGGCCATCAAACCCTGAGATAGGTTCGCGGTGAGGCTACTATTTCACGGATACCAGCTCTAGATGATGTACATGTAGGGGCTCGGCCATGACCCATGGCGGTGAGATGTTATTAAGTCACCTGGACAGAGCCGAGAGGGAGGAGGAGACGGGAGAGACTGATATGGAGGATGTCTGGCAAGATGATGCCTGATGTATGTCTCTTCATTTTGATGTATTTATTCATTTTTGATATATACCGGCCTGCGTGCCAATGAGAGTGAGGATGTATATGAGATTTTGTGTAGTTTTGATCATATACCAGCCTACGTGCCGAAGATGGTGAGGTTGTATATGAGAGTTTTGAGATATTTTGTTATATACACCGCCTACGTGCCGAAGATATTTGAGAGGTATGTATATGGATACACATGTTTGGATGTTTTTATTTATAGAGATGATGGTGATTTTGGCATGATGTATCTATGTTGATAGAATTTTATTATTATGCATAGAGGGATTCATGATAGGTGTGTTAGGCATGGTGGAGTCAGTTTTGGTTTAGGCATGGATTGAGTTGAAATGGGTTGAGTCTATAATTCATTAATTTGTGCAATTAATGATGATATGGGTTGTGTTTGAGATGTTTTATAGTAACATGCATGATAATGGTAAAGCAATGGTAGACATAATGAATGTATGTTTGATGATGATAAAGGTGTAAAGTAATTTGTTGTTTGTTTGGTTTAATTTCCAATTATTGATATAAAATAGGAAATTAACTAGGGTAGAATGTGATTTAGGAAAATGAAAGGTGAATTGGTTAGGGTAGAGAGTGGCCGAGCTAACCTCCAAGGGCCCCATGCCTCCCTAGAGTGCTTCCTACATAGTCGATGGATGAAAAGGGACCCCAATCCGATGTAGTTCTCCCATAAGCTAGGTAAGAATGCGAGGAGGTATGAGAATGAGTTGGTAGGTTATAGGCATGATTAGGTCTAGGTCTTTTAGGTATGGGTGAATTGTGGGCACATTGGTATGAGTGATTTGGAGTTGATTATGGTGAAAGAGGAAAATGTATTACCCAAAGATAAGCATCGAGAATCTAGTCCTGTATAAGGTAATCAATACGTAATGAAGAAGGTTAAAAGATAAGAGGAGGCAAAAAAAGCCACCTGATTAGTAAGGATCATAATAGGTGGGTCATACCTTAGATAGGTTGATGAATGTAAAACCCTAAAAACTCCATGACTGATTATACTAAAGGTGAAAAGTAGTCACATGATCACCAAATGTCTTGGTTCCAGTAGGTCTCTTGAGGCGGTAGGAAAAAAAATTATGAATGGTGAGAGGGTGAAAAGTGGTTAGTTTATATCGTATTTGGTAGCATACGTTTGGGTAAGAAATCCAAGATCATAATGGGAAAGTCCATGATGAAATTTTTTTCTGTTTGACTTGTATTTGAGATAGACTAATCGATGTGGGAAGTCTATATGGGATGAAGAAAATTAACTACTTGAGGTCTTCGTGAAGCTGATTGATGTGGGAAGCTTCATATTCTCTCTCTCTCTCTCTTTATTTTTTGAAAGCAAGATTTACATAGCTATCCTTCGAGGGAGCAGTCTATTTACTACAGCGATGTAGAGAGAAAGATGTCCTTTTGAGGGAGTCATATTTTATTGGAAGTTTGACTCAAGCGATTGGATCCCATGTGAGGGATTTTGAGTCATGGAAAATACTAAGTGAAGAATTGGATTCTTGTTCGTAAAGAAAGGTGAAACTACCATGGCATCTCATCTAAAAGCGAGACAAAAAGGTATCCATGAGAATCATGCCATGTGTAGCACCGTGGCACACATATTTAAGAGAGGATAAAAGAGTGACGTGTATGCACATGATTATTTTTAATCGATAGGGGTGGCATAGTGAAAGAAGGAAACGCTCAAGGGATGAGCATGAAAAGAGGTAGAAGGTGAGGTAGGACTAAAATTCAACAGTAGAAAGGTCGAAGATGTAATGCATTAAGGGCTCAAGTTCTGGTTTACCTTCTAGTGAAGATAAATGATAACCACCGATCCATAAGAATTAGTCACGATGTATGGTCCAAGCCAATTAGGAGCAAATTTTCCCGTTTACTTTTTTCTACTTTGGTTACATGTTGATTTTCCTTCAAGACAAGATCACCGACTTGGAAGGTTCATTCATGGACACGTTTGTCATAGGCACATTTGATATGTTTTTGGTAAACTTGAAGATGGTCAAGAGCATTAAGACAACGTTCGTCTAATAACTCAAGTTGTGTTAAACGGTCCTGGAAAAAGTCATCATCATTGAGCATGTCATGGAGAGAAATGTGGAGTGAGGGAATATGGACTTCGAGAGGTGGACTAGCCTCTGTACTGTAGACAAGAGAAAAAGGTGTGGCAGTAGTGGAAGTGTGAATACTAGTGCGGTACGCCCACAGGGTGAAAGGAATGTGTGTATGCTAGTCCTTCCCAATATCGTTAACCACTTTCATGAGAATTTTGTTTAAGGTTTTATTAGTGGATTCGGCTTGGCCATTGGTTTGTGGGTAATAAGGTGATGAGAAACTCAGTTAAATACTGAAGGCGTCACAAAGTTTCTGCAAGGTTTTATTTTTGAATTATTTTCCGTTATCAGTGATGAGGTGATGTGGAACACCAAAGTGAAAAATAATGTGATGATTGATGAAATCACATATTTTCTCATCTTTCGTGGAGATGAGAGGTATGGCTTCAACCCATTTGGTGTAATATTCAATGGCGGTAATGATCCATTGATGTCATTATAGCAAGAATGGGGATTGATCTCTCCGACAAGATCCAAACCCCATTGAGAGAAAAGCCAAAGGTCACATGCGACACCGTAAGGCATGACTGGTGTATGATGAATAGTAGCATGTTGTCATTTTACACAACCCTTAATGTAATCGCAACAATCATGGTTAAGTGTCACCAAGAATAGCCTAGGTGAAGAATACACTTAAGACAACAAGATCACTAAATTGACCTCCACATATGCCATCATGAACTTCCTTAATGATATAAGGAATTTCAGAACTCGTAAGGCACTGTAAGAGAATACCATCAAATCCACGTTTATAGAGGAGGCCCTCATGATGACGTAATGAGAGATTTTTAAAGAAAAGTGCATTTTCCATTACGAGTGAGGTCGGGAGGTAAGACGGATATGGAAAGATAGTCCAAGTATTGTTTATACCAAAGGTCACTTGGGTCGGGAGCAATGATTCCGATAGAGTAGAATTCATGAGGTAAATAAGAGGGTGACTGGAGTCTTTATATGGTGACAAAGATTTTAGAATCGGTGGGCGAAGCGGGTATTTGAGAAGCCAGGCATGCCATGGTATCTACAAATTTGTTGGTAGAACGGGGGATGATTTGAATGGGTGCAACAATTGAAGGTGGTCAAAAGTATGTCCACATGATTTTTATACTCTTGAAGTATCTCATTACAACACTAGTATATACCATTGACTTGGTTTACGACCAATTGATAATCACCAAAGATGTTGATGGAATTAATATTTAAGGCATAAAAGGCGGCTTAGAGACCCAATACGAGTGCTTTGTATTTAGCAATATTGTTTGTACAATAAAAATCAAGTTTGAAAGACAAAGGCATGGGTTCACCATCAAGTGGAATGAGGATAAAACCAACCCCACCCCCACGCTGACACTTGGAACCATCAAAGAAGAATGTCATTTGGTAAGCGAGTTCGTCCTGGGGAAAGGGTAGCAAGAATGACTCATCTAGAAAGTCAAAGTTAGAGGTTGGTCCCCGAATAAGGTGCGTCATCCAATTGGTCAATGATAGCTTGGACCTTGATAGAATTTTGATGGATGACTTTGAGGTTGTTGTTGGCCAAAAGCATACACCAATGTGCGGCACATTGATTTTGTAAGGTTTGGCATACATGAAGTGTAAGGGTCGCAGTGTTAGTCACAACATAGGTTTTGTGGTTGAGTAGGTAATGACAGAGTTTTATGGTAACAAAACTAAGGCTAAGAAAAGTTTTTCGTCATGGGTATATCGGGTCTTGTAGTCCAAAAGAGTATGAATTATGTAATAAACTGCCCTTCTCGTATGTTGTTCATCATGAATGAGCAAGCATGCCCCCAAGGAGTGATCAAGAGGCGAGATGTATAGGTAGAAGGGTTGATCATCTTTAGGTGGAATGAGTATGGGTGGTTGACGAAGGTATTGTTTCAAGGATTCAAAATATTTATCCCATTTAAAGGAAACATCCTTTTTGAGAAGGTGGTGAAATGGTTGACACCGATCAGAAAGTTGTGAAATGAAATGATGAATAGAATGCAACTTACCTTGTAAGCTACGGAGCTTCCACAGATTAGTGGGTGGAGGCATTTCGAGAATGGCCTTGACCTTAGTAGGGTCAACCTCTATACCACGTAAGGAAATGATAAATCCCAGGATCTTGAACGAGAGAACTGTGAAGACACACTTCTTGGGTTGAAGGCGAACACAATACTTAATGAGGCGGTCAAAATGGTTTTTAGGATGGTGAGGTGCTTGGAGCAGAATTTAGATTTGGCCAGGAGATCATCTACATAATCTTCCAATATACGGTGCATGATGTCATGGAAGATGTAAGTCATAGCCCACTGGTATGTGGTACCAATGTATTTAAGGCCAAAAGGCATGACTCGATAGCAAAAGGTCCCCCAGGGTGATGAATGCAATTTTATGTTGATCCTCTAGAGAAAGCAAGATTTGGTTATAACCTGAGAAACCATCCATGAGTGATAGCATCTCGTGACTAGTGGTAAAGTCAACCGGTTGGTCAATACTGGGTAGAGGAAATTCATCTTTCGGGAAAGCTAGGTTGAGGTCATGAAAATCCGTGCAAATGTGAAGTCCCCTATTGCCTTAGTGAAAGAGACAATGTTAGAAATTCACCAGGATAATCGATGGGTAAGATGAAGGAAACAGAAAGAAGACATTGAAGTTATTCTTTGACCAGAAGTGCAATGCGAGTGCATTTTCCTCAGCTTTTGTTTTATGGGTTTAGCATCGGGAATGGTTACGATATTGTGGACCACTATGGTGGGGTCAATATCGGGCATGTCGGCGTAAGACCAAGCGAAAGCATGGTTATGATCTTTGAGAAAAGAAGTGATGGCTTCTTGTTTAGCAGTATCTAAAGATTGGCCAATCTTTAGAATGTGTGGGTCATCTTGAGTATGGATGTTGATTTTGATAGTCGATTCGTTCAACATGGTTTGCATCTTAGATGGTAATGACCAGTGAATATATGAGTCTTCTACACCAAGGTAGGTGAGTATAGATTCATCATCCTAACATTGAATGACATTAATAGAAGGTGTATCATCATCAATCATTTTAGGATACAGGAAGGGAAGAGAAGAGGGAGCCTCGCCCTTGCGTTGATAAGTTAGAGGCCCCAAGGAAATGGTGTTTATGAAAAAAATTAGGAGGAATGGATTCTAGATCCATCGACTCTATCGGTGAAGGTGGTGAAGAAGGTGGAGCAGGTGAAGAAGGTGGAGAAGGGTTGATATCCTCAATGAGTTCAATGCGAGCCTTCTTGGTAGGTGGTTCAACAAAGTTGATACCACTGTGGTAATTATGTTTGCATGGGTAGTGCATGGAATAATAGTGTGATGACATTTCTCGTAAAATCCAAAACCAAAACCCTTCCATGCACATTGGTACAGGAAGGTGTGGGCAAAATGACGATTGGTGAGTGAATGGATATCGACGAGAAAATGGGTTGGTTTGTGATGGTGGTTCGGTGTATAAGTGGTTGTATCAGGTCCCCATAAGTAATATTGGTGCGAAGGTGGGAAGGACCGTAAAGGAGATGCTCTCTATGCGGTGATCATAGTGAGGGTGTTGGTGAAGGCTTTCATACTCTTGTGGAGTAAGGAATGTGTTGACATTATATAGGTGATACTCCCCAAAGTGAGGCATTAGAAAGCGCCTTCCAAGGATCGAAGGTTGATATGTGGGTAGCTGGAATAGATGATGTGTTAGAGATTGGATGGGAGGTGGAGACAACTGATTGGAAGGCTGATGGGTCGGTAATGGAAGTCATGGTGGTGGTAGGGATGGAGGAGTTAGGTGCGGTTGAGGTAGCGGCGGCACTAGTGGGTGAAGGTGTAAGTGAAGAGGAGGTAGTCATGGATGAAGATGCTTTATGAGTACATCATTGGGTCGATAAAGCATGTTGCAGTTTTGAAAGGTGATGGGTCCACGAGAATGGTATAAGTGTGCCCTTCATGCTCAAACTTTACACAACGGTGCAAAGTGGAAGGAACACAACCCATGACACGAATCTAGGGTCTACCAAGCAACAAGTTATATTGAAATTCCCCCTCCAAGACGTAAAAACTGCGGAACCATGGGGACCCATGTTAACATGGAGGATTATGGTGATAAGTGTAGAGGTGATAGTGTCATTAAATGAACGCAACATGACGGGAAGTTTATGCATGCAATTATCGGGTTTGTGCATTTGTTCGAATGCATGGGAGGAGATGATGTTAATGCGAGCACCCCCATTGGTCATAACACGTTGTACATATATATATCGTCGATGTGGATAGAAATGAATCAGTGGCTAGATCTGGGTCATCGTTTGGTGCAGTACAATCTCTTCATCTCGAGAAGTTTGAGGACAGCTACCGGTGAGTAGGTGGAGATGTAGAAGAAGATGGTAATTTGGTAAGAGAGGCTACATGATGAGGTGTGATGATGGAGGCTACGGGTGTAGGATCATTGGGTAAAACCTCAATAGATTGAAGGACCTCCATGAGAGCTTGATGATGGGATTTAGAAGTTTGGATGAGGTCATAAAGGGACATCTTGAGGAAGGTTGGTGTAATTGTTTTAGTATGGCGTGATGTGTAACCCCATTAGAGATAGGATATGTGGGACCGCAGATAGTGACTTTAGGTGTGGGTGTAGATGGTATGTTGGGTATCAGGTTGGTAGGTGGGTCGGTTGCCTTTTCCTTTCCTTTGTCCTTCTATGCGTGGGTAGCAACGTGGATCATGTTGATTTGAGGCGGGAGGTAGGTGAAGTAGGTGAGCCATGAAAGGTATAGTGATAGGAAGGGAAAAAGCCAAGTGGCGGGAAGGAACCTTGTGAGATGAGTTGGGCACACCGACATTTGGGTGGAGGTTTGGAAAGTTCTCTGATGCACACCATATTAATTTCAAATCGGGAGGTGGCTCTAAGAGTTGTGGGGTGGAAGTCTTTGTTGCTAAGTAGGTAATGAAGGAAGAACTAGGGAAATTGGTGCTTGCGAAATGGGGTCTTTGTCGAGAAGGTCAACATCGTCAAAGTTTTCTTTAGGAGGACACACTGGATAATAAAGGCTTTCAAAGCCTTAAAATTCTCAACATCATGCCCTAGAACATGATGGTGGGTGCAATTTTTGGTATCATCAAACCCTTTTGGTTTGGGCTTGAGTGGGTCGTATGGTTTAAGAGGGGGTAATGTGATGACAGAAGTTTCAAGGAGTTTGGTTAAAATTTTGGCATAGGATCCCACTAGTGGATCACAATGGGAAGTGAATGTGGGTTTGGGTGTAGGTGTAGCTGATTGTATAGGAAGGGTTTTTGCAAGAGGGGAGTGGGTTGAGCTATGGTTTTAGGTGCTAGTGTGGTCTTAGGTGTTGGTCATGTTTTCTTGGGTAGGGATATGGTAGATGAACTGGAAAGAGAGTGTGTGGTTAGTTTGACTACCTTATTGGAGGGTAGCAGATTTTTGTCTTTAGGTTGTACCTTCTTGGGTAAAGGTGATATGGGCACATGAGATCTAGAGGGAAAAGTAGATGGTGGAAGAGGGCAAGTTACCCACGGGGATAACCGAGGTGCTATGAAGGTAGATGGTGTGGTCGTGTAGGAGGTGTGAGGGAAAGAGACTGAAGCGTCATGGGTAGTGAAGAGGTTACTGATGGTATTGGAGGTATAGGTGGCAAAAGTTTAGAAATGTGGGCGGAGGTTGTGTTAGGCGCTTGGGTATGTTAGAGGTTTGCAATGGAGGAATGGGCTGCTGTGTTTTTAGTTTACCAATGGGTGGAGGTTTCTTAACCAGGCTAGAAGCACAAAGTCTAAGATGGCGAAAGGGGTGAAGGTGATGAAGGTGTGATCCGTGAGGTTAGGGTACGAGATATATGGGATTGTTTCTTCCGTTTGGGGTGGGATTAGGTTTGGTGTTAGTTTTGGAGGATGTGGCTAAATCTAATTTGATGGGTGGATGAGTAAGGCTGGCCATTGGGATGACCCCTAAGGTAGTAATAGGTTTAGGCAAGGAAGATGATGTAGGTGTGGGTTTGGATGTAGATGCATGTTGGGTTATGGGTAGGGGTGTGAGTTGAGCCATGAGTGGTACCGTGGGGGAATTTGTGATAGTTGTGGTTGTGTGTGGTTCGGTTGGCCAAAATATTTTTGGGTAGATAGTGGAGGTATCAGTGAGTGACATTTGCATTTGTGTTGAGATAGGAAGCAAAAGATGACCCCAAAGTAAGGCTCTATCCACATAATCCAAGTGGTTAGCTAAGCATGAGAACAACATTCCAGTGGGCGCATGAGCTTGATGTGGATCTAATGGCAATTCTCGTAAAATGTGCCTTAGAAATGGGGAATTTGCTAGCCTCAGCCTCTGTGGGTAAGAGAGCTAAAAGTAAGTCCATAGGATCTTGGGTAGCTGATGGAGAATGGTCACCTAGAGGTAACAACATTTCTACTAGATCTTTGATAGGTGGAGGAGATGATGAGTGTTCCTCTATCGGTGGGGAGATGAAAAGAATCTTCATGGGTTGGAGAGAGGTACTCTGGTGATGGTTATCTAGGTTGGGAGGCGAAAGATGAAGCGGTTTCGATGTTAATGAAGGCTCCTTCACAGTGACGGGGAGACGAAGAGTGTTCCTCTCGTAGGTGGAGGAATAGGTGAAGTGAATTCATGTGTAGGTGAAGGACTTTGGGCTATGATTTCCTCTATGCAAGGAATATGAGGTAGTTAGGAAGAAACGGTGCATCATTGAAAATAGCATGGACCTCGCGGGTATGGCTATCATTAGTTGAGGTCTCTCCAGTTTGATCAGAAGAAGGGGTGTGATTAGGAAATGGTTTCTTGAAAATGTGCAGGTTTTGATTGGCAGGTGCATTTGGATTATCCAAGACTAACTTGCCATTCTCAAGCATTTCTTGGACAATGTTTTTGAAAGTGATGCAATTTCCGTCACTATGACCTTTTACCCGATGATAGTTGCAGAAGTCGTGCTCTTTGTACCACGTGGTGTGGTAAGCACGATCAAAACCAGCGTGTGGTTTTACGAGGAGGAAGAGTGATGGCCCCGGCTTTAATGAGATTTTCTAAGACAAAGAATAAAGCTTTCCAATTGGGTTGTATTTCCATTGTTCCCATTTGATTGAAAGGTCCGAACGGGTGAGAGATTAGATGAGGGGGTTAGCCTTTGATTTGATGGATGGGATAATCCAACCTTGACTACCACTTTGCATTATCCCTTGGTTTTGAAGAAAAATAGGTATAATTTGACTTAAATGCTGAGATTTTACTTTTATAGTTGAATTTTAATTTCTTTGATGCCCTAAATCTCTAGCTTTTGTGCCATGGTGAATGCCTCATCAATGGTTTGGAAAGTCGAACCTACGGGGTTGGTGAGATATGTCTAAGCAAAAGCCCACGTGAAGAGATCTATGAGTTCGGTTTGTGGTAGTTGGAATGTGAGTTGATTGATCAGGCTACAACGAACGCCAGCGACAAAATATGTGATAGATTCATTGTCATATTGACACGTAGAGTAGAGGTCAGTCATGGTAACCTTCTTAACAACATTGATGGAGAAGTGATCTAAGAAGGCTTGGGATACCTGATTAAATGAGAAGATAGAATGTCTAGGCAACCCACTATACCAGTCTAATGTGGGCCCATTAGAGACATGGGAAAGGTCCTCAGAGCAAAGCATCATCATGGGCAATAAGATAACACCCATGTTTGAAAGACCACAAATGTTGTTGCGGGTCCTCTTTGTTGTTGAAGCGGTTAAATTTAGGCATTTCCCAATGTACGAGATATGGACAAATAGGAATGGATGGGTGGATGGGCTCATTACAAATCTCATCATAGGTGAGAGAGTTGCATGTGCCAGAAACCAATGCCTCTAGTGTCTGCATCTTGTCCATCATTAACTTGATTAAGTCATTGGTAGGTTGTGATGGATGGGTACCTCTTGTAGTGTAAGGAGGTTGGTGTTGGACATATGATGGAGGTGACATTCCATTATATGGTGATGCCGTATAGGTAGATTGAGAAGGAGGAAGTGAAATAGGGGATGTACCCAATGAATGATAGGTGAAACGGGAGGTCATTGATAGTTCGTATATGGAGGTGGAAGGGTCATGGTTACCCTAGTAAAGCAATGGGGCTAAGAGGACTCGTAGAATAGAAAGGACAATGTTTTGAAAAGGGTTAGGGGTCACCGACACTGGGGGTGGTTGTGTAGCTACAGGTATATGTGAGATAATAGGCGTGGGTGAGGTTACGTTTTGGGTAGTTGGTGAAGGTATGGCGGATGTAGTGGGTGCACAGATAGATGTGGCGGACGTGACATTCATAACAATAGTATGGGGCCTATATGAGAAATGACCGGGGCAAGGCGAGGTGTGGGTAGTGCGGAGCTAGCAAAGGCTAGAGTAGAAGTAGAAGAGAGTATCGGGGGATAGATACGGGCATGCCATATATCAAATGACCCGAGGAATCTCGAGTGGATGAGTGGGAAAGATAGAAGTGTAAGGCGAGAGGGTTTTGGTTGAGGAGTTGTGAAAATTCCTCATCCCTTATGGTGATAGTGATAGGTTGGGTAGGATGCATGGGTAATAAAATAAAAGGTGGCAAAGGACTAGGTGGGAGTGGTTGACAACTAGCATGGAATATGAGGGCGTTTTCTTGGCTATGCGTCAACACCATGTGAAAAGAAATCTTGACGTGCGTAATGTTTCATTGGGCATGGCAAAATATTTCACCTGATTCTAGAGTGTTTCTTTGAATATTGATGAAATAAATAAGGGTAAATGGGCTAGGAGGAATACCTATTAAAATGTTGGTTGTAGGTTGTTACGCGCGTATGACTTCTTGATCCACAGCTGATCATGAGAAATTTCTTTTGGCTTGGAGGAACTACTTGAAATAGAAAACAAGACCACCAATAAAAGTTAAACAATATATGCAGTGGACTGCCTAGCGTATGCTAGATCTGGGAAGTGTGATACTCCCTAGATGGCTATCAATCCACTATTTAAAATAACTCAATGTTAACAATAAAGAAAATCCTACTGTAGTTAAAATGATTTAGGTATCTCATTCGACTACAATAAGAAAATTCATTCACAACAAGCTAAGCTATGACTAAATCTGAAGGTCAGGGTCTTTGTCAGAGTACTAGTACTAGTCAGGGTCTGATTCTAGGCTGTTTTGGGTATTTGGTGGAGGTTTTAAGCTCTATTCTTGGTCTAAGGGTAAACACATGAGAACAATGTCGATCGATATGATCGATGTGGGTTTAGGTTAAGCGGTGATGGTTGTTGGTAACCGACGTCGGTATGGTCGAGGTACAGGAAACCTAATAAAAAATTGATGTGAGGGTAGATCTAAAGCTAAATAGAAATGGAAAGGGCAATGACAAGGTCTGTGTAGGTCTTAGGTATACTCAAGGATCTCTAAGAACTGGGTATGGGCAGTTCAATAGTGTGGGTGAAAGAATGGTCAAGTTTGCATGGAGGTAAATGGTGGGGGAATGGGAATGGGAGTAGAAACTAATAATAGAAGTAAAAGAGTCTACTAAAATGACAATGGACAAGTGTTGGTTAACAAAACACTTACTATTGTATGAGCTTGATGTCTGGTTGGAAATGGTGGGTGATCAAATGGAAGGAACTTGGTGTGGTGTTGGCGCTTCCCTGGATGCTCCCATGAAGGCAAATGGCATTGTGATTGCTTCTGATGTTGGTGTAGATGCTCGGTGCATGTACAAATGTTGGTTCTACTTGCATACAACTCTGGTTTCGTCTCTTGCTCTCGAAAATGTGCCAACCTCGAAATAAGGTTGTTTTGGGGATTAAATGGTAACCAACGATGGTCTGGTTGGTGGAGGTGGTTTAAGGTAATTGATGTCGGTTAGGGTAGGATTTCCTAGGTTTTCTAAAATGGGAAGATCCCCTTGATTTTATTAGATCTCGTTGGTTTCCTCAACTGGGATTAGAATGGAAACTTCCTTTCTAATGGGTAGGAATGTGGTTAGAGGGAACGTAGGCTTTGATTTTTAGGGTTTAGGTAGGTCTTAGTTAGTTATGGCAACATACTAAGAATAGGTCTTGGGGTGAGGTGGCTAGATGAGGTGTATAGGTGAGGTGGATGGTGTGGGCATTATCCAATTAGGATATTTAAATAATAAATATTGTGAGGACATGGATTAATTTAATTAAATTGATTAAATTAATATTAGAGTGGGGTGAAAGGGGCCATGGTTAGGTGAGTGTGTTTGAGGTGGTTATTTGTCAAGGGACCAAGGGGAGTGTGACCCAATTTTGGTGTCTACACCACTTGGTTAAATGAGTAAATAAATTCGTGTCTTACGACCCCTTAAGCCCGCATCCCATTTCGCAACCTAACCTCATTACCTAAACCTTACACAATTATTTATTAATTACCTTGTAATTGATAAATCCCCATCACCTCACCTACCACCTCATTTTGCCACCTCATCATGACCTAGCCCTAATCCTAAACTAACCTAATTAAGACCTAAAACTTGGTCTATACCTACACCCATGACTAATGACCCCTTTCTCGCACCCAAAACCGACCTTCTAGTCACTTGACCAAGCCCGCAACTAATCTCTCGGGAGAAAAGCAGGGAAGGTGGGCTATTTTACTAAAAATAGCCTACTTTTTCCTTACCGATGCCGGTTCCTACTCGACCGCCGTCGGTTACGTAACCGCCATCGGTTCCCTGTAAATGGCCTCCCCAAACCAAAAACAAAGGATCGGAATTTCATTTTTGGATCAAGGTCGAAGGATTTTTGAATCAACAGAGATCATTTGGGAGTGATCAAGAGAGTCCAGATCTTCACTTGACCGAGCAGAGACAAGTGAAGAGACAAGGAGAGTAAGCCAAGGACTGCAAACTGATACAGAGAGCCTGTGATACTCAGCTGATTTGATCTGCTGTGTGCCAGACCATCCTACCTCAGTTCTGCCTTTGCCATCAGAGCTCTTGGACCTGCATCTCCGCGAATAATCAGTAAGTTACTTCTTGCATGTCCTCTTTAATAACATTTCTTCGACTTTTTAAATCATATGTCCCCACAAATCCATTCTTGGATCCACTACCCAACGTATCATTGCATCTAACTGTCATTCATCTACCTCTCATCACCCTATTTCCTAATATCACCTATATACAGCCCTACAAATAACACAACTACCAAATAACACCACCACCCCACAAAACAACTAACCTTCAGATCCTAGACTCTACCGATATCGGTCATCAGTAACCGCCATCGGTTATCAGTAACCGGCATCGGTTATACTGACTATAACCAATAACCAGCCTTTCCCTACCCAGTTCAACAAAGCAATTTAATTAATATCTTATAGTCTTTTGTGTTAATTCATATTAGCAGGGGAACTGACCACCTTCGAAAGGAAGTTTTATATTTCCTGGGCCCAAGGCAGTTTCCTCATTTATTATCTAATTAAAATCTTGTGGTCTTGTGTTCTTATTTTGCAGGTAGTCCTTCCAAGACAAAAAGGAGTTCTTCGCATCGGCTGATCTTTTTCTCTGATGCACGCGCACACCATCTCGACATTCTACAGGTATTCCTCCTAGCCCCAACCCTTATCTGTTTCTAAAAGGAACGAAACATTCCGAGTGAAACATTTTGGCACGCCTGGTGGGACCCATTTTGGGTTTCTGTTTCTCTTGCTTATTTTCATTTTAGGAAGCATACTTGCTGTTGCTGCTTTTGTTATATATTTTGTAAAGAATTTGTCTTGCTTTCCTAGTTTCGCATTAGTGAAAGTCATCTCTCTTGCTTCATCGAACATAATTTTTGATTTGGGTTTAAAACACGTGCATTGCATTCCTGCTTGTTGTTTTTCAATTCTAGTGAACGTAGATTAAGTAACAGGTCGTACACGTGGGGGTGATATCCACGGTATTGACAGGAAATTAATCTTACATTCACCGCACAACATCATACCGAATCACTTCACAATTAACACAACAGCTCAAACATCCCCCTTTTCCGCGGTATTCCTCCGCCCGATTGAGGTAACCTTATAAGCCAAAACAACTTGACATTTCCCCTAAGTCTCTTGTTTAGGATTCTGACATCATTCTACGTCTAAAGGCATAAGCCCACGATAATTAAAATTAACCCTAGGGTTAATCTCTGGATTTGTGTGTGCATCTTGCTTGTTTTTAGTTCTATTTTCTTTCTCATACTCTGTCTTCTGTGATCAATAATTGGACAAGTATACTAAACGTTGTTAAAAATCAAATTAGCAGCCTTTTTATATCTTGTTAGCCCAGACTTCTTACACCGACATCGGTTACCTGACCGACGTCGGCTATAGTGTAACCGACATCGGTTATTAGACCGATATCGGTTACTCTCTTTTCCAATTCCTGACAAACCAGCAACCTACCAATTTTACCAGTCTGAGTTTGTTTCTGTTCCTGACAGATTGAAACCCTACTGTGAACTCCTGTCCATGGTTGTTATCACTCGAAAGCAAGCCGCCGCCATGGTTTCACATGCTTGCTCTATTTCTTTGCCTGAATCACCCCCTTCACATTCTGTGGGGAATCCTACGGATACCAGCGAGGTTCCTAAAATTCCTGTGGGAGATAAGGACTTTGCCAAATTTCTAGATGCTAATCCTAGTGCTGTACAATACTATTTGTCTCATACCCCTGACCGTATGCCTGATGGTCAGCTCCTTGTGGGTATGCCTATTAGTATAGCTGCTCATTTAGCTCCCACTCCGCCTGATAATACCGCCTTGCTTCCTGCATCTCTAGCCCCGTCTCCCAATCCGACGGCTTCAGAGGTTCATACGACTCAGATTGGCTTTCCGTTGGTTAACCTCGGACCCCACATATCATTACCGCCGACTGCCCCTACCTCATCTCTCTTGCAGACTGCTCCGTTCATGACTTGCTCTTTGCCACCTATCCACACGAGCTTTCCTTCTCAAGCTCCGCCTACCTTTTCATTCCCATACACGTATCCAGTGACCTCAACATCCTATATGGGACATCCCTATTCGGTTGCCTCAACATATTCATCCTCCACACCTTATCAACACTTAACCCCACCAGGGTCTAGCGGTGGTCCTTGGCCCAATTTGCCTCCGTTTACCACAACCACACCATCATCTCATCCAACTACTGATCTAATTAAACAAATGATGGACAAAATGCAAAACCTGGAGGCTTCTATTTCAGGAAGTCGTAGCGCCTTGACATACGAGCAAGTTTGTCGGGAGCCCATTCACCCTTCTGTCCCCCTTCATTCATATCCTCCTCAATGGGAGTTACCAAAATTTACCCGTTTTAACAGTAAAGAGGACCCTCAACAACACTTGCGATCATTTAGACATGCTTGTTATTTGATTGCCCATGATGATGCCTTGTTACTCCGCACCTTTCCCATGTCCTTATCGGGACACCTTGCCTTGAGTGGTACGGTTCTTTAACCCAGCACTCAATCTTCTCTTTTAACCAACTAGCCCAATCTTTCTTGGATCATTTCTCCATTAACATTGCCAAGAAAGTATCTATCACCGACCTCTATGCCATCCGACAATTTGAGGATGAATCTATCGCAGATTTCGTTGGACGATGGCGGGGCCTTATCAACCAACTTACGTATGCCTTGCCTCAAACCGAACTTATCGAACTGTTTACGCGGGCTTGCGCTAAGCACATCTCCCCTACCCTCCAAATTCAAACTTTCCGTACATTCGATGAAGCCTTTACCATGGCTCGGAAACTAGAAATTCGAGCCTTAGAAGAAGAGAAATTGCGGTTGCGCAACAAAAACCCCAATTTCCGAACTCCTGATTCTACCAATAAACCAAATACCACCACTCCTCACGCGTCCACTTCTTCTAAATCAAAAGGAGCTGTCCACGCGGTGATGGTCAAATCTCAAGCGCCGTCCAATACTCCACCAAAAACCACCTATAAGTACAAAGCCGAGCCCATCAACTACACTCCCTTGGGAGAAACATATGGTGTGATATTGGAAAAATTGCTCAAAGCAGGAGCCATTACATTACCTCCTGTTAAACCTCATTCCGGGTTTGATTCCACTCGCGCCATACCTTCCTGGTACAAAGAAAATGACTTCTGTAACTTTCACCGCGTAAAAGGACATAGTCATGAAAACTGCAAGATGTTGAAAAACATAGTGCAGGAAATGGTTGACGCAGGGGATATAACCCTCGATAATCCTAATGCCCCTGCCAACCGAAATTTGAAAATCTTTAACAAACCATTCCCGAATCACTCTTCCAACAGCAACGTAAACCAGGATATCTTAGCCGAGGAGAGTGTTCATGAGATCCATGCAGTCTTTGATACCCAGCCCAAAGCCTCTATCGAGAAAATTTTGAATCAAGCCTCTTCACTAACACAGGAGCCCGAACCTCCTTTACCTCCATCGAACCAAAGCGAAATCATTCCTTTACCCATAAAGGAGTTAACTGCCCAGACTTCTCTTCCCATCGATGAGTCTTCTTATACCACATCCCTACAAGATTGCGAACGGATGTTATCTAACCTATCTATTTCCCAGATTTCCCCTTCTACCCCTCTTGCTGCACAAGAGGAAGGTACGCCACTCCTTTTGACATCCTTAGACGAGGAATCTCTTGCACCGACATCACCAAATTCTTTAACCATGACGGATCCTCTCGAACATGCCCTCCTGCCTATTAGTCCTTCATCACCTAAATCTTTTCAACAACCGGTCGACCTCTTGACATCTATTGATACAGTGCCTCGTTTACCCCCTGTATCACACCCACAGTGGACCGGAATCACAACCCACCTTTCTTCCGTACAAAAGTTCACATTCACACGTGAGGACTGTCATTCCACAGAAGATAGACAGGCCCTATGGGAACGTTTGAGTACGCCATATTCTACTCAAATGCAAATGACCGATCCTGAGGCCTCCACCATATACCCGAAGTGTTTACAGAAGCTTAAAATGCCCATGTTCTCACCTTCACCCCTCTCACCTCTACCAAATGCCCCGTCCACTTCTATTAACTTAGCCAAATCTTCCCCTACGCTTGGGACCTTACCCATACCCAGTCTAACACACCCACCTAAGCGGCTTGATTTATCTAAAAATAAAGCCGTCCACCCCATTAAGAGACAGACTCAATCTCCTCAACCTATGCCTCTATCACAACTAAAACCATCATCGTCACACCTACCTTCCATATTGGGACCCCATCCCTCTACCCTACATCAATATATCATACCTCCTGTGTTTCCTTTAAAGCGACCTACGCCTTCTGCACACATACAGAGATCCCAGGGTATAGCAACACCGTCACTCCGCGTATCCTGTCCACCTATCAACCCTAAACAAATTCCATCATCAAAAGATTTGTTTTCGGTCACTCCTATTTCCCCGTGGTTGTTTTCTGATACCACACCATCTGTGGCCTCATCATCCAATATAGCTTCTGCACCAAAGAAACCACGTTTAGTGAAAAACACGTATCAACACCCCTCGGCTAAACCACCACCCATACGAACCAACCACGCCCAAACATTACCAAAACCCGCGCAATCAATACCCTCATCCTCTTCTGATTTTGACCCACTCAAAGGATCTTACGCCAAAATCCTTGCTATGTTAGTAGAGAATGCGACCATTTCCCTACCCCCACTTAGACCTTATGACCCGTCTAAACCTCGACCTATAGGTTATGATGAGTCTAAGATCTGCGCTTATCACCGCACACCAGGACATGATGTGGAGGGATGCAAAGCTTTAAAAACCATCCTTCGTCAGTCACCTCTCCCAGATAGAAAGGTTAAGAAAGACAACTTACGAAGGGAGACCTTTAGTTTCCATTCCCTCTCCTATACCATCTGTCCCCGCCTCACCAAGATCTGTCATTATTACAACCCCACCTCTTGAAGACCATGATTTATCCCAATCATCTTCTTCATCTCCGGTCTACGAGATTAATATGATTAGTGTTGCTACTCGAGCGCAGAAAAACAATGAGAAAGCGAAAGAAAGCACACCTGCGTCCTCTCCTTCTCCGTCCAGCATCCCGATTGCACCACCACCCAAAGTGGTTATTCGTGGACCCGCTTACCCCGTCTCTAATGGAGCTGCCCATCGAGCCATGATTAAACAGCTTCACCAATCACCCGTAAAAATGACACTATATGATCTCATTCAGACTTCTGAATCTCATCGACAAGCTCTCGTTGAAATTCTTCAGGGGATCGAGGTCTTACCTAATGAAACCCTTCCCGTTGCCTCCATTCTGACACCCAATCACGTTGCCTCTCTCACCAAACAACCCACCGCCCCAACCACTTCCGTCTCTGTACCACAAGCTGCTGCAGTCAGTTTCTCTGAAGATGAAATTATCGACTTTGGTACCGAAGATCCTGACCCTGCTCTTTTTATCTCAGCGTACGTTCGGGACATTCGGGTACGTCGTGTTATGATTGACGGGGGCGCTAGCCTAAACATCATCTCTTCAAAAGCCTTCCAACAAATGAATATCCCTTCCAGTTGCATGTGCGCCAACCCCATCATGTTGCGATCATTCAATGATGCTATTACCTCTACCTTAGGCACCGTGATCCTCAACATTCGGGTAGGACCACGTACTTTACCCGAACTCTTCTATGTCCTTGAGGGAGAGTTCCAATATAATATATTGTTGGGTCGTCCTTGGATCCGGGCTATGGGATGCGTTCCCTCAACATTACATAGATGCATAAAATTTGAGTACGAGGGGAAGTCCTACACCATAAAAGCTGATCCTCCCCCCTTTAAAACCTGCAATATGTTATACCGCCCTAACGATGTGCTTATACCAATCAAGACACCCATACATTCAACCCAACCATCCTCTTCAAATGTACCTCAACCATCCACCTCAACCGCGCCTACGCCTTCAACTGATGAAACCACCGTCGCAAAAACCACTTCCCTTCCCGCAGCTAACATCCCAACCTCCGACCCCTTAGTAGATGTTTTTCAACGCCTTACGCTGGGGGAGTACCGCCTATATAACGTTAGTTCTTTCCCTACCCCGCAGGAGTACGGACAATTACATGCACATCCCACCTACGACCGTCGCGTGGGGGAGGTAATCTCTTACGGACCACCCCATTGCCGCACCAACCTAACGTATGGGGGTGTTGACGCATCCTCCATTACCCCTGAACCTCCTCTTGGTGTGGTTCCCTTCCAATCTGATTTTCAATACCTGACAAATCGTCGCTTCGCCCTCACCTTCTTGACTCGCTGTGCTTGGAAAGGCTTTGGTTTTGGTCTTTATGAACAAGGCCGACATACGCTCATCCCCATCACCACACGCAAACATAATGATCGTAGTGGTCTCGGATTTCCGAAACACTTACATCGACGGAACCTCGCGTCAGTTGTCTTCTAGAAGACGATGACGTTACCCCTACCAAACCATCATCACCCATTTTGCCTTCGTCTCCCACAGAGTCGATAGATCCTGAATCTATCCCTCCTAACTTTTTTTTTTCATAAATGCTATCTTCCTAGGTCCCCTCACTTATCAACGCGATAATGAGCACCCCTCTTCTATTCCCCTTCTATATCCAGACATGATTGAAGAGGACTCCCCTTCAATTAACGTTGTTGAGTGCCAGGATGATGGCTCCATCCTCACTTACCTTGGCGCGGATGACTCTTATATTCAACGAGCCTTACCATCTGAAACCCAAACCATGCTGAACGAGTCTACTATAGAAATCAACATCCACACGGAGGAGGATCCTCACATTGTGAAGATCGGACAATCCCTTAACGCATCAGAACAAGTCACCTTTACTACTTTCCTCCGTGCTCGCAACCAAGCTTTCGCTTGGTCCTACGCTGACATGCCAGGAATTGATCCTGACATTGCTGTCCATAACATTACACTGAAACCCGATTCCAAGCCAATTAAACAAAAATTGAGAAAAATGCATCCACGCATTGCCCTCTTGGTCAAAGAGGAGCTCCAACGACTCCTTTCTGTTTCCTTCATTCTCGCTTTTGACTATCCTCAATGGATTTCTAACATCGTACCTGTCACTAAAGCGACGGGGGGACTTCGGATATGCATGGATTTCCGGGATCTTAACCTCGCTTGCCCTAAGGATGACTTCCCCTACCAAGCATTGATCAACTTGTTGATCTCACTTTGCGGTCATGAAATGCTTTCTCTCATGGATGGCTTTTCAGATACAACCAAATTTTGGTTGCCCTCTGCCGATCAACACAAAACTACCTTCATAACTCCTTGGGAACCTTACATTGCCGTGTAATGCCATTTGGCCTTAAGAATGCTTTGGTGCCACCTATCAGCGGGCTATGACCTACATTTTTCATGACATTATGCACACAATCCTTGAAGATTACGTCGACGATCTTCTTGGCAAGTCTAAACATCGCAGTGAACATCTCGATGTTTTAACCATTATCTTTGATCACTGTTACAATATTCTGTCCGCCTTGACCCAAGAAATGTGTCTTTGGTGTTCTTTCAGGAAAACTTCTTGGCTTTATCATCTCTTTGCGTGGCATTGAGGTCGACCCATCTAAAGTCAAAGCTATTCTAGAAATGCCCCCACCTACTAATCTCAAACAATTGCGTAGTTTACAAGGTAAGCTTCAATCTATCCGACGTTTCATCTCCCAACTCTCGGATCGATGTCAACCTTTCCATCACCTCCTTAAGAAGGACATTGATTTTCAATGGAGCAAAGAGTGCCACCAAGCCTTTGAAGCTCTCAAAACTTATCTCTTGCAGCCACCCGTGCTTATCCCACCTCAAGACGACTGCCCTTTCTACCTTTACCTTTCCGCCACTGACCACGCTGTAGGGGCCATGCTTGCACATCGTGACTCTGAAAATCGAGAACAAGCCGTTTATTATATAAGTCATACTTTGGTGGACTATGAGACTAGGTATACACATGTAGAAAGGTTGTGCCTAGCCCTATCATTCGTGGCTACCAAACTCCGACACTACCTTCTGAATCACAAAACTTTCGTCATCACCAACACGGACCCCATCCATTACATGTATGCCAAACCTCATCTAAACCAACGCATCGCTTTGATGGCTCATGCTCCTCGCCGACCTCGACCTTGAGTTCGTCCACCAGAAATCAATCAAAGGACAAACCATCGCAGACCAACTTGCGGAAGCCCCTTTACCTGGGGAACAATTTACCAATTTTACATTCCCCGACGAACTCATCGCCACTCTTTCACTCGGGGAAGAGTCATATCAAATGACCCTCTTCTTCGATGGATCTAAATGCCAGCGCGGCGGAGGAGCCGGCGTTGTTCTCATCCCTCTTGATGCTGAACCTATGCCTCTTTCATTCCGGCTTGATTTCCCCTGCACCAATAATACAGCGGAATACGAGGCCCTTGTTCTGGGTCTCCAAGTTGCGATACACTTAGGTATCAAATCTATCAATATTTTTGGCGACTCTCAATTGGTAGTCAATCAAGTTATGGGCATCTACCAATGTAAAAATGAGGAACTTCAAAAGTACAAATACTACGTGGACTCACTTTTAGCCTTATTTACTCACTATTCTATCCAAACCATTCCCCGCTCCACTAACAAATTTGCGGATACTATGGCTTGCTTAGCCTCGCAAATTCCAGCTTCATCAACTGACTCTGAATTATTCGTCGTGGTCCAACAACTTTTTGCCCCATCCTACTCAACCCCGGTAGTTTGTATGATAAATACTGTGTCTGCTAATTCACAGGATACTTGGTATCACCAATTTCACGACTACCTTACAACCTCTGTTCTCCCATCTGACCTTACTAGTACTGGTAAACGCGCTTTTCTTAAACGCGTTTCTCGTTATGTAGTTATGGGGGGACTCCTTTATAAACGTGGCTTTGATGGCATCCTCCTTCGATGTCTCACCGGCGCGGAGGTCACCCATACCATCCAACAAGTACATGACGGTATTTGTGGCGGGCATTTTAGTGGCCTTGCCGTGGCCAAACGAATCCTTCGCCTTGGTTATTATTGGCCTACTCTCAATAATGACTGCTACGAATATGTTAAGCGTTGTGTTATGTGTCAACAACATGCTAACCTTCAACATACTCCTAGCCATCCGCTACAGGTCGCACAAGATCTTTGGCCTTTCTCACAATGGGGTTTAGACCTTATTGGTGAGATTCATCCGTCCTCTTCGCAACGTCACCGATGGATTATCACAGCAACCGAATATTACACAAAATGGGTGGAGGCTATTCCACTCATTTCAACTAAAAAAGAAAAAATTGTAGAGTTCATTAACCACCACATTATTTGTCGTTTTGGTGTTCCTCATCGCCTGATAACAGATAATGGAAAATATTTCAAAAACAAGTTGTTGCAAGACCTTTGCGACAACTTTGGCATCAAACTTAGCTTCTCATCACCCTACTATCCACAAGCAAATGGACAAGCCGAATCCTCTAATAAAACACTAACCAAAATCCTCATGAAAGTTGTCAATGAATCCGGCAGAAATTGGCATGATCACATCCCCTTTGCCCTTTGGGCTTATCGTACTAGTATTCGTACCTCCACTAATGCCACACCTTTTTCTTTGGTATACGGTACCGAGGCTGTTTTGCCTCTCGAAATACAAATACCCTCCCTTAGAATATCCCTTCAGGATATTCTCACCAACGATGATTTCCGCCAAGAGCGGTTAGCCCAATTGGAGCTTCTTGACGAACGTCGTCTTACAGCTCTTGATCACCTTCAAATCTATCAAAAACGTATCAAACGTGCTTATGATAAGCGACTTCATGAGCATACCTTTAAGGTTGGTGATCTTGTCCTCAAAGAGAATCAACATGTCACCAAACTAGAAAAGAGCAAACGTGGAAAATTTGCTCCCAATTGGATTGGGCCTTATATAATCACTCACACCTATGGATCAGGCACTTATCGTTTAGCTTCGCTTAATGGTAAACCTGAGCCTGAACCCCTTAATGCCTTGCATCTTCGACCATTCTACTGTTGAATTTAGTGTTATATCACTTCTTATCTACCTGCCGCTCATCCCTTGAGCTCATTTACCGCTACATGCACTTCGTTTCCTACACCTCATAATGAAAATCAAGCTCACATAGTTTGATTCTCACCTCACCTAAACGATGCCTTCCCCTTTTTAGTCTAGTCCATGACTTCAAAGTATTAAAATAAGCCGTATTCTTATGGGATTTTCTTGAGTCAAACTTCCTACTAAACTAGATGCTTCATGCCAAAAGAACATCTAGTCATCTAAATTAAATATAGACTGCTCCCTCGAAGGACAGCTATGTGCCGAACTATTGCTGCTATTATCAATAGACTGCTCCCCCGAAGGACAGCTATGCATTAAAATCATATCTGCTACTATAAATAGACTGCTCCCTCGAAGGACAGCTATACACAGTCAGCCTTTATCAGAAGCTTCTCGCATTGATCAGCTTCGTGAAGACCTCAAGAATAGTACAATCAATATCCCTTGTAGACTTCCCGCATCGATCAGTCTACATTCAGTCAAATAAAAGCCTCATTCAAAAAGAACTTTTTGGGTCATGGACTTGTCTATTTAGGGTAGGTTCTCTTTCGTCAGAACACTCACTTTGTAACAAGTTCTCTGTACCTCAGCTATATCATCCACCTCACCTCACCATTTGTTTCAACTCAAGGGACGTAACATACACCCGATATATTGTGATCATACAACTCTTTTCACCTATTGACTTCTCGTCTATGCACGGTACCTAGGGCTTCAAGCTCGTTCTACGTTGTGTGGTTTGTTTAGCTCTTTTCACCTACGGAGCACTCTTTCCGCTTTGCCTCGCATCTAGGATTGTGTGTTGATCTTAATCAGGACATGGTTCCCTTCTACTTGGGTAGGCTCACTTTCACTTCCCTTATACCTTTTACAACATCGCCAATTCATTACCGACACCAACAACCTTACCTTACCAATATTAATATCAATATTCTTACCAACCAACCAATTGCCTAAACCGTACCAAATTGCCTGAATTCGCCTCTCCCTGATCCTAAGGGAGAACTACATCGGTCTGAGGCCCCTCCTTGCTTTGTGCAATGGGCTATGTAGGCAGCACTTCGGAGACATGGGGTCTCCCAAGGTTAGCTCGACCATCCCCTACCATAACCTATCATGTGTGGTAAATATAAATATTTTTGTGTATTTCTATTTAATCACATTCCTCTTTATCCTTTTTTCAAAACACCGAAAATCAAAACGAAAACATTCTTATTATTATAACTCAAATCAACATACATATCTCATTTTATTTAGATGTTAAACAAATACATCTTCTCTATCATCGACACGCAGGTCGGTACTCTTATTTATTCTTATACCTTGCTAACATTTATTTAGACCCTCACGCCTCATCCCGAACTAGGTGATGATCGTGATCGTCGACCCTCTCGCCAGGCCTCTCTGTCCTCAAAGGTACCACGGCTATTGGTACCGCCCACTGATCTGCCAATCTCTCCTATAACATATGAATACGCCCTCTCGCATGGAGGACTCCAGCCTCTAGTCTCTCCGCCCGTGACTCCGCAACCGCTAACAATCCTCTTGTCTCATTCACCTGCGTTTGGAGCTGCTGAACCAAACGCTGCAGACGATCCCTCTCTGCTGTAATCACCGCTATGTCAGGATGATCACGTACACCTTGCAGCTCTGCTACCCACCATAATCTATAGGCCTCGTGTTCTCGCATCCATTACCCTGCGATCGGCTGCTACCTCTTCAGGCCCTTCTGGGGGTGTTGGCTGGGGAGGTGAGAATACTGCCTCTGCATCGATCCTCATATAGGGTCTATAAGCCTGGGGTATATCCTGCACAAATCCAAATTGTCGCCGCACGCGATCTATAGGAATCCTCTCATATTCACCTGGCCTGTGCCCCGCGATCCATCTCAATCACTCTACACCCCTCAATTCCTCAGCTATGTTCTCTGTTACCATATAATTCCCGTAAGGCCTCCAACAGATATCCGCAATCGTCACCCTCTCCCATACCTGCCTGTAATACTCAAAGTCATCCGTCACGGCCTGGGATCTTGCCTCTTGTTCTGTCTGGACCCATCGTCTGAATCCCAACCTCTGTACTCCGGTCTCTCCTGACTGGATGGGTCGGCCTATTGGTCACACACAAACAATGTGCTCATAGGCCCAACAGTGTAATAAGTATGAACAATCCAGCGTCGTCCTGTGATTTCACCTACAAGCCCATAGACCCCTGTATAGCTCCGCCAAATATGCAGGTGCCCATGCAAAAGTCACGTCCCTTTCTATCATCTCCCAGATAACACACATCAATGCCTTTGGAAATCTTCCCCCTTCTGCCCTCGGTAATGCATAATACCCTACCGCTATCATTAATATTACTGCTAACCTTGTCTCCTCAGGATGTGCTGCATACATTATCCCATACGTAAATGACAAACCTCGCTGTGTTAAATCTCGTGCGTATGGACCAAATACTGCTGTTATCGCTCCCCGTGCCGCGCTAGGTAATGCCTGATATACTGGTTTTCCTGTAATTGGGAGTCTCAAAATACGGAACACATCTTCCAATGTTACTGTCATTTCCCCTGTTGGCAGATAGAAGGTATTTGTCTCAGGATTCCATCTCTCAATCAACGCCTGTAACATAGCATGGTTACGTGCGATTCGTGAATAATAGCGGATTCCACTTAACCCCAAACGATTTATCAATGTCCATTCAGCTGGCGTTACATCCGCTCGGATTCGTGACAACAGCGCTGGTACACTATCATTCATCCTCAACCCTGCCTCTGCCTGCATACATCCAAATAACAAAAAACCATTCAATTCCTCAAATCCCCCCGGGTTTTTTCTCAAATTCTGGAAATTCCTACAGCAACCGGTATCGTTTACAGCTAACCGGTACCGGTTGAGTAACCGATACCGGTTATCCCTAACCGATATCGGTCCCTGTTACTTTCATACACCTTGCCTAAAACAACCACCTACGACAATAAATTGCTCGTTTATTCCTCTCTGTATACACAGACATACCTGAAACCCTTGATTACCTACCACGTAACACTCACCCCATTTATAACCCTTGTTATCATCTTTTCTTTCTCATATCTACCCACATACTCTCCCCCATCTTATTCACAAAACATGCAGAAATCAAATCACAACCAAAACGTTTACCTCTGGAGTTGCAGTAGCTTGAGGTGGCCCTTGTCTTCCCTCTCGTCCCTGCTCGGATGTTTCTCCTCGTCCCGCCATTATCACCACCTTTTTCAAACCTCTTTTTTCTTCTTTCAATCTCGATCACATCACTTTCCCTGTCTCTTTACTCCTAATCACTCAAATTTCTCATGCAATTACCTGTCTCAGTCGTCAAAAAGTGTCGCGTTCACGTATTTAACTTCTTGCATGGCTCTCAAAATTAGAACTTAAGTTGCCACCTTAGCTTTTTTATTTTTAGAAAAGCTCATACCTAAATAACCGGTATTGGTTATGTAACCGATATCGGTCTACTAACTACCGCCGTCGGTTATCCAACCGATATCGGTTATACACCTGCCTTTTTGAAACATGGTTCTTTTCTTCATTTTTTACCTAATTTTTGTCGCGCCCGCCTCTTTTCCTGCATCTCATCACCATTATCCATATTTGTCCATCCACCACACATATCATTACAATTTCATTAACATCATCTATTTTACAAAAACAAACAAGTCATCAACTAAGGATACCAAAACAAAACAAAAAACTATCTATCTATACATCATTTGGATCCAACTCATCAGATACATATATAACAATGTCACAAAACCAGCCCAAAACATGCAACATTTCATCATATAACACATCATCCATATATCAACATGTCAATTAAACTCATCATACATTCTATATACCACAAACCATTGACGAAATACTTAAAAACATTTTGAACACAACATGTGGATCAAAACATCATCTCTATATATATATACAAGTTTTCAAATATACACTGTGCCCTACATCGGGGCCTCTGTGATCTCATAATCCAACAAAGCCGGCACGCAGGCCACAATAACTATCAATAATCTCGACTCGGCTCGCAGGCCGGTCCCTCATATCAAAAATATACTCGGCTCGTAGGCCGGTACCAACTGTACAACCCGTACTTGGCTCGCAGCCGGTATACAATAAATGAATGAATGAATAAATGAGTAATATGTAGGCACGCAGGCCTCTATAAACATAACCGGTTCGCAGACCGGTGCCCATATCCAATATACAAATACAAAAACCATGTCGGGCTCCCTCATCTCTCCCCACCGCCCTCGCACTCCTCTCCCGCTGGTCCTCGTGGTGCCTCTCGCCTCGCCTCACGTAGACACGCCGGCTGTGGCTGCACCTCCCTGAGATCTCTGGCTGTGAGAGGTCTCTGCTCTATGAGCTGCATAAGGCTGATACTCAACTCCGGTACCATCAAGAATATCCTGATAGTATCGGGCCTCCGCTCTAACCTCCATATAGCGCTCTCGAGCCACTTTGAAGGAGGCCAGAGGGCTGGTCTCTGCACCTAATACTAGTACCCCCATTACTGTCTTTGGTGGTGCTGTGGGCTGGCCGTGCATGGCTGGCGGTGGTATATCGTACTCGTGCTCGGGCCGTCAGGCTGTGCATTGGTGGTGGTGGTGCTGTCCCTGTCTTGCTGCTTTGTACTTCTTTGCTGTACTGCACTGCACTCGCGCCGTGGCCGGTCTTCTTGGTGGTGGTCTTCTCGTCCTCCGAGCCTGGGCTAGCTGCCCTTGTAAGACCCCTATCTATGCCTGCGCAGTAGCAAGCTGCCCCCTCGTAAGAGCCGCACTTGACCCCTGAGCTGATCTCTCTCTGCCGTCACAGCTGCCAAGTCTCAGGCATGCAGCCGGTGTACTTACCCTCGCCGCTCTCTCGACCAGCCCACCACACCATGTATGCTCTATACAACCAAAGATCATCTACTCTGTCATTTGCCGGCCTCTCAAAGAACCCAACTGGATCCAAGGGCTGTGGTGCAGTAAGGGGGCCTCTACATCATCCCTCCTATACTTGAGGGAAGGGAGGTGGCTCGTCTGTCGCCGCAGCCCCATCTCGCCTGCGTGCCCTCTCTGGGGGGTATCCTCTCGTACTCTCCCGCCTCTCGTCCTACTATCCGTAATGTGTACTGGATCGAGCCTTGTCAGCGCGGCTCTCCTCCGAGGGTGATGACCTCTGTAAGGTCTCCATACAATATCTACTGCTTGTCAAGCCCTCTAATAAATGCCTGTAGTAGGCAACGTCTCTCCCCGCAAGCACTGCTCGTGGCTGCCCCACGACTCCCAACCACCTCTGAAAGCCGTATCTGTATATAACCTGTGGCCCTGGCTGCTGGGGTAACCCTACTGGTCTGATGCATATGATGTGCTCATATGCCCAACAGTGAAGTAAAAAAGTCGAACAAATACCAAATCGCCGCATCCGGCGATAACCCCAGAGCTCTCTGTATAGCTGCACCAGATACACTGGTGCCCACGCATAGCAAGTATGCTCCTCCACCATCTCAAGCAGCACCCCCATCAATGCCCGTGGAAAACGGCCTCCCTCTGAGTCCGGGAGGGCGAAGCAGGTGATCCCAATCATCATCAGCACGGCCAGTCGTGTCTCGTGTCGGTGCGCACGGTACATGTCACCATACCCGATACTCGCGCTGTGATAGGTAAGTAGCGCGGCTGCATCTCCAAAAACCTGCAGGATGCTGTCCATCGCCGTCTCCGAATCTACCTGGAACACTGCCTCTCCCTCGATCGGCAGTCGAAGGATGCGATACACATCCTCCAATGTGATAGTCATCTCCCCAGTCGGGAGATGGAACACATTGGTCGCCGGATCCCATCTCTCGATGAGGGTGACCATCAGGCTGTGATCTCTATCAATAGCTCTGTATCGCTGGACTCCGCCGAGTCCCACCTCACGCATGATCGCCCAATGAGCCGCAGATACGTGTGGCCGCATCCGCACCAACAGCGGGGGCATCCTATCCCGCATCGTCAACTGCTGACGTGCCTGCAAAACCAACCCACAACCTTAGACCAACTCTCTATCACATCATCTACTTTACCCTCTATACCCCCTTTTTATCCCCCCGACCACACCCCGACTCTCTAACCCCCCCCTCTAGTCACCTACCTTTTCCACTATAACCCATACCAACCCAACCCCAAACCCATACAACCCACCTCCAAACCCATACCAACCCAAACCCATACCAACCCAACCCAAACCACTACCCGATCCAAAGCCCAAAATCTACCCAAAACAAACCAACCCAAAACCAAACCCACCCCACCCAAAACAAACCCCACCCACACCCCAAAACACACCAACACAAAACAAGCCCAACCCAAACCCAAACCCACCCAACCCCAAAACAAAACAAACCCACACAAGCCCTAATAAACAAAACAAAACAAACCAAACAAAACAAACAAAATAACACAAACACTACTTGACCAGGTACGGTCCAAAACAACCGACCACGGCCCTCTTCCCACCGACGCCGGTCAACCACCGACCGACGCCGGTCAACCACACAAAACCCAGCCCCTAAAATTTTGCGACCGATGCCGGTCGCTTAGCGACCGACATCGGTCACTGTCATTTCCCGGAGCCGAACCCCGCGTGGCCCCCACCCACATTTTTGCATTTTTCTACTTATCTACCCACCCAAACACCCTAAAAACCTACCCACCCAGCCGCCTTGCCCTATTTTACCCATCTATCCTCTTCGTTTTTCAAATTACGTCCATTTACTCATTATTTCCTAAAACATGTCAATTCCTACCCAAACCCCCAATTTAGCTTAATACCATTCAAATGCACAAAATAAAGATTTCGAACATACCCGAACGATTTACACGTCGTCATGGTGGGATGGGTGGTGGTGGTCCACTGGTCCACCCCCTCTCCGCTCCTCCTACCTATGCCATAGCTCCACTCGATCTACTGTTGGGTCCCGGCCAATCAACTCTTGCCTCCTCCTCACTCGGCCCCGCAAACAACTCACTCCTCTAGCAAAAAGCTCCACCTCACTCAATAAAACCTCCAATCTCACCTCTCCACGCCGACAAATCAATTTGGTTTTCAAATAACACAAGTGACAATGATAAGCCGTATTTTTTCTTTTTATAGGTTTTTCGCCCATAACCGATATCGGTTTCATTTTGCCCTAATGAACCGGTATCGGTCCCTTAACCGATATCGGTCATGAAGAATCGACATCGGTTTTTCTGCCAACTTTCCCCCAATTTTTTTCCCTTATTTACCATTTGCCCCTTTTTAACCACATATCACCTATATCCACCTTTGCTGAACACCATTTGTTTACCTATTCGGCTGACCCAAGGCCTCAACCTACCTATTCGGCCCGACCCAAGGCCTCAACCTACCTATTTGGCCCGACCCAAGGCCTCGCCCTACCTATTCGCCCGACCCAAGGCCTCGCCCTACCCATTTGGCCCGACCCAAGGCCTCACCCTACCCATTTGGCCCGACCCAAGGCCTCACCCTACCCATTTGGCCCGACCCAAGGCCTCAACCTACCTATTTGGCCCGACCCAAGGCCTCAACCTACCTATTTGGCCCGACCCAAGGCCTCAACCTACCTATTTGGCCCGACCCAAGGCCTCAACCTACCCATTTGGCCCGACCCAAGGCCTCACCCTACCCATCCGACCCGACCCAAAGCCGCCACCCAACAACTTGGCCCGACCCAAGGCCTCACCCTAACCATCCGGCCCGACCCAAGGCTGTAACCTAACAACTTGGCCCGACCCACGGCCGTATCACTTCAATACCATACCCACAATCAACGTTTTATTTTATCCATCCATCCTGTACCTTTTGTTCAATCGAGCTCACCTGTTCGTGTTTTAGCATGATTAGGGTCCTTGACTTGATCTGTCGACCAACTTTGCCTAGACCTAGACCGTGACGTTTATCTCAACCAAACCAACCATTTGGTACTGCCGAACACGCCTAAACGTTCCTGTACCTTACCTGTTATATACCCTGGAGCTACTTCCTATGCCTTGATACCGTGGATTATATCACCCTTGTTTGGATAAACTATCGACCTTGCCTATACATTGCTGATTTGCTAGTCAAATCATGTACCCTAGTCATACGATTACATTTCAACATGCGCCTCGCTTCCTCGACCTACCCCACCACCTTACCATCCCCTCTACAACATTCACCCTTTATCAACCCTATCCCCGATTTCTCGTTCGCTCAATCTGTGCTAGATTTGAGGGGATTACCTATATCCTTAACAGGAGAAACCACTTCATATTATTGTCCGCGCAGCTTTACAACACAAGCTACATGACAATAAGGGGCTAATGTAGACACCAAATTCGTGTCTTACGACCCCTTGTGACCCGCATCCCATTTCGCAACCTAACCTCATTACCTAAACCTTACACAATTATTTATTAATTACCTTGTAATTGATAAATCCCCATCACCTCACCTACCACCTCATTTTACCACCTCATCATGACCTAGCCCTAATCCTAAACTAACCTAATTAAGACCTAAAACTTGGTCTATACCTACACCCATGACTAATGACCCCTTTCTCGCACCCAAAACCGACCTTCTAGTCACTTGACCAAGCCCGCAACTAATCTCTCGGGAGAAAAGCAGGGAAGGTGGGCTATTTTACTAAAAATAGCCTACTTTTTCCTTACCGATGCCGGTTCCTACTCGACCGCCGCTCGGTTACGTGAACCGCCATCGGTTCCTCAGAAATGGGCTCCCTAAACCAAAAACAAAGGATCGGAATTTCATTTTTGGATCAAGGTCGAAGGATTTTTGAATCAACAGAGATCATTTGGGAGTGATCAAGAGAGTCCAGATCTTCACTTGACCGAGCAGAGACAAGTGAAGAGACAAGGAGAGTAAGCCAAGGACTGCAACTGGATACCAGAGCCCTGTGATACTCAGCTGATTTGATCTGCTGGTGCTGCACCATCCTACCTCGATTCGCTTTGCCATCGAGCTCTTGACTGCATCTCCGCGAATAATCAGTAAGTTACTTCTTGCATGTCCTCTTTAATAACATTTCTTCGACTTTTTAAATCATATGTCCCCACAAATCCATTCTTGGATCCACTACCCAACGTATCATTGCATCTAACTGATCATTCATCTACCTCTCATCACCCTATTTCCTAATATCACCTATATACAAACCCTCTACAAATAACACAACTACCAAATAACACCACCACCCCACAAAACAACTAACCTTCGATCCTAGACTCTACCGATATCGGTCATCAAGAAACCACCATCGGTTATCGCTCAAGAACCGCATCGGTTATACTGACTATAACCAATAACCAGCCTTTCCCCTACCCAGTTCAACAAAGCAATTTAATTAATATCTTATAGTCTTTTGTGTTAATTCATATTAGCAGGGGAACTGACCACCTTCGAAAGGAAGTTTTATATTTCCTGGGCCCAAGGCAGTTTCCTCATTTATTATCTAATTAAAATCTTGTGGTCTTGTGTTCTTATTTTGCAGGTAGTCCTTCCAAGACAAAAAGGAGTTCTTCGCAGTCAACCTGATCTTTTTCTCTACGGCGCACACACCATCTCGACATTCTACATGGGTATTCCTCCTAGCCCCAACCTTATCTCTGCTTCTAAAAGGAACGAAACATTCCGAGTGAAACACATATGTTAAAGAGTTGCGAGAGCCAAAAATCGATGCTTCCAATTTTTTCGTGCATCTGTTCCATCATCATTTTAATAAGGTTGTTGGTAGGTTGTGATGATTGGTAACCCCTTGCAGAAGAAGGGAGTTGATGATGAATGTATGATGTAAATGACATCCCGTGATATGGTGGTGCTTGAGTACAAGAATTGTGAGGGGGAATAGATTTAGGTGGAAAGCATCCTAAGTAGGCAACATATGAGATAAGGGGTTGTTGGTGATATGTGTATGTAGGTGGAGTAGACGTAACAACTCTTGTAGTGATCGAGGTAGGGACCGTGGGATGGAGAGGGTGATGTTTTGGAATGGAGTATGGGTTGGTGACACCATGGGTGGCTGCGATGTAATAGGTATATACGAGGTGGCGGGTGCAAATGCGGCTATCCTCAAGGTGGCCGATGAAGGAATGGTTGACACCATGGGAGAAAATGACATCAATGGTGTGACAGATGCTATAGGTGCAACATATATAGATGTTTTGGGGTCAAGTTGTGACAGAATGTCGTATACCAACCGTCTTTGATGAGTCTCAAGTATATGAATGGGAAAGATAATATTGTAAGGTAAAATAGGTTTTGGTCGAGGAGTCTTGTGAACTCCTCATCACCGTTATTGATGATAATGGGTTGAGTGGGATCCACGGTGAGAGTCCCGATGGAAGGTGGTGATGGGATAGGTGGGAGTAAATAAGGCTAGCGTGAAACACAAGGGCATTGGCTTGGCTACAATTTAAAACCATGTGAGTTAGCGTAGACCTGGTAATCTACTCTTTGTAAATGACACATAAAAATAGAGGAAATGGAGAAAAATAGGTTATGGGAGGTACAATTGGTCGTTGTTTTAATTAAAAACTAAAACACAGAACCGACAACGGTTGGGCTAACCGATGATAGTGATAGAGGGTGACCGATGATGGTTAGGGTGACCGATACCAATTATTGTGGAAAATAAAATTTTTTACAAATGAGGCAATAACTGATGAAAATGAAGTAAAACTGGATTTGACACGATTTTAAGATTTGGGGTATGATGATGTTCGAGAACTTAAAAAAGAATAGAAAATGTGGTGAGTACTATTTTTAGTAAAATGACCAAAAAGTAGATAACTGACAATGGTTAGGTAAACCAATGACGGTCAAATGTAAACCGATACCGGTTCTTAGACCAATGTCGCCATCGTGAAATTTGAAAAGATGGAGAAAGTTGATTTTTGTGACTTAGATCAGATAAAATATCAACCTAGAAACCTGAGTATGATAGTGATGGACCCTAACACACCCAAAAAAGTCGAAATACACCAAATATAATTGTGGGGTGTGAAAGGAAGAAAGAAAATGGAGAATGTAACCTCACAACTCAAAACACAAATCAAGAAAAAGTTAAGAAACATGAAATCCTATGGGTGAATTTTATGTTTTAGCTTATGCTATTTTAGACTGACTTGTGAATAGAATAGATTTTTGGTTCGATAGAAGGTGTCCTATGAAAAGCTAAGATCTAAGGATGGTTTCGGTAAAGTTTTGGTGGGGGCGGTCCTTTCTCTGAGATAATGACTGGAAAGAGAAACCAGCTGACACCCACTATCAATCCTTTGATCATGTGATCATTGACAGCTTCTTCTAGGTAGGATGATGTTTAAGAATATGTGTAAATTATTTAAGTGGTTTGGTATAGAGAGAGTGTGTGCAAGTGAACTACGATTAAATTAGTCAACCATCAGCTAGGCATGACTTCTAGCGTATAGGTTGCCCTCAAATTAATGTGAGCTATAATGCAACAAACCAAAATGAAATGCAAGTGTTTTAAGCCCAAATCCATGACTACATTAGATGTATTAAATTGAGAACATGAAGAGGTATTCTCTTTCACTAATGCAAGGCAATAGAAGGAGACATGTTATTTTTAAAGAACCAAAAGAATGATTTATTTAGACAATAAATAGAAGGAGAATATTCCAGAGAAGAAAATTAATGTCAATAATTTTCAAAGGGAAATAAACACACAATTTTTTGCCTAGGAATGAACAAATGCAAAAGAACCCCTAATGGGTCCCACTGGGCGTGCCAAAATGTTTCATTGGATTCTTAGTGGATTAATGAAACAGATAAGGGTAGAAGGCCAAGGAGGAATACCTATTGTAATGTCGGTTGAAGGTTGTGTGTGCATTCTGATTTCTTGATCCAAGTTGATTGTGTGAGCTTCCTTTTGGCTAGGAGGAACTACTTGAAATGCAAAGCAAGACCATAAAACATAGTTAATAGCAAAATGTTAGTGGATTGCCTAGCATGAGCTAGATCCAGAAGTATGATACTTCCTCGACGATTGTCCATCCACGATAAATATAATTTAATATAAAATAAATGGACATGCAAACAAACAAGTCTAATGCTAGTACTCCAATTTAGGTATCTCAGATTACTATCAATTTTAATCTAATTAAATTCTTTGATAATTAAATTGGTGAAGGTTCGGGGTTAGGTTGTAGGCTGGATAAGTGGTCTGAGGGTTACATGAAGGGTCTAGGTAATATCTCGTGTAATTTGGGCTTGATTTGGGTGATTGGTGATTTGCTGGTTTGAGACATTTTACTGCCGTGAAAGCAGAGACTGATGCCAATTAGGATATGACCAACAACGATTTAGCAATGACCGATATTGGTTTGAGATGACCGATATCTCGGTTTGTGGGCATGGTTGAATCTCGAAACAGGGGTCCGGTTCTTTCTATGTCTGCATAGAGAGATGAGAAGGTCTATGGAGAGGTTTCAGGTAGGGTATCTGGCTTGGTTGATTTTTTTATTGTTTTAGGAATGTTTAGGACATATTAGTGAAATTATAACATGAGGTACAATAATCGATGTCGCTGGTGACCAATGCCGGTGAAGGGGAAACTGACGATGGTTAAGGTAACCAAAGTGTCGGTAGGGGAAATTTGGTGAAATTTGATTAATAGGTGGTTTTGGGCTTCTCTATGATTGCACAAAGAGTGAAGGGGACTGGTTGGGTTCATAATAAGGTGAGGAAAAATCAGAAAGGTATGAAGGTTAGGTGTGGAGAGATAGAAATATGTGAGTGGTGGGTAGGTAGATGGGATAGAAATTGGTGATGGAGGAATACAAGGAATAACAAGATTTAATAACAAAAGGATAAAGAACCTAATGAGTAAGTACAAAAATGATATAAAATCAAATGCACTTACTTGTTCCTGCAAGATTGGTGGGTGAAGGAAGGTGATGATCAATCTCTAAGGAACCCGGTGGTCATGTGCCATAGTAGTGCTTCCCGAGGAGGGCTACCATGAATTCCAATGCCTTGAGCAGTCCACGAGGTAATTTCTTGAGCCTTTGGGCTGGATGTCTTTGGTCGTCTCGTTGATGCTTGAGAAAATCTGGTTCACTCTTGAATGTAGATATCTATCTCTAAAAATTTAAGTGACCAACTTTGTGAAAAAGGTTACAAAACTATATATATGGTAACCAACAACGGTCAAGGTAATCGGCATCGGTTAAGGTGGGATATCCTAGGTTTATCAAAAATAGCAGATCTTGGCTATTTTTGGCATGCTCTGCTTGTTAGTCTAGGTCTCAAGTGATGGTTAATGCTTAGATAAGCGGGAATGTTGTTAGAGAAGGAATAAGAATTTAATGTTAGGGTTAGACTAAGTCCTGGTGGTTAGGATAAGTAGAGAGTGAGTCTTAGTTAATTAATAGGCTAAGAATAAGTCCATTGTGAGGTGTCTAGGTGATGTGGTTGGGTGAGGTGTAAATTACTTTAATTTAATTAATTAAATTAATAAATAATGTGAGGATCAATATTAATTCAATTTTTAGTAATTAAATTAATATGAATGTGGGGTAAATGGGTCATGGTTTGGTTAACATGTCAAGATAACTTCTTGAAAAGGGACTAAGGGGAGTGTGACCCAAATTTTGTGTCTATAATCTCATTCACCTCTTCCCACAAAGTTTAGGAGGGAAAGCACTTGAGTTTTTTTTACACATCCCTAAGAGATTTATATCTACATGGCTAGAACCAACTGAACATTTTGTACATCACTTCTCATTTAACATGGCAGATGATGATGTGACCATGTTAGATCTTTGTAATGCTAAGAAACGAAATAATGAAAACTTTGTCGGTTTTTTTATAGCGATGGCGAGGGCTAGCTAACTACTTTCGTTGTTCTATCCTAGAGAAAAAAATTATCGTATATTTGTACCTAATCTACACCCCGAGATTACATTCCACTTGCAAATGCATTGTGGAAACACATTTGAAGAAGTGATAGAGAAAGGTAGTCAAATTGAGGTGGCGTTGTTAGCAAAAGGAACTTTAAAATCCTTCTTGCACGAGCATCATGAGTCCAAACCCAATGACAAGTCAATTTTTTTTCCCAATAAGAACATAAACATTTTGGTCAATGGAATAACTGACTCTAAACAAGTACAAGTAGTTCAAAACCATGCTCCCTTATAACTTTCAAAGGGAAATCCAGGTCCCGAATACAAACATTGTATTTTCACCCCTCTATTTGACTCTATGTCATCGATATTAAAGCACTTAGAGGTAGTTAACATGGTTATATACCCATAAATTATACCTTATGGAGATGATGCACCTAAACCATCATATTTTAGAGAAAATGAATATTGTGCATTCCATTGCATCAAGGGTCAAAAAAATAAGTGTTTAAAGTTGAAACACTATATTCAGGACTTAATCGATAGTGGTGATGTGGAGATGGATTCATCTACCTCTAAAAAATCTCCCAACACAAACATGGGGATCTTTAAAGAACCTTTCCCTAAGCATAAAAAAGGAAAGGAAAATTCGAATCAAGGACAATTGTCAAAAGATAAGAACAACCAAGATAAAAAGGCTAACTATGTTACAAGAATGGATGATTTTTATGCCCTCATTGGTTGTGTCAATGTACCTATTGAGCATATCAATGCAATTAAGATCAAAACAATCGAGTGTGTCATGGAAATGCAACATGATTTCCTTGTTATTTAAGAACCTCCCCCACCTACTCTTTAAGATAGTCATTATGATGTTTTAGAGAAATTAGAGAAGACTACAACTAAGATTTCAATATTAGACCTTAAAATTTCTAACGTTCATAAAGACATCCTTTGTAAAAAAATTATAGGGATCAAGGGTGTCGGTTGATATCGACCTAACATGCTTCCAAGCAATGGTAGTGCGATTACTCTGAAGAGCATATAACATTTAGCCCAACAGAAATACCAAAGAGAATTTGTCTCATAACTTTCCCTTACATATTGAAGTCATTATCAAACCTAATAAGGTCAAACAAGTGCTTTTGGATGGTAGATCATGTTTACACATTTGTACTTTAAATCTGGTTTTTCAACTAGAATGTACTTGAGGTTGTCTTAGAAAAAGGGTCATCACCATCAATGCGTATGATTATAAAGAAGGAAAGTCAGCCGGTATGATAACTTTCTCATTGGAGATACATCCTATTAGTCAAGATACTAAGTTTCATGTTTTATACTTGAATCTTCCACACAACATATTGCTTTGCCGCCCATGGATTCATGTCATGTAGGTCATACCTTCTACGTATCATCAGTGCTTGAAGTTACATCATTAAGGTTAAAACCTCACCATTAATGGATATCCCCAACCTTTTTCTCATTGCAGATCATTTTCGGGTTATTTCCCCACCATTTATGAAAGCCCTTCTACAAAGATGACCATTCCAATTGAGTCAAATGTGTTTGCCTCATGAGTGGATCTAGATACCTTGTCTTCCACTGATAATGAGGCTTCTACATCAAAATTTCCCTTTACTACATGGGTGAAGAAGGATATTGCAGATGGCTATGGAGAATATGATCTCCAATAGGACCTTGTAATCTCCAAGCTTCCCTTATGCCCCAAGGCACGTGGTAGACCTTGTTTCAAGTATTAATGACCCAAGAAACATTGCAGTCTTTAATGATTTTGTTCCTCATGGTTTATTATAAAATTGAAAGATGCATTTTAATAATGTATCTCATCATAAGAATGATAAAATGGCTATATGATATAGATCACTCAAGTATGTTATCCCAAACAAGATGATATATGCTATGGGATACAAAGTACATGGTTGTGGTATCAACAAAGAAGGTATGCTAAAAGCTCTTCCAACACCTAAGCACTAGATTAGTAATGAAGGTATTGGTGTCTAACTGTATGAGTCTTATCCAACGGAGGTCGAGGACACCTCTTCCGAGAACAAAGATAGTTCATCCAAATGTGAAAGAGAAACAGATTCCCGAGGTAATCTTTACGAAGACATTGCATCCACGAACATATTTTTTGACATGGCTATCTTAACTATATCACTTGTCATATCCCATACCATTCATAAAATAGACCTCATTTACCCGTCACTCATAAATTGAAACCAACAAAAACATGTGCCAATCGACGCCTTCTATAATGAGGAAGCTATTGGTGATTCCATGGGTCTACATGATAGTATTTCAGTGGGTGATCAAAAAAATGGATTCTCCATCAAGCTTAACACATGCACATATTTCGGGAGGAGGTTGAGTTATGTGGTCATCTAACTAAAACAATAGCAAGCAAAAAGTTCCATGGAAAAGCCTCTTGAAAATAACAAGTCCAAGTCCTATAGTGAAAACCTCTTTGAGGCACTTATGGAAAAATAAAAAGAACAATCAACAGACAAAATAGTTGACTAGCCCAAGGTGAAAATATCTTTGAGACGCCTTTGGAAGAAGAATATCTCAATCTCCCCCTAATCCTATGCACATGGAGGACGAGTCCAAGTTACTTGTGGAGGAGACCATAGATGTCAATATTGGTACAAAGGAATTTCCCAAAATAGTCAAGTTGGGAGCTTCACTCTTAGCTAAATAACCCAAAACTTTTTTGTTATTTTAAAGATAATTTACATATATATTTGCTTGGTCCTATGTGGGTCACAAAGCTAGGGATAGACCCATCATTGGTAGTGCACAACCTTGTTGTGCATAAACAGAAAAGTCCATAAAACAAAAGCTCCAAAAGATGCATCCTCGCGTCACCTTGTTGGTTAAAGAAGAGCTAGAAATATTATTGGAAGTAGGTTTCATCGGGGATATTAATTATTCGATTGGATTTCTAATGTATTCCTAGTGCAAAGGAAACTTGTTGGTATTCAAGTTTGTACCGATTTATGAGATATCAACAAATCCTTTCCTAATGAATAATTTCCTCTTCCTAACATCGACATGATTGTCAATTCCATAACTAGTTATGAGATGTTATCACTCATGGATGGATTTTCAAGCTAAAACCAAATAAATTTTTTGAGGAAGATAAACATAAAATAGATTTTACAACCCCATGGGAACATTCTATTAAAAATTCATGCCCTTCACCTCAAGAATACAGTGTCAACTTATCAATGGGTGATGACAAGTTTATCTTTCATGACATGATCAGTGACATCATGAAAGATTATGTGGATGACATATTGGAAAAATCCAAGACTCGGGAAGATCACCTAGAGATATTGTGGCACATATTTCAACGTATTAGGGACTACAAGGTCCAACTAAACCTCAAAGAAATGTGTCTTCGGTGTGTTATCTGGAAAACTATTAGGATTCATTGTTTCATAGAGAGGAATAGAAGTAGATCCTGCAAAGGTTACTGCTATAACAAAAATTCCTCCTCCGATGAATATCAAAAAAATTTGAAGCTTGTAAGGAAAGATCCAAGAAATTTTAAGATTCATTTCTCAACTGCAGAAAAGTGTCACACATTCACACATCTTCTCAAGAAAGACGTCAACTTTCACTGGGATCCGAACAACAAGAAGTATTTTATTTACTCAAGAAATATTTGGATAAACCCCTTGTTCTAATGCCACCAATGGCGAGTGAACCAATGTTACGTTACATTTATGCTACATAATTTACAAATGGGGCATTGCTTGCCTAATATGATAAGGAATAGAGAGAAAAAATTGTTTACTACCTAAGTCGTACATTGATTGCTTATGATCTCAACTACTCATAGATAGAAAAGGCTTGCTTGGCTGTAGTTTTTACCTTTGAAACCACGTAATTATCTCATGCTAAACAATAAGGTCAAGATAATATCAAAATTTGTTCCATTAAAGTAATAATTGTCAAAGCCCACACTTACAGAAAGATGGTTGATTGGATCATATTACTCAGTGAGTTTGACATCGAGTATGTCCACTAGAAGTCAATAAAAGGGAAGCTTTTAGCAAATTAAATAGATGAAGCACCTCTACTGGGTAATCGAAACCTTGATTCTAGAGCTTCCAGATGCTTCTACAATGTATCTTGAGGAATCTATTATATGGAAACTATACTTTGATGGATCCTTTTACCTTTCATGGTTCAAGTGTCATAGTTGTGTTAATCACTCCTTCAAAGAAACCCGATGCCTCAGGAATTTTGACTCAGTTTCCCATATACCAACAATATAGCAGAGTATGAATCCCTTATTGTAGGGATGAAACTGGATATCAAGTGGGGCATCAGACAAGTGAATGTGATCGGTGATTCAATGTTAATTATAAAGAAAGTAATAGATGAATATAAAGTTAAAGATGAGAAACGTTTTTCTTGCAAGAAAATGGTTGACACTTTAAAGGATTTCTTTGAGTCAATTACATTTGAGCAGATCCCAAAATGAAAAAATAGAGTAGTAAATGTTATGACCACAATAGGGTCTATGTTGAGAATCTGACCTAGGAATAGTGACATGTCATTCTTCATCGAACACCTACGATACCAACATATGACATGCTAGAGTCTTGTTTGGTATGTGAAGTTGTTAGACCCTTTTAACTACCTTCACGATGGAACCTTTCTCCCAAAAATTTCCCATGATAATAAAATAAACCTTATCCAGCAGATAGCTTGCTATACCTTACTTAGCAGCCCTCTTTACCGTCGAGGCTATGACAAGAATCATTGTGTTGTGTCAATTCAGATGAATCCATCCTTGTGGTTAAGGAGGTGCACAAAGGAATCATGGGGCCCATAAGAATGAGATCATCCTAGCTAAGAAAATAAAAAAGTGGGATATTATTAGCTTACATAGAGAATTATTGCTGCAAATATGTAAAGAAATGTTTGTTAATTCGGAAGTACAAAAATTTGATACATGTGTCGGTCTGCATCATTACAACTATCACTAAACCACTGGCCTTTCTCGAAATGAGGACTCGATATCATAGGTAAGCTTAACCCTATATCCTCATATGGCCACAAGTTCATTATCACTACCACTAAATATTTCACAAAATGGGTAGAGGTTATTCCTCTTACCTATGTCGAAGGTGCACAAATATCTAAGTTTATAATGAACCACATAATTTATTGATACGACATCCCCTCTGCCATTGTAGGCTGATAATGGTAAGTCATTTAAAAATAAAACCATGAAGGCATTATGTAAACACTTTCAAATCCTCTCAAGTTTCTAATCCCTTATTACCCTCAAGGTAATGTGAAATCCAAAGCTTAGAATAAAACCCTTGTCAATATTATGGAGAATGTGGTGAATACAACAAGTCATAACTGAAATTTATAGATTCACCCTGCCCTCTGGGCCTACAAAATATCTATCCACACCCCTATAGGTGTTACTCCATACTCCTTAGTGTTCGGTATAGAATTCATACTACCCCTAGAGATCGAGCTCCCCTCTTTGCATATAGAGCTAAGAGATTACCTGAATGAAGAGGAGGACTACAAAATAGCTTGAATAGTAGAGTTGGAGCTATTAGATGAGAAACAAATTCATGCCCTTGATCACCTTAAAGTGTATCATAATTGAGTGCGATGAAGTTACAACAAAAGAGTGATACCTCGTCAATTTGAGGTAGGAGACTTGGTGCTAAAATAAAATCAGTTCAACACCACTAAGGAACGGGAAAAGAAAGGTACGTTTGAGCCTAACGGTTAGGGCCATTTGTTGTGGTTGCTAAATTTGGTTTAGGTGCCTATCTTACTTACTCGGATGGTCAGAACTTCGAGAACCCATGAATGCAATTCATCTTAAGTGGTTCTATGATTAAATTTGGGGTTTCTTAAAATATCGAGATAATACAAAATGTATAAAAAAGAGAAATAAATAGGTGTGTCTAATAGTGAAAATAAAGCAATTGTGGCACTTTGGACAAGTACTTTGGTGAAAACCGGTTTCCGTCACCATTAGAAGGTCTGTTGTTCACAAGATTTTCAGGTTTAGGATTGTGATAGCTTTATCCTAAGCTATTCTTTTCCTTTCGTCTAAGATACTTTTGAGCATATCCCTCTTATCCTTGATCCAAATCGATCCTACTACTATGTGTGAAGAGTTTTCATTTGTATATTCCCATCTCATGCTGGGGAAACTTTGCATCATCACCTATTGCACATAGTGCGTGGTATGTTTCCTTTGTACATCCCATCTATCACCTGGGGCATCCACATTTCTTCATTTCCATGTACGTAGCTTCAAAATGTTTTTGAAAAAAATGCAAAAGCAGTCAGTATAATTTTGTGAAAATCCCAAAACATTCAAATATGTTAGTCGGAAAAATCAAAACATTCAAATATGTTTCATAGACAACTCCTTAAAAATATAACATAGTCTTGATAATACCAAAAATAGTGAAAAATGTTCAAAATCGTCCCACAAAAATAAATTAGTAGTTTTCTTACTTTAGTTGTTGGTTTGTTCATGGTTTTGATTGCATTATTTTTTCATCTTGTGTGCTTTAAATTGGATTCATTTTCTTACTTATATTGAGTGTTACTTTAATCTATTGTGCATTACATTGAGTTCATTTTATCTTGCATATTTGTATATAGTTGTGTTGTTTTGATTAGATTTGATTAATGTGTGCTTATCTTGTTTACTTGCACAATTTTTTATCATATCATCATCAATATCATCACATCATCACATCATCATATATCAATAAATGCTAAGATACATCATCATGAAACTGAAAATTCAAACATGTATGCTAAGCTAACATCATATAGTATCACCAAAGGGGGAAAGAGGGATTATATTTATCCCCCTCCCTAATATCACAAATTAAAAACATGTACTTGAAATAAAATATCTCATCAACATGCTGATATCATAAAATTGTGCCGATGGGGTTTGGGTGGAGCAGTTAAGTCGGATGGTTGTTTCCGGCTCCACCCAGGTTCAAATCCCACTAAGGTACGATCCTAGTTTGGGTTGGTAATGTCCAAGGTGGCATGGCTGGCAGGTTGGTTTACATGGAGGTAGTTTCTAGATCAATAATACCTACACTAGTTGTGGGTTCAAGCATGGCAACTTGTGGTTCACTTGTGGTGTGTTCATGCGTGGCGTCTCTTGATTTGTTTGACTTTGACCTGTATGGTGGCTTGTGTTTCACTTGACGTGTGTGTGGTGGCTCGTGGTATACTATTTTTGAGCTTAATAGATATAGCTTGGTTGATTGTACTTTGGTTCATCGCTCCGGTCAAAAGCGTTAATCTTGGTTTATATCTCTGGTCAAAAGCATTAACCATATAAAAATGTGATATCATAAAATGCTATCTCATAATCAAACAATAATGTGATACAAATGTACATCATAATAAATTCCATCATCATATATCATCATAAATATTAAATGTCCATACATTACAAAATCAATGTGTCTCGATACATATTAGATACAAAAATCCATCATGTGCATGGGTCAAAAATTTACCTTCATCATGAGGCATAATAAAAAATAGTATATAACATAAATGTATATGAAAAGTGTGCCTTCATATCGAGACATACATCAAAAAGATACATCAAGTACATCAATAAAAGAGTCAACCATGACTCTCACCCTCTCTGGGACTGCCTAGCTTAGGGCCATGAGGTGGTGGCATATGCTAAGAAGAATCTCCATGATGATTTGAGGGCTATATAATGGACATGGTAGATTATGATGGCCTCTATGATTTGGATCGTGATAAGGCACTAGATATTTGACTAAAATTTGGGGCTCTCTACTCGTGAAGGAAGGGTGCATGATAAAGTATCCTGTAATAGGTGTCCTTGCCCCGGGAGGCACTCTGAAGTACCAAAAGTTATCCTCCTAAGGAGCTACCTACCTACTTGAAGTGCATCACACTCCACTCTCGCGCTCCCTAGCTCGCATGTAGCCAAGACCTATATGATATAACTTGATCCCTCTCGCCTTGGTTGATCTCTCTCTATTTACGGTTGATCTTGTTCCACAACTACATGATCTCGCTCTGTAGTGAGATTATTTCTCTTTGTTTACATCTGATCTCACTCTTGTAGTCACTTGATCTCTCTCTAGAGAAATATGATCTCTCTCGGTTGTAGCCTACAACTATAGGCCTATCACTTCTTGCTATAAGGAAGCTAGCTCCCATCACCATGTATATCCTCCTTCATCTCCTCTCCATCTCCTCCACCTCTTGGAGGACTATGTGGTGGGATCATGTGTGGGGTGATAGGGTGCCGAATGAAGCTCGTAGTGGAAACTCAAGTTGTATATGTGGCTCTTGTACTGTGGATATAGCACTACACGATGCTACAAAACTACTTCCTATTAAACCAATAACTCTGTACCTATGGCCCTTCCTATGGTCCCGTCTGCAGCCCTATCTGTGGCCCTACCTATGGATCTTCTGAGCTCGTGCCCTAGGATCTAGGCCACCTTAACCTGTCTTATTCGACCATCCATGTATCTATCGCTTCCTTTGGTATAGTCAAAAGCTTCAAAAACACTATAGCACACCATTTTGGATAATCAAGGTTGTCCCTAGAGATACTATGTGTTTTTGCTTCCCCAAGGATATGGGACCACCAAAGAGTTGGTTTGAGCTCGTCTAGTATGATCCATGGCCCAATGTCAAAGGTCTCTAGATCTATGCCTATATCACATGTCATCACCCATAACCCCTGGATGAGGCCGAACTTCCACTGGACCACCATCAACTCTGTACCACTTGAGGATATAGGCCATACTCCCAATAATAAAGTTCTCTCTGTCACTTTGTCATAAGCTCAACAACATCCTCATGACAATGATACAACCTATATGGCTGCCATATAATCATATGAGGTTATACCTCATCAAATACTCGCCTAAAGTATGTTGTGTCTCCCATATGCCCAAAAATATTTTCACCATCTGGAACCTAGCCCATAATGGATGGCTCGCACGAGATCCCGAACTCACAATTCTCTTGTTGGGCACCCTATGGCAACATGATACCAGGCCCATATATCTAAAGTAAAATCATCATACCCACGGTCTTCTGACCATGGTAAGCTATCAAGTGCAAATCTGCGTATAGATGGGCTAGTATACACTACCCCCAATAAATCTCCCCATTGATAAGTCTATGTATCACTCCAATCAGGCCCAAAGAAAAACAAGCACCAGTCTTGTTAGAAAGAAATAGGTCGTTGATGCACGAAAAGAGCTATGAGATATATAGGAACTCTCAAAAGTGACGATCAACCATGCATCTAGTAATGTCAACTGACATACCCCAGCAAGGTATATCTTCTACTCTAAAAATATCGGCGACTATGAAGGTTACGACCTCGATGGTCATCATAAGTCACCTGCTAACCCTAGATAGGTACTCTCAAAATACACCAAACATCCTCCAATGTGACACTCATTTTGCTATTAGGTAGGTGGAATGTTTGACTCTCACTACACCATCTCTCTACTAAGGTTGTGAGTAGGCCATGATCTAGAGTGATTTGTGGCATGGGAGCCATGTGTGATAGACCCATAATGTCCAATACCTTCTCTAGGTAGATGCGATCTCGTCAACGAAATGTGACCTTGTAGGCCTAGAGCTGCCCATGTGTCTCCCACATCTTTAATCGGGTAGGTCCATCTATAAGGTTAGCTGGGTAATTTATTATGATCTTTTTCATCATCGAATTTTTTCTAAAAAACTTCCTAATTTCTTCATAGACCATCCAAATTGGCCCCTCTGCGCGCCAACGTATCTCATGCAAAGCACTAGCACACCCATTATGACACTAGCATGCCCAAGCATCAACACCCCCATTTCCATGTAGGTTCATAGATTGTCAAGCAAGCACAACCCCTCGCCACTCGACCCCATTTCAATGTCGGCATGTCCCTAATGATGCTACCACACTCGTTTTGTGCCTACGCATGTACGCTCGTGTTTTCTCCATGTTTCCATGTTAGCACATCCATTTTAATGCCAACATGGCACACTTGTGTGAGGTCACACCAAGGTGTGCCCCGAGAATGCTGCATTCCCTAAGGGTTATCTTGGTGCTTTCACATAGATTTCTACTCTAATAAATGCAAATTAAATGTGATTTAATGATAAAAATGACAAGGGTGAAGGTTTTTGCTTTGTGTACCTATAGGTCATCCCCCAGGAAGCTAGATGTACTCTCGAACCTGATCCACATGGTGTTTACGGTTCTGTACCCTCACCATTTCCTCTCATAGGTTAGAGCACAATCAATAATAAAAGTGGTAAGTGTATGTGGTAAATAACTCGCTACGATGGTTTTTACCCCGTGACTTGGATTATATGCTCATTTTGACCGCCCACGTCGCGTCTCTAGCCCCCAAATCAAGCTCTGGGAGCATCGCGATTCTTTAAAATTCTTTTATCAGGTTGCCGCGATGATTATTTTTATTAAATAATTATTTTTCACCTATTTTTTCTATGTTGGGGCATGTTTTTGCTTCCCGGTGACCCTTTCTGCTACCTGGGGCATATTTTTTCCTTCCAGCGTCTTTTGGCAATGTCCCATGACTTCGTCATTTCTTCTATAATATTTTCTTCTATAAAATTCAAAAATTCAAAACAATATAATTTTTTTCCAAAACTCCAAAAAAAGGTAAAAATCATTAAAAATCCAAAAAATTGCAAAAATTTATTATTTTGCAAAAATTGGTAAATGACATGCACGTAGCTGAATCCTATATCAAATGCATTGTCCTCGAACATCGAAATTTGTCCTAAAAACATATTTATGAGGTTCTTTCTTGTTTTTGTCTCAAACGAGTCATAAATCATTGTGATTTACCTCCATTAACAAAGCTAGTTTTCTTACTATATCGATACTCCCATTAAACAATGAGTTTCGAAAGGTTGTGTCATAGCACACAAATGCTTTTTCATGGGACCAATTCAATCCTATGTTATTCCCCTCATTATATCCTTGCTTGGGAGCACCACTTTTAACCCTTTTCCTTAAAATACGACATTCAAGAATTGAAGATTAATAACAAAAATATTGGTACAACTGTCTTGAATGTTGTTTGTTTGAGTATGTGTGATGGTACTTCTTTTTCTATTAAGATAGCTGATTTTCTTTCTCATATTGCATTGCATTATGTATGTTGCATGGAGTTACGCATTTTTAGCAATGACCGAATGTTAGTATTATAGCTTTTCATTCTATTTTACACTTCATTTATTTTAATAAGGGTCGTTGATTTAGATCATGAGAAACATGATTAAACAAAGTTGTTTATTGAACAATTAGAAGATACAACGTATTCATATATTATTCATTATCATATCTTATCACTATTCATCTTTCTTCCAAAACACTTGGGGTACTAAAAATCATTTTTATTCCTACCCTATTTCTTTTATCTGTTTCCATCAAATTTTCAATCGTCGATTAACTTCTTCTATCACCTCATCTACACTCGAGGGGCATCCTTCATTCTAATATTATTTCTTCAAAAATTGACTTGTTTATGTTTTTCTACTATGTTTGATGTGATTTCACTTACTTCACCTCAACTAGGGGAAAATGTAGACACCTAAAATATGCTTTCACAATTTTATTGTTGAAAGTGCACTAAGTGCTCTCATTCTTACCATTTCCATTATAATTAGTGATTTATGATAGTTAACTAATGTTTCCCTTATTTTCGTTAATTAATGATGCTTTGTTGATTAACTAACCTCTATCACACTTCGGATGCCATTAATGACACATCATTAGTTAATATCCTCTTCCGAGCAAATAATCGTTGTTTATTAGCTAATTACGCCTATTTACCCTTGTATTTGATCAATAAACCTTATTATTAGCTAAATACCCTTCTTCCAACCATTCAAAATCACCCCATTTCCCTTCAAGACATCTCAAAAGGCTTTAAAAGATTATCCTAGCCTCTTAATTTGTCCTAATGGGTCAATTAAGGCACTTCATATGTTAATCCCTTATTAATTACACTAATCATGATTAGCAAGCCTTAATCTACTTTGTAATTTTAGTCCCACATGCACCAAGATGCAAATATTTATAACAATAGAAAGCATAAAAAGGACTAAGTACTACCTTCCAACTTTACACCATGTTTTGATTAACATTAATTACATAATACATGTGATCAAAGAGCTTTGCTTCCTTGTTGGAATAGTTTCTCAATCTTTGCTTCCAATCTTCATGTTGGTTAGTAAAGGAATATCTAATATGGCCTTGTATCCATTGTTAGAGAGGTCCTTTCACCATTTGTGAAGTGCAACAACCATAATTTGATTTGCTAGTGATCTAATTAGGTTCATGTTAAGTAGCAATCAATTAACTTAGTAAGGATGCTCATAGATTAGATGTTTAGTTTCATTTAGTTTCCCTTATGCATGCTTTTAAGATTTGATCTTGATGATTCATTTCTAAACTTAAGCTTAGCTCTAGACTATTAGGTATTAGTCTTCTTAGTTAGTTATTTGCAATACGTTTGGGGTGTTTACACATATCAATCATCATTTGACAAGGCTCTCCAATGTGTTCCGATAAACTCTCATATTGATATTTCTCATGTGCTCGTAGTTATTCAAAACGTCTCAACTTTCAATATCTTGTTTCTTTTGATGCTACTAATGATCTACCAATTCCACCTATTATTATGCTTACACATCTTCCATATTATTCACATGATTAGAGTTGTGATGATGATCTTAGTATACACTTTATTAATAAGAGACATGATACTCTTCCTACTATGTCTCATTCTCATTCAAATGATGTTCTCCCCTAATCCATACTTTGCACTCTTACAGGTAGAAGAATACACTAAAGGTATGACAACGTCATACATTAAAGAATGAATAATTCCATGATCTCCCACTATGGTAATTCCACTTTAAGGGGATACCTCCAACTCCTACAAAGTAGAAAACTCAACACATAAATGACATCCCTTATAATGATATTCATGTCCTTTATATAAGCATGCACTACTCGTAATGGATGGGTAACACCTAATCCTAATGTAGGTCGACTCATTTCCCAATAGAACTAATTTCCTAAGTTTCCTAATTGACCATGTATATATTATAACCATATATCTAAGGGGGATGTGTACCACATGTTGACATCTCCATCTACCGAAACAATTTATAATATCATCACGCTAGGTACATAACTTCCACTATGTTTGTTAGACTAAACATCTAATTCTATTCGAGAAAAGAGATCCCTAGAGAAGTTGGTTGTTTCTCCTAAGTTGGTTACTCTCTAGACTAAGAGAAGTTAAATAAAAATATTGGTACCCAAACATGAAGGCATTCTTGCATTGAGTAGGTTATAGCTAAGTTGAAGATATTTAAGGCTCATAAGGTGATAAATGGTAGGGAATCACCCCACTAAACACATCGTGTAAAGATCTACCTTGGATGTGAGTGAAAATTCCTATGAATGGAGGAAGGGTGCCTATTAATACATTTTTATTGAAGGATAAGATTGTAATTAATTGAATATTACGCGAACTCTAAGTATATAATGTCTTGTTACACATGTATATAATTCGGGGTAATTTGAACTACCTAATTGATGCAATTATTGGAGGAGATGCCATATTACATGGTGTAACCATCACTTCCATTCACCTAGAAAGCAAGATGGACGTATGAATCATCTAAGGAGGTTTTGAACATTATAAGTTCTTGTAGGTTGGGATTCTTCTTAAGGACATTTTTCCAATGGATTGCAAAGACATGGGTCAAGGTAGGAAAACATAATAACAAACATTGTAATGATGAACACCATGTTTCCACAAGAGATGGTCATTTTTAGCAATTAATGACTAAATTGAATGCACCGCAACTTAAAAGGCCAAAGACATGTGTATGTATAAGTGGAGAAAAAAGGGGTGGTATGTATACCCATCAAGCACTATTATAGTAATAATAATTTTTCAATATTGTCCTTCAAATTATGTCGAAGAGTATTATAAGTATGGTATTAATAAAAGTATGAATTATTTTTTAAAAATATCGTAATAACACTTTTTAATACATATATTTATGTGTATCGATAATTTATACCTTATATAGGTGATAAGTCCTAGACCTTCTAATTGATAAGCCTACGAATTTGGCTTGTTCTTGAATTTCTTCCTCATGTTTTTGTAATTTTAGTTTTTGGTTGTTTACGTGATATTTTGAATTTTGATAAGCCTTATCTTTATTCGACATATAGATATCGGGTTGCCTTTTTACAACAACATTTATATTATAACCATATTTTTTTATGTCGAGGCATATTTAAAATAATTATATCAGTGAAGACATAATTTTCAAATTTAGAAAGTGTACATAATTTATAATTAAAACTTAAAAACATCTACACGAACATCAAACTTAAAATATGCTTAGAAAAGAAAAATAAATAATTAAATACCTAAATATTTTATTGGATGTTTAATATTTAATTGACCCAATAAGGAAAATGATAGGCTTGGTATGAGATTACTTTTCCTTTTTTATCATGCTTTATTATCCTACCGAAGGCATGGATATTGTCTTCACCTCACCCATTAAACATTTGCATTCTTTTGAATCGGATTGTGACATCTGTATTTAAATTGGGCTCAACTAAAGTTTTAGGTTTTGATTTTTTTATGTTGGCAACATTTTATTGGTCATTGCCTTTATGTAGCACTGTTTAGTGAAAAAGCTGAGCAGTTGTAAAACATTAATGCATTGACTATGATGCGTACAAATTAGGTCAGTTTTGACAGTTTTGAGTGGCTCGAGGGGAAATATGTTTCTTCCTTTCAGGTTGTTTATCTTGCCATTTTCATCTGCCCGCCAGGAGGTAAAGGAGTCTGAACAGCATCATAGGAGGTGAATTTTCATGCCACTGCAATTTAAGTTCAACGATTTTGTTTATGTTAATTTTTCTGTGTTTGTCTGTGTTTTTGTTTCTTGCGATTTGAAGCTGCCTATACATGTGCACTCTATACTCCATCAAATTCAATTTTCTTCTACCTCCTTGCAAGATACGAGTTACTTTTCAAGGTTATTAGAGTCTCTTATCTCGGTTTCTCTTGTCACCGAAACAAAGTGTACCTATACTCATTTGAAACCTTCTCACGATCCACAAAGCCTCTTATAAATATCTCGAGATGTCTTAGTAGTTTTATTTGTGAGTAAGGAGTGCATACAGACCAAAAATAGACCTCGTATCTTGAAAGGAGGTGATGTATTTATAAATATCTGAGATGTAATTCTTATACGTGGTCCTGAGGCTACACCGTGAGAGCATTATTTCAACGTATTGGTAAAGTAGAAAGAATCTAACCTTCAATAAGCTCTTGTGATGGAACAACACAGGTGAGGGAGGGGTTTGAATCCTTGTAAGATTTTGTTTGCCTCGGATGTCAACTCTAACGTACTTGTAACTTGCTTGGATATGAAAAAAAACATTTATTGTAACCTCCAGCTGTTTTAGAAACAAACACATCACTGAAAGCCTTCGAGTAACATGAGCTCTAACGAAGGATTTAACGTGAGTTTCATCCGAATAAGGGTGCATTGATGTAGGTTGAAAGTTTAGATTGCTCATAATAATTTCTGTCATCCGGAAAGTGAGCATTGACATCTGGCCCTCACACAACTGCTCCTGCCAACAAGTTTGGATTGGGTGCATTGTTGTATGAGGACTGGAACCCTCCACTGTATCCAACATCCTGTGTGTTGAGCCTTAGAAGGCAGAGATGAACCTCTGTAGTGAATTCGTATGTAGTCTACCTATTTACAAAGTAGTCTTTAAAAAACCACTTTCAAGTCATTAAGTAAAACTCCCAACCATAATGGAAAACTGTAATCTATACCCGACATTTGGCAATTGCCCTCAACCAGTGAGGAGTCACTACCATTTGGCCTTAGAATACCATATGTTTGGAGGAGCTGAGGTATTTAGCATGGGCCAAAACTACGAAGGATGTAGATGTAACATATTGTGCATTCACATCAGGCAACGTATACAGAAGTCCTACTACAGATATGACATTAGTTCCAAATTCATGTCACAAACAAAGCTGCGCATTCAATAAATGAGTAAGGGTGGTATTTCACCCACCCGGTGTATATCTAGACGCGGAAGATAATGTTCCTGGAAAAATGGAGCAGATATAGTTGTCAGCATGCCCTTTGTAGTCTTCAAGATACTTCACTTTCCCTATCAAAAACTTGTGCACATCAGATGCAAACCCACTTGTAGTGAATGCACTATAAATAAATATATAGTGAAGGGAATCAAGAACAAGGAGCAAGGAAAAACTGTGTACATCAAGTTAACAATGTTATACCTTTGATAAAAGAACCCAAGCTCAAACATGTTTATTTTCCCACACAAATGTGTTGCCTGATTTGTCGACTCTCAGCTCAAGCCGTTTGTTTGAATGTAGCTCAAATATGATATGTTTTCAGAACTCATATTGTTAAAGAATCACTTTACGCAACAAATTATTTTCAGTTCATACTGGATATATTTACATTTTATCAAACAGTTCACGTACCTTCACTATGCTTCCACATGTGGCATACATATCAAGCAGGGAATTCTCAACCACGACATGTAACAAATGTTATTTTTCTGAGTTTTGTTTGTTAACGTCTATGCTCAGAGCTCTGTTCCGAAGTTCCCATTTTGGCACAGGCTGGGAGGATGCTGAAAAATGTCGTGGAGTTTGGCTTTAAACCTGCCAATTGCATTTCCTTAAATGTGTTTGAAGTTGCTTCAGCAAACCCACTTTGACCTTGTCTTGCAACCGTGGTAATCAAAATGACATCGTAAAGACCATTAAACCTGCAATCATTTGCATTTCACGAGGCTATATTTCGTTGAGGCATTTTGTCAAACAGTTAACGTGGTGTGAATTTGACGGCCATTTAGATGTTTTTTTGGTGATTTTAGTTGTAAAATACTTGGAATATTTGATATAACGGGCGCATGTGACAGGCATAAGTGACCCTTAAATTTATCCCCAGCACGTGCCTCAAGTATTCTTTCACATTTTTGGCCGATAGGCCTTTCTTAAGTTAAAAATCTTGAGTAAACGCTATTCTTGGTATTAGTCGGTTTGTCATATATTGTTTTCGGTCTATTCATCCCTTCATCCCCAATACTGTCATATATTGTTTTCGTTCTATTCATCCCTTCCATCTCCAATACTGCATTTTTCCCAATGGGACCAAATAGAACGAAAACAATATATGATAAAATGACTACAACGAAGAGTAGCGGTTACTCAAGAATTTTAACTTAAGAAAGGCCTATTGGCCAATTAAAAATTAGGCCGAGAATAAACAAACAGAGGGTTTCACGCAGAGGAAGAGTGAAAGAGACAAATCTTGCTCAGAGACATAAGTGGGATAGCAGGAAAAGGAACTTTCACAGTGTTAATCAATACAATAACTACTCGAAATAAAAGATAAAGAGCAGGAAAAACGAAGTGGTAGCCATCGTCTACTGTGAGAATGGTGCTGCAAAGGTTGCAGTGTACGTAGCACAGGTGCTCAGAAGCAGAATAAACAAAATCAATACTAAAACTGGATACTGAAGATGCCTTCTCCATGGTCTAGTTTCAAAGAAGTCATTAATGGAAAGCATGGTAAGACTGACACAGAAACAAAAATAAAGTGAGCAGGTTTATAATTAAATGCAGGTAGGACGCTAGTGTAGCGAAGCCTCTTTAGTCAGCGCCAAACACACCTACCAAGAGATGTGCCTTCAAACATATTTATGAAATTTTTGAACCACATCTGAATGAATACGTTGTCTAAGATGCCCTTTTTAATTAAATAAATTATCAGAAATTACCATCCATTTTTGCTTTGTAATGCTCTCCTCGACACTGTACTTGGTCAGTTTTCCATAAGTGTAGGATTTGTAATGTTACTTAATATATGCACCGGGCATATGATATCTTCAAGAATCAAGAGATATAGTTTTAAATAATTTATCACTCATCGCCTATTAATAAAATTAAACAAATATTTAACATAGCAGGAGTCTCTTATACACGAGCACAATCGTATCATAGCAGGAGTCTCTTGTAGACAAGCAACATACTCATTTGAAACCTTCTCACAGTCACAAAGCCTCTTATAAATATCTGAGATGTCTTAACAGTTTTATATTCATTCATTCAATCAATCTTAAGCTTATAAGGAAAGATTTCCCTTACCTACTGTGTCACAGTCATGCTTGCTACTTGTCAATCTCAGGGTGTTTGTCGCTAATCACTTAAAAACCTTCCTTTCCCATCACAGATTTGTATTTTCATTTCACATCCACAAAAACATTTTACAACATTCCTAACAAGGTTGCTTTGAGGAGCGGGAACTAATCCAATCTCCTTCCTCACTTCAATTGAAAATTGTGCAAGTCAATAATAAAAACAATCTTTCTCATCCCCTTAATAGACAACAAGTATTGATCCTTAGAATGCTTCTTTACAACTATAAGAACGAATTTTCACTAATTCAGTTGGCATTTTCTCCTCTTATTTCAATGCATACGCTTAATCTATTGTCAATCAAACAGGACAGTTAACAACTTCTCATTAGATAACATCCATGGTTGTGTTCTATGATATAGATCCAATCCCCACACAAATACAACACTAAGATCTCTAATGAAGATCATCAATTTGTAGAGCTTGACTCTTCCTCTTAAGGATCTTTTACCCCTCAACAAAGCTTTTCACTTTCCAAGATATTTCATTCCTGGTGTTCCAACTTCTGTCATTTAACATTTGGATTCTATCCATTTGGACACCACTACATCACTGTTTTTGGTCTGTATGCACTCTATACTCCATCAAATTCAATTTTCTTCTACCTCCTTGCAAGATACGAGTTACTTTTCAAGGTTATTACAGTCTCTTATCTCGGTTTCTCTCGTGACCGAAACAGAGTGTACCCATACTCATTTCAAACCTTCTCACAGTCACAAAGCCTCTTATAAATATCTGAGATGTCTTAACTTCTTGACACAAGTCGTGAAGAAGGATACCTTGTAACATGCAAGCGAGCAATACCGTACATTGCAGCATGGACAGGTATAGTGTGAAAATTGTTGCTGCCACCTTCACAGGATAAGAGCCATTAAATTATTATTCTTCTTGAAAGAAAATGACAACATAAGTGCATGCCTTAGTGTGCTGCTAGCAAGAGATGTTTTCCTAATGCTTTCTTTGAAGTTAACACACCACAATTGTGGATAGAATCTTGTCAGAAAGACTGAGCAAAGAAATGGACACTTGCTTAAACATTCTTAGTGGATTGCTTAATCAGTTAATTCACATGATGGATGTTTCTGGCTGACTCAAATCAGTTGTCAACATGACTGTGGAACATTTTAGCATCTGTAGAACTTTTTTAGCTTGTGCTTGGGTCACTCTTGCATTTAGACTTAACTGGATGAATAGGCAGATCTATTATGCCCACTCAAATCAGTTATCGAAAAATGGGCATCTGCAAAAAATGTTTCGTTTAACTAATTTGATTATATGCTCCAAAGCACATGCCCTACAACATTTTAAAATGAAAGCTTGTAAGTCCTTTGCTTTCCACATTTGAATATGCTGTTATAACTATTGTAATTTCTCCTTCCTATTTTTAACACTCACCTGACTTTATTGAAATCCATGTTTTCCCCACATTGATTACGTATTTCTCTCAAGCACAATATAAATTTCATTCATTCTAAATGACTGCTACTATAAATGACTGCTCTTTCTTGTGTATTTCATTGCACTACTTGCTTTATTGTATGTACAAAGATTCTTTTCCTGTGTACTCTTGTTTGCAATACTGACTAAATGCATAACATCTATTGTGTACATTTCAGATTCGTGACAAAAGAAAAATCAGAGAACCAGAGATATTTCATTGCTGCTTGTTTGGATTGCTCATGCTCCATTGGAAAAGGTATAAACATTAGTCTTCTCTTCTATATTCTGCTAAGGAAACCTTTTTTTGTAACAAAAAAGAACAAACCAAATGCAAAAAAACATCCATGGCAACCACACTTGTTGATGTTGAGCAATATACATTATCAACCATGTCATAGAATGCATAGACAATGTGTTGCATAGGTTCAACCTTTTCCGAGACTATGCTTTCAAATACGGAGTGGGTGATTGCTTGTTTGATTCCTTCGCAGTGCTTGTTCCATTTTCGATACACATCTCTTGAACTTAGAAGCGGTGTCATTGAACACTTTCAAACTTTTCTCTCTCTCTCTGATCCTGTAGCATTGGCTTCTCTACAGTTAGAACTAGATCCTGAAAGCCTTTTTCTTTTGCACAGTGTTCATAGCTGGGAAACATATTTACATTGCATGAAACTATCTGCAGTGTACTCGCCTGAAGCTACTGAACAAGGCCTATGGGGCGACATCTTTTGCATAAAATGGCTTTCCAAATGGCTTGACTTTTCGATATGGGTTTGGTCTGCAATAAGAGGCACAAATTATCTTCATTCACTCCAAATAGTCACATACTACCATATTGTATTCTCTTCCATGATTCCAACCCTCTTAGTGGGCATTACGAACCCTTATTCTAGAAAAAGTATGTGCAATGCCCTGAACCAACAAACAATGCTCATCTATTATCCCTTCAAAGTTATGTAGAAATGCTTTGGAGGGGTTATCCGATCAACTACAACAACTATGCCTTGTTAGGCTAGAAACAAGTGACAATATCTACGCTGATAGCCTTTTCACTTCTATTTGCCACATTCGCAACAATGAATTTGACCCTCGCTGCCTGCGCAGGTATGCTGCTCAGGCTTTTTGTAGTTCTATTCTTCGAGAAGACCATACAACTGTTCACTTTCTCCATACCTGGCTTGACCAGAACCCAATAACAAACATACCGCACATTGGCACATGGCAAGGCCTTGTAGTAAACATAGCCACGTTCCATGACCACAACAATATACACGCAGATGACTTCATCATCCATTGGTTATGCCTACTTTTCGAAATAAATATTCAATTGTGGCATTCACATCCTTTCCAAGTTTTAAGATTTATTCTAGTAATGCACCACTTGAAAAAGCATATAATCTTATACGATTTTCACTTCTCGAAGGACATTTTCATTATGAACTATTAGCTACAAATTCTTTCTATGTTCTAATACTTGCTTTGCTACGTATACATCTGAATATACAACGCCCAAATGCATACAGAAATTCAAAGCATATCTTTGGAAACATGTGCAGAAACCACTATGCATAATCAGAATGAAAAATCGTTGAAATTTTCTTTTCGCTCAATAAAAAAGCATATAAGAAAATAGACACATCAAAGAGCTATAATAGATTCCAATGTTATACATTCCCTGCTACTCAAAGGCGATTCATGTACCAATTTCTTTAGTGCAAAACAACTTTCATGTCCACATCACTTAAAGCTGGAATAGATGACGTTCTCTCCACTAAAACACTCAAGAGAAAAGAAAATGACTCTTTGCAACCACAAATGTCAACCACCATAAAATAATGCAATTCAACAATGCCGAAATTGTCCCTACAAAAGCTAAAAACAACTATACGTAAACATACACAGCAAACAACCAACTCTGCACAATGTATTGCCTGTTTTCATGCCCGAACAAATGACACACCAATCCATACATGCGAAATTTGTAACCAACTCCACTTCAAGCACAACCTGACATCTTTTACAAATGCAACAAAAAAACATATCTTCAACTCACATCAAAGAAAACAATGCCCAAATCCAATAAAATTTGTCGCCCATGCTCAACAAGCTTATTAAATGGCAAGTTGCCAAGATTAGCATGCCCTCAACGAATCCAATTGATTCCAATGCTTCCAACAGTTGCAATGCTTTCTGACCTTGAAGAAAGACTCGTGTCTCTTCGACTCGCATTTGGTCAAATAAGGTGCCAAAGCCATAAACGTCCTCAATACACGTTAAAGGGAGCAATTATAAATGTTCCAACAAATATTGATATAATCCAACAAGCATTGCCAAGATACCCAGAAGAAACAAAAACAATTGTTGTGGCGCTTAAATGACATCTTGAATACATAAAACCATACCATTCAGGAAATGTTTGCCCTATAATCACTATGGCTACTCTTAAACAATTATGTGCAACAACATTATATCTCATGCATGAAATCAAACTAAACCATGACTGGGATTAAACACTTTCTGCCACATTGAACTTTGAAACAATTAACAATGAAGAACATGAACATATCCCCTCCGATAATAACTCATCTGATGATGACATCGATAATTACAATGCGCATGACACACTAATTCATGGTTTCTTGACTCCTCAACTATCCATTATCTTATAACAAGATCATAAATGTCGCTCCTTCAGAGGGCTTTACACCATTGGGTATTTTTCAAGACAAATTCTCAGAAGAGATGAATTTCCCAACTTTGTTTTTTGGCCAACCTCACAATGAAACAACCACAAAAACAATTCCATATCAAAAAATAGCGCAATGGGAGTTAATGCACTCAGATCGTAGATTTTCTTATCACATAACGAATATATTTTTCAAAGCAATAAAAATACTAATTGACCAAGTGGGTCGTTCAATATGGCTCAGAATCAGAAAGGGACAATTAAAAGGTCGAACACTATTTGCAAAAGATGTCAAATACAAACCAAATCTAGAAAACATCTTGAGATCTGATATCGGTACATCGATTTCAAAAGAATACGCATTTCCCCGGACTATATGCAACAAACAAGGAAAAACCTTTTTGCCATGATTCGACAACTCGGCTGCCTACCTTCTTTGCGACATTCTCGAGCGCAGAACATTGTTGGCAGCCACTAACCGAGACCCTCAATAATTTATACACCCAATATCATAATACTATCCCTTTAGAGAAGCCAAGACGTTCAGATTACAACGACTCTAACTTTTTGTAAAAATGATCCCATTTACATGCACTCGTTACTACAAGCATAGACTCTATGCATTGAAACAATTACTTTGCAAAGACAAATCCTTCTTTGGCCATATAGAAGATTACTTTTGGGTCACGGAATTCCAAAATAGGGGAATTCTCATAGCCATTGGCTAATTTGGACAAAAAATGCACCGGTCTTTGGAAATGATGCCAATGACATTATAGAGTCATACGTTGATCGCTACATTACATGTGACACTAGTTCGTTCCCTCAACATATCGCTCAATTGCAATGCCATCACCACATGCAAAGCTACAAAAAAACAATCCAAGTGTAGATACAATTTCCCCCAACCTCCAATGAAGTGTACAAAAATACTTGAACCTATAGAACAACCAACAGAATCTGCTATTGCAATTGCACATTCCATTTTCTCTGTTCTAGAGAGCAAACGATATGATACTTGCATTACACATGATATGTTCCTCCAAGAACTAGGCCTCAATGAAATAACATACATACAAGCAATACAATCAACACTCAAACAACCAACATTGCTCTTGAAAAGAAAACCAGCTCATGGAATAATAGCTTTTCTAAGAAAATGCCCATGATTTGGCAAGCAAATACCGATGCTCAATATGTGCTAAATGCTTATGCAGTGGCAACATATTGCTGCTCCTACATGACTAAGATTGATCGAACAATGACAGAAAGCATTCACTAGAATTCGCGCTGAGCACCAAAAAATGCATCTCGATGCCATTCAGATGATTCAAGCCTAGGCAATGCAATGCTAAATACCCACCAAATGTCTGCACAACAAGTAGTCCACATAGTTCTTTCCATCCCTTTAAACAATACATCACGAAAATGTGTTTTCATAAACACTTCAAATCCCGAAGAGCGTACATTCATTCTAAAACCTCCAAGTCTACTTCAACAAGAACCAGATGAATCAACAAACATCATGTGCCACTCTATCATAGATCACTACATAGCATGACCTCATTCTTTGCATTCCATTTGCTTAGCTGACTTTGTTTCCATTCACAATGCTAGTAAAAATAAAAAACCTCGAAACAAGCCATTGATCATCAGATCTGTCAACTATAGCAAACATCTTGACATAAACAACTATTGCCATGAAAAGATTTTGCTTTACATCCCTTTTACAGAAAATGAACACACCCTGAAAACCAAATTTGCAACTTGGAAAGATGCATATGCATTTCACGAACACACCATCCATTCCAATGAATCCAAATTCCGCTACACTACTAACAACAAATGGGGTGACATGGACACAACAATTCACGATGTACAATTGTCTCTCGAATCCTCTGAGAAAATGACAATGATAACTACACATGAACACCTCCCCTTTGAAGACTACGACATACAACATGATTTGCCTTTCCATAATCGACAACAACATTCAGACATTGCAAAGAAACAATTTCAACTAGCAAAACACCCAAGCATCCAAGACAACACAACATATTTCAAACAAATGCAACTTCTCAATAAGAAACAACAAGCCATTTTGAAAGACATCTCCTTTAAGAAAAATAAAGACCCATCAATTCCTATCTACCTTTTCCTAACAGGAGGCACCGGCACAGGTAAAAATTTGTTGTAAAATTGATATTTGAAACATTGGCTCATATTTATGATAGCTCCATGTATAGTGACCCCTTGAAAATCAAAGGCTTGATCTTGGCATTCACGGGAAAAGCTGCTTACAATGCCGGTGGAATAACACTCCATTATGCTTTCCTCTTTCCTTTCAATCGATCTGAACTACGCCCATTAACCAATGAATGATTGGATTCCTTGGCAAAGCACTACCAACAATTACAACTTGCTCTAATAGATGAAATATCCTTGGTTGGAGGTCAACTTCTATACTTCACAGACCAACGACTTCGTCAAATAAAACACATGCCCACAACTTGGTTTGGAGGAATTGACATGATCTTCTGTGGAGACTTCTACCAAGCACAACCAGTCAATGACTGTCTTGTGTTTAAAAACCCCAAAATTTCAAGAGAATTGATTAGCTATGACTTCTGGAATACACATGTAAAAATATTCGAATTGACTGAAACAATGCGTCAAAAAGATGTTGCCTTTGTCTCCGTCCTGAACAGAATTCACATTGGACAACATTCAGAATCTGATCTTGCATACCTCAATCATACCTGTATTCAGCCAATCCTAGTTGATCCAACACTTCCATTCCTTTTCTACAAAAACATAGATGTTCTTCAACACAATAAAAAAATGCTTGCTCTTGCTCCAGGCGAGAAAATTGTCATCAACTCTATCGATGAACAAGATACAACAATAGAACAAATGGAAGCCTACTCTAAAACTATAGAATTGCCACAACATATAGAGCTGAAAGTTAACATGCTAATTGAACTTTTCGCTGGGAACTACGACATCCAAGATGGATTGGTCAATGGTTCTGACAAAGTTTTCAAAACATATACAACAACAAATGACTTTGATGCCATATGGATAAAATTCAATGATCCCTATATTGGAAAACAACAAAGATCTAAACATCCGCAATTGTCAACAATGACAACAGAACTTGATTGGACTCCTATTGTTCATGTCGCTAGACCCTTGCGTAGAACATCGTACAAGACACCGGTTACAATAAGAAAACAATTCCCTGTACAACTTTGTTCCACATGCACAATACACAGAGCACAAGGCCTCACACTAGAATGACTTGATTTCAGCCCCCTTGGTGTATCATCACATGGGTTAGCATATACCACTCTGTCACGAGTGAGAACCATTTCCAACCTTTACTTGCTATCCCCGCTTACGAAAAATAATTTCAGCATTAAACAAACAATCAACACATAAATGGAACGACTCTGAATGAAGCTAAATGGAATATTCAACATGAATTGTCCATAGCTGATATTTCTTCATCTATTATAGTTGCTTCGCTAAATACCTGAAGTCTTCATGCTCACAGAGAGGCCATTCTCCACGACCATGAATTAATGCAATCTCACATTCTCTATTTACAAGAAACTCACATTGCTTGCCCCATTGCAATTGACTACCTTGATGGATACCAATGCTTTTCTGCACACCATGTACATGGTCTAGCAATTTTTATTGCAAACAATATAGCTTTCCTAGAAAAACAATACTTTCAGAGCACACACATAGATTCGCTACTCGCAAAGATATTACTGCAACATCAATGCATAACAATTGTAAATGTCTACGTTGTGCCAAATGCACATCTGGAAAACATCTTCATTGTTCTCGACAATGTGTTCCGATCCCTTGATTTAACCATTCCCACCTACATTTTTGGAGACTTTAACATCGACATGCACAACAAAAATAGGAAAACAACAATGCTTTTAGCATTTATGCAAAAAAACAATTTCAGCTTCTATATTCAACATCCAAGTGTCTTCACTAAAAACATGATCGACCATATATGGTCAAACACAATACATGAAACCTGTAATACATTTGAAAGATTTTCTTATTGGACTGACCACCCAACAATTTTTTTTGTCTTGAAAAACACCATCAACAACACTGCACAATTGTAAGTGCACATACCTTGTTCTATTGATTCACCAAAACTAACATCTAGTTTCTTGATTCTTTTCTTTCCTTTTCATTTGACACTCTATAACAACCATTTACATATTTGAATGCTTTGCAGATAGTTACAACAACAAAGACATGGAACACCCCTCCAAGAACAAGGACATTGCTACCAATGATCTTTTCCAAGAATCCTCTAAATGGTAATCTCTTTCTAACATTTCTATACTTTCTTCTCATCATTCATTTATTATCATACTTATCCTTTCAATAAAAGCATCCTAATACCATTCAAAATGCAGCCCAAAACCAGCAACACAACAACCATCCTCCATACTTGACATTTATGCGAGTGAAAGTTGCGTTGTCTTTGAAGGTGATATCCTAGTCGTCTATGGACCAGCACATGCAACCAACATCTCCCCCTCAAAAGATGAAATCCTCCATGCTGATTTGGTTGACAAAAATGGTCAAATGACAATCACTTTGAACATGAGCAACACCTTCGTGCACAAATTTGCATCCATTGTAGTTGTTGGCTGCGGTCTGCGTGTTGCTGGTTTCACCGTCAAAGAAAAAACAAAGTACGAACGAGGAGATGCAAACTGTTCTTTGTCATAAATGCAACAACCACCATGGAAAACATACCCACAGTTTGCAAAACATGAAAATTGACACCCGACATGACAATACAAGAGCTTGTTCATTCAAATGCAACATTCTCCATTGGGTCATTTGCCGCTATTGTGATAGGAATCCACCACACCAACGACCTGTTCACCCTCTACGTTAAAGACTCTGACGCTGAAAATGGAAAAGCAACAGTATCAACACACTCCCTTCTTTCATTTTAATATACATTGCACTGCATTATTGCCTTCAATTTTAACCAAACATGATACTTTGTCCTTGCAGGTACATTTGGGAAACTTTCACATTTCGCTATGCCATACAATAAGAGACAGCATTGCAGCAGGGAACATACCACTATTGCTTTTCAAAAACTTCATCAGACAAGGATTAAAGGGTTCGCATGTTGTATGTGTAGGCCATTCATCCTTCATTGACCCTTTAAATGATGAACCTAAGAAAACAATTTACATTCTCTCATAAACACAAACATAGAGGCAAGTACACTGCAATTTCTCTTTTTTAAGTTATCTTGCATCAACAATTTGTCATCTATCAAATATGTCAACTTCATCTCCCTTGTGCAGATTGCAGGCATACTTTGCACAAAGAACATATACCTTCCTCCTTTCTAAGCATTCTGTGTAGAATGTGACAATCTCACAGATCCTAATCCAGAAGAACTGAAACAAATTTCACTTTGTGTAACTTGCAATACATCAAAACCATACAAGTATAAGCACTTTCTCCATTGCACTTTGCAAACAATAGATGACTCCCTCCACTGCACATTGCGAGAGCCATTACTGGGAAAAGTCTTCCCTCGCCTTTGTCAAACACAGTATGAAGAATATCAACAAGACATCTCAAAGGCTATATTTCTTCTCCATCAATTCCAAATCAAGGGTACATTCACTTTGAGGTTGACAACTCAATATCCACAATCAAAGAAACATAGCTTTCTCTCTTCTCTGGTAAGCATCTGCATTTTCCACCTCTATTCATTACATTTCAGTTTAATTCTTTGTTTCCAGTCTAACATACTCATCATGTTCTTTCAGATTCCTGCAACGATTTTGCAACCCATGCACGTACATACGAACAAATTTCATGACGGGCTCCCATATGACCGGACTATTATCGTCTATGCTTTTGACAATATTAACAAACAATTGCCTATGTTACCAACCTACTTGTTACATATTTTTGGCCTTGCTTTTGTTTCAGCATTTTTGTAATTATGTTATTCTCACACGACTAATACAATCAAATCATAATCCAAAAGAAATATTGGCAATGATTATTCTCTTCTTGTGTCTATTTTAATTACTTTTTACTTTCCTGCCATTTGCTTACATATCTAACTATTACTTCTTAAAACTCAACAAACAATGAATAGACCTTGTTTTTGGCAACATTTAAAAACATGGATCTAATATCTCTGACTTTGTTTTTTTTATATTAAGACATTAATTGTTGTGGCCTATTTTTTACTATGTCACCTACAGCTGTTTGCTATTTCTTACAGATTTGTTGTATGTCAAATATAAACTGTTCACTGCCTCACTTTGGAGGGGATTATGCAATCAACTACAACAACTATGCCTTGTTAGGCTACAAAAACATGAATAGTCTGAAAAACAAAACCAAACAAAAATGCAATGAGTTTGCATGCCAACTGTTACACAAAATTCCTCAGCTAAATTACAATGTCACAGCGAACAGAACCACATAATGCACAAAGGCAAACAACAAAACATTTTTGGTCTGTCATTGTTCCATATGTTTAGTTTGGCAAATTCCTGGCCAAGGCAGTATAGGTAGAAGGTAAGATCTTTATATTCAATTCCACTTGTTAACAGTTCATTTTGTGTTGATTTTCTTTTAAAGATCTTTGCTGATTTTCAGCGGAAATCTTATAGAAAAATATAAGGTGACTAAAACTATTACATAACAATGTGGTCTTGCGGTTCATATTGCAGATGGCTACTAAAAATGCATATTTTATTCACACCACTATCCATAACAATTGAGATTTTTGTATCTGGCTACTAAAAAATGCACATTCTAGTGACACCTTAAAGTAGCTGAAAATGCTTGAAAGGGTAAAAATTCCATATCCAAACATACTCAATTCCAGATTCAATTTCTCAGTCATCCTAAAATCAACTTTTTGAATGCCTATGCTTGACCCCAACGAATTTATTCATATGATCGTATCAGCCTCTACCGTACAGAGGATTCTAGTGCCTAATCAAATGAAATGATGGAAGAGGAAATGTTCTGGGCAGACTAGAATATATACAAATAAAGAATTGAGTCTTTAGCACTCTCTTTTTCCTATTATGAAAGATTAAAAAACAAATTTTTCAAAAGCACTACATACAAAAGAATAGGAAATACATAAAACAGAATCTGCAAAGACAACTACGAGTTTCTACTTCTCTCATCACTGGAGTGATCTATGTCCAAGCCAAGAGTATAAGATAGAGAATACGGATGGTAAATGTCTGTAATTTTTTATATAAAGAGACTCTGATGCCCTCTGCACTATGCGTAATAAAATCTCACATTTTGTTTCTTTCTTGCTTTGACTCAAATCTGGGTCTGTTACTATCAACACCATCTTTTAGTGTAACTATCAAGCTCAGTTTTAAAGCCTATAGCCACGTCAAATTTAAGCATCATACTATAGTTTTTGAATTCGATTTCAAGTTCTAGTTTCTACCATTCATATCCATATTATCTGGAGAATGACTAAAAGAACAAACCTGCACAAACGTTGAGTCTTAAATGTCACCAGCTTAATACTGTTATCAACGAACTTTGCATTTTCCAAACACAGGAGAGACAGAGCCTTAGCCTTCTTTCGACTACAATCTCCCACACTTGTCCTCGATTTCTGAAATTTATCCTGCATTTCTGACTCCCTCTTTATCTTCCACGAAACTATCTACATGTCATTCTCTGTGACAATCCTGCCTTTTGCGGACACGTGTAGGTACCATTCAACACTGTGCATCATCAACATAACCATCGCAGTCATCCGTTGGCCTGTCCATTGTCAAGCGGGAGGCTGGCACCTACCAGTGAAAAGAAAAAATAGTATTGTGAATGACAAAACTAGTAAATTTTTTGAAACTCGTATGCAAATGACAATAAATTCAATTAAAATAGAAACGTGTTATTAGTACTGAAAACTATTTTGATTCAACATTTATGATCACATTTAGTTGTATAATGGATATACTTTAAAAACCTCATGTCTTTAACCATGGACTATCATGAAGCTTATTTTTACAAATCCTAAAATCATTCCCTACCAAAAGATTACTTCTAACTACACATTTTATAATAACTGTGTACCTTCTAATCTTTGTACTCTTCAATGACCCTCGTTTTGAGACATGTTTGTGGGATGTTGATGTAGTACCCTAAATTTGGACCCAATGTACTTGGCAATTTTCATTTGGAATTTATCCCAACCCTTTCTAATTTATACAATTAATTGACTTAATCATACACACATCTCACTCAATTCCATTCTCCAACAAATCATGAAGTTAGTACTTGTCACTCAATTTATCTCATCGGAACCTTTGCATTATATGTCGAACACATCTTTGACGCATGGCCACTGTATCCACTTTCAAATCATGTCACTATTGCATGCTACACCTCACAAAAATCATTTCCAAGTTGTTGGAGACCTTAGGGTCTTATCAAAATAATGTTTATTGCACATTCACTCACATTACCTACTAATGAGAACTATGTGATGTTTGATCCCTCTTCAAAGTATGAGTACATAGTGTAATAGTCATCACACCATTAAGGGTGGGGCGAGGTCAGTTTAACCAAATTGGACTAACCCCTTTTTTCAGATCTTCAAGAAAAGAGGTAAGGTTTCATTAGAGAAGAAGCCATATCCAGTTGTAGTATTACAAATACAAATATCAGAACAATCAATTCAAGTCATGCATCAAATTTCGCTAATATTTTTGTCCATTTTTGGATTGCAATATTTCATTACGCCCGCTCAAATAGTCACTACAATTCCACAATGTCACACATTTTCACGAAAAAAACATAGAACAAATACATGAAGCACAACAAAAAAACAAAACCTTCGGTAGGATTTGCCATATCATGGCCTTTTTTTCTAACGTCTTTCACTAACTAGTAACGGGAATCAGTGGGAAACAACGTAATTCAAACTTTTATGAACTCAATGGAAATTGAATGGAGATATTGGAAAACATTGAAAATGACATGTGAGAACACCTTGTTATTCACTCGTCAAGTCAAGTCAAGTCACTACCTATTTCTCTCTTTCTTGACTGACTGACAATTTCTTTCTAATCCACAACTTTTATTCAATTTTTTTCTTTCATTTCTGGCGAATAAATCACATCAATCAATGGTGGGAAACAACATACATCATAGTTTATGATAGAAATAAAGTTCTATGATTTGAATGACTACTAATTTCCTTTTTTATGATGGGGAAAATTGACCAACTTAAAAAGAGAGAAATAAGAAAAAGAAAAAGAGAATGCATCGTGTTACTCGGGGGTTAAATTTGACACCACCTATGTCTGCACATAAATTTTAGGTGACGGTAATTTTTAAATATTGCCCTTCAAAAATGTAAAATAGTGTTATTTTTACATTGTTAATCAAATATATTTAAAAATATATTATATATATTTAATTATTTTTAATATATATTAGTATAGTTTATATATAAATCTATAGAAAAAATTATGGTCATACTCAAAATATGCAAGTCACATGTGACAGTTATGTCAAATATTTGCAAGTATTTTATGGCTAAAATCATGAAAAAACGCCTAAACGATCACAAATTTAACCCCCGTGTTACTTGTAATATTATAGACAAAGTCAAGTCATACCAACATTTCTTTCTCAACTCACTTATTAATACTATTATTAGTGGATCTTTTATTTGACAATAATAATAGAAATAAATTTTACAAATTTTCCTTAATGCTAACACTTTTTATCTTTGTACTTGAAGAAAAATTTAGTTAATTATTTGATGGAAAATAATGTCGAATCACTTATACACTCTTATGTGGTATTGATAATTTATTACCTCAAGTTACTTAAATATTTATTGTCCTAATCTAGTATTTCATCTATTATGAGATATTTTATGTAGGCCAAAGAAACCTAAAATTATGTTCTTTATGGAGTATTAAAAAATTATCACTCAACAACAAACACCCATAGAAGCCCAAGCTAGAACATCATTTCTCAAACATATCTTCAACCTCAATTTGTAACCCCCGTGTAGTCATAAACGAAAATTAAATTTGCAAGGTACTCATAAAGATAAAAACAATTAATATGAAAATACAAATATCCAATTTAAAAAGATCATCATATATTCGCTCTATCAAAGTGTCAATGTGGTTTTATACTTTTATTATGGAAAACAAAAACATCACGGGATTCTACAATGGACATTGGGGAGTGACGAGATGTAATATTTGTGAATATAATCAATTTAAATTTTAATCTTAAATTTATTATTCATCTAACTATTAGTAAGAATATTTTCTATTTTTATAGAAGTTAATAGAAAAACGAGATATATTTGTTAGGAATTTTAAGGGATGCATAATGTTGTAAATTAGATATCGACAATATAAATTACCAAAGATTATAGTTTCTCAAGTACAATAATTAAAACCATAGATTAAGATGTTTATAATGTAGATTAAAAATGTAAATACCATAAACAGAAAGTAAATGAACATAGTGACACAAGATATAAGTGGGAAAACCTTGGAAGGTAAAAACCACTTTGAAAATCACTTATCTTTATTGAGAATAAACTTTCATCTAGAACTCTAGCTATTTCCACAAATCCACTTATAGTTACACCTTCAAGAAGGAATTACAACCTGCCTCATACATTCTCTCATGAGTTTTACATCATTCACTTCATATATCTATGATCATCTCACACATATTGTTCGCATTCATAAGTTACACTTGATTTTTATCATATCTATTATGTAGCCAATATCTAATGAGATCGCCTTGTTTTATAAAAGGTAGGTGACCCATTTTGTGGACTCACTCTTATATTTTAAACACTGTGATAGAAATAGTGGATGTGTCATGATTATATTTTGAATATAATCCATAATCCAAAAATATATAGTCTTTGGAAGGTTTCTAAATAAGCATTTTCTCGCTTAATAGTATAAACCCAACACTCACCCTTAATGTTATCTGGTTTCATATATCAAAGCTTGTGCCTCATGTCAAGTCACATTTTGGTATAAAAGGAATTACAATCTATAAATTAATAAGTGATTTAGGCTAGCATATAAAAACACTTGTTCCATAGATTTTACGCTTTCATGGTACACTATAATAAAGAGTGTCCCACGAGTTTTTCAACTCCACGATACACAACCATAGTTTCCTGTAGACTTATACAATCTGAATAATCTGTAACCACATTACAGGTTTTAGAGAATCATGTGTACACCGAGTTGGAAGAACAATATATTGAGGGGGTGAAACAATCCTTCAATAACCCTTAAATACTTTTAAATTAACTTTATACATCATTATCATTCAACCATGTATTAATAATATTTTAACAATAAACAACAACCATCCACAATAGCATAATCAAGGAGTATGCAGGAACACAAGATATAAGTGGGAAAACCTCAAGGGGAAGAAAAGGCACTTTGAAAACCTTTGCTGATATTACTCACAAAAAGTACTCAAGTGAATATTACACATCACAAGATATTTCTTTAGTGAGACACCAACCCCACAAGGAGCACCAACCCATAAACCCTTGTTGATATTACTCACAACAAGATACTTGCATGAATATGAATCATCACACAATATTTTGATAAGAAGATCACTGAAGATATGCTGCCAACACTCAACTGATGGTGATCACAAAATTCAGCTCCAAATTCCTTCAAACACACCTCCTTCTTGATCAAACTTAGACTGATTTAAATGCAAAATATTTCACTCAATCTCTCTAAAACTCCTCAAATATTTTCACACTCTCTCAATTATGATTTTATGCCTTTAAACCTCTTACACTCTCTCAAGCATCTCACACTTTTCCCTCTCGATTCACTAATTTAAATTTGAACCAAACACACACTTTTATATGTATTTCAATTTAAAAACATAACACAAGTCATTCCATACCAACGACGTCGAACACTACAACTTAAAAATATAACAACTCATAAAATGAACCTATATAGGTCGGCCATGCTCCAAGACAACCAAACAAGTCAAAATAGACTCAAAACACCACCATCTAGCTCATGTAGACTACTAAACACATCACCATGATTAGTAAATCCTCAAAAGGATTCACACATGTCAAATACATCATAAAAAAATCATCCATGCTCACAAATTACCTTTCACCAATCATTTTATTCATAACTCTATCAAGTAGGACCATTTCCTACTCAAAACAACCGCTTTTCAGAAATAATCTTCAACAAACATGCTCAAGACCACACAAGAACACCTAAACTATACCATATAACCACTCATTTGAAATAAACTGACCTGTAGATCACATCCATGCTTTCTGGACCTCATGAAACATCTAATGATGTAAACCACGCCTCATTTCCTCTTTACCAAACTAATTTACCTGTAAAGTAGTTTTAAAAACTCAACTAGTTTGCACCTTTGCGACACTTTTAAGACCTCCAAATGCCTTTAATAGGAAAAAAAAATTCATCCCTTTTCACTTTATAATAGATATCAAGCATCAACTAAGACAAAACATTAGTATTCTACATCTATATTCTCACCAATGCAATCTCTGTCCTAAAACATACATACTTGTTCTTAAAAATGAAGTTGGTTCACCTATCAAATCACCTTATCAAGAGAAAAACCCTACATAATATGAAATGTATCTAAATATAATTTCTATAACATCTTATATTTCCTTCCAACTACATGTTGAAGGCCTTCGAGAAAAGTCAATATCTCGCAACTACTCAAAACTACCCCTTTTAGGCCCAAAACTAGTCTTCAAAGATAAAACACAGCTTTTGACCTCTAAGACTTCAACCATGACCAAAAACCACCATTTGTAGACACAAAATTATGTACTTTAGACATTATTTAGTCCTGGTCTTGTACTACTATTTAGTAAGTTCTTGATCAAGAAAGTACTAATTAACCCCCATCTTTTGGCCATCTTATTTTATTTTATTTCGTCATTACCAACCTCTTGCACCCATATGCCCAGTCAACTTATATCATCCCGCATTATTTTAGCCTCAACTAGGGCACCCATCGGCGCCCGGTCCCACTAGGGCATCCCTGGTCCTTTTGAACTTTCCCACCATCTTTTAGGCTCTTTTTAGCCATTTTAGCTTCTTATCTTTTTGGTGGTCGACCATTTCAAGGTTAATTACGAAATTAGATCAATAGAATCCTATAAATATAAAGTTATGAGACCATAATGAGGGACCAAACACTAGCCACTATTATAATCCATCTAGAGTTGAATCCATCTATTACATTGGAGATCATTTGCATCCACATAGCTCCATCATGAAGCACAAGGCTATAATATTTGCATCACACTTCATAAGGGGAGGGATTCTATTCTATTTCATGCACACATTCTATTACATTTTCTACATATAGTTATTGCTTGCTACTTCAAAAGTGTGATTGGGACAAGAGCAACCTGGGCATGGATGTTTTTGCACCACTTCCACCACATGGCTTGACAATGTGGCCTCCCATCCATTCCCTTTTAGAAATTGTTTACGCTTAAAATAATCCATTTTAAATTTTTTTTTTTGAGGTAATAACATTCGTATCTTGGCATTGTAATATTTTTGGGCTCATATTTTGCTTGTATTTAATGTCCTTCATTCATGTGTCAAAGACAGAGGGCGAGGTTTGAGGTTGGCAGGAGGCTAACCCCCTCGCAAGTAAAACAAACCCTATCTAAAATTTGATGCCATTTCCAACAAGGTCCCACATGACACCCTTTGCACCCATTTCGATCACTTTTAAATCAGTTTACAAAGTTTACCGGTATTTTCCATCACCTGCGGGAATCATATTTCTCTTATAACTTTTACTCGCGGCTCATTTTTAAGCATTTCTTTAGTAAAAGTTGCATGATTTCTCGCATAATACATGATGACATTTTCAATTTTGTAAGCACACTACTTTATAAATTTCTACATTCGGGGTCACTAGTACTCTTGGGTTTTGTATTACACGAGACACATTATCATTCTAGTATGATATCTTGCATTTTTGTATCTTGCACTTTTGATTCCACATTATGGAAGGTGATCTTTCTAGACTTGAGCTTTGTAGGATCGTCTTACAGCCTCCGCCACTTCTTCACCGGGAAAGAGAACTATTCAGCTTCGTGTGCTTCCATGGAACACTACTTCGCCTATGAGGGCCTTTCACCCTTCTTACTTGGACCAGTTCCTACACCCACCGATCATCGTGCGTCTGGAAGAATTTATTGACACTTGCGACCATGTTTTTGGTCACATGATGATGCATGTCTCTAGATATCTCTCATTTCACGTGGCGACTCAAATCCACCCCATCATGTCTGGAGCATCCTTTAGTCCCTCTATGGAGACCCTTCACATACTTTCGCTATTGGTGCTGATGTTGATTCGGTTGTCTCCTCTATTTCTTCGTGCGATGATAGTTCCAACCGACACGAGTCACTTGGTTCTAATTCGATTTACGATGATTTTACACCTAGTTCGACATCGAGAGTACTATAGAGGACTCTTCTCCTCCTTCTCTCACTATTCCAGAGAGTGTTGACAGATCCCACATCTCATCAGATATTGATTAGTCTCCTATTTAGTCTCATACATTCATCACACCCACCTCTTTTCCACCTTCATTGTGTGAGGCCCCTTTCACTCCTCTACCTTCATTGGATGACTCATACCTATCTGACATCACTCTTCTGTTTGTTGAGACCCCTCATTGGGATGAGTATTTTCAGAGAGTACACTTGTGATGTACTACAGGTTCGTCATCCATCTACAGGTATTTCAGAGGAGTTCATCATCTCCGTTGTTGGGAGTGCCCCTTCTGAGACTCTTACCACTTCCACTTTTTCGTAGACCTTCATTGATCCACCCTTTGTTGTGGATCCATTTTCTATCAGTGGGGATTTTTGTTGCCTTCAAATCAGTTTGACATCCTTTCGACATGTGTTCCCCTTTTCACTCGGACATTTTACACACTTGGCATTATATTTGGTTCATCGCGCTCTCTTGCTAGACCTATGTAACACTTTCATGGACCAAACTCGAGCTCTTCGTGTTTCTACCTTCAAGTTCCTTCACGAAGTGGGAATAATTATAACATGTCATTTATATCCTTCCTAATGGTAGGAACACGCTTTGGTTCGGGTGGCTTTTCTTCACCCAGGAGGTAGAGGATCTCATGACAGACATTATTCAGGAGAGACCTCATAGAGCTGCAAAGTTTATATCCATCCATGGCATCTTCTGCATTCCTCTCGTCTCCCTCTTCATCTCTCTTCTTCTTCTTTCGAGAGATTGCCTCTTTGTACATGGGTACCTTAATGGCTCTTCTGTGGCTGGGACCCATCTTTGGCATCTTTCTTAGATTAGAGAGTGTACTTGTCTCTCTTTTGGGGGAGTTTTTCTCACTAGGGTTTCACAAAGTCAAGTCATACCAACATTTCTCTCTTAACTCACTTATTAATACTATTATTAGTGAATCTTTTATTTGACAATAATAATAGAAATAAAATCTACAAATTTTTCCTAATGTTAACATTTTTATTGTTTGTACATGATGGAAAATAATGTCAAATCAATTATACAATGTTATGTGGTATTCATAGTTTTCTACTTCGAGCTAAGTAAATATTTATTGTCCTAATCCAATATCTCATCTCTTATAAGATATTTTATGTAGGCCAAAGAAACCTAAAATTATGTTCTTTATGGAGCATTCAAATATACCATGGGGTATTGATTCTAATTGATTCTCTTATATACAAATTGAACATTATTTTTCTTATATATAAACTTACCAATAATAATTTATATTCTTGGACACAAACTTGCACACTAATTGTGTTTCTTTAAAATATTAAAAATGTTGGTCAACAACAAATTTTAAAAATGGATTATTAATGAAACTTCATAATATTAGTCAACATTTATTGTAGATAAACATTTTTTCTTATAATGGAACACGAATAATCAATGAGATGAACATTAATAAAATTTATAGAAGACAAAATCTACACAGTAAAGAACACCACAAAAAATAATCATATGAAATCAAATTCAACATATGTTAAAATTATCATTCAACAACAAACACCCATAGAAGCCACAAGCTAGAACATCATTTCTCAAACATATCTTCGACATCAATTTGTAACCCCGTTTAGTCATAGATGACAATTAAATTTGCAAGGTACTCATAAAGATCAAAACAATTGATATACAAATACAAATATCCAATTTAAAAGATCATCGTATATTGGTCTATCAAAGTGTACTATGTGGTTTTATACTTTTATTATGGAAAACAAAAAAATTCACAGAATTCTACAATGGACATCGGGAGTGGTGGAAGTAATATTTTTGAATATAATCAATTTAAATTTTAATCTTAAATTTATTATTCATCTAACTATTAATAAGAAATTTTTCCATTTTTGGAGAAGTTAATCGAAAAATTGAGATATCTTTGTTAGGAATTTTAAGGGATGAATAATGTTACAACTTAGATATTGATAATATAAATTGCCGAAGATTATAGTTTATCAAGTACAATAATTAAAACCATAGATTAAGATGTTTATAATGTAGATTATAGAATGTAAATACCATAAACAGAAAGTAAATGAACATAGTGACAAAGATATAAGTGGGAAAACCTTGGAAGGTAAAACCCACTGAAAATCACATATCTTTATTGAGAATAAACTTTCACCTAGAACTCTAGCTATTTCCATAGATCCACTTATAGTTACACCTTCAAGAAGGAATTACAACATGCCTCATGCATTCTCTCATGAGTTTTACATCATTTGCTTCATATATCTATGATCATCTCACACATATTGTTCACATTCATAAGTTACACTTGATATTTATCATATCTATTATGTAACCAATATTTAATGAGATCACCTTGTTTTATAAAAGGTAGGTGACCCATTTTGGGGAATCACTCATATATTTTAAACACTGTGATAAAAATAGTGGATGTGTCATGCTTATATTTTAAATATAATCCATAATCCAAAAAAATAGTCTTTGGAAGGTTTCTAAATAAGTATTTTCTCGCTTAATAGTATAAACCCAACACTCACCCTTAATGTTATCTCGGTTTCATATATATAAGCTTGTGTCTCATGTCAAGTCACATTTTGGTACAAAAGGAATTACAATCCATAAATTAATAAGTGATTTAGGCCAGCATATAAAACCACTTGTTCCATAGATTTTATAGTTTCGTGGTACACTATAACAGTGTCCCACGGGTTTTTTAACTCCACAATACACTACCATAGTTTCTTGTAGACTTATACAATCTACGAATAACTGTAACCACATTACAGGTTTTAGAGAATCTGTGGTACACTGAGTTAGAAGAAAAATATACTGAGGGGGGTGAAACAATCCTTCAATAACCCTTAAATACTTTCAAATTAACTTTATATATCATTAACATTCAACCATGCATTAATAAGATCTTAACAATAAGCAACAACCATCCACAATAGCATAATCAAGGAGTACACAAGAACACAAGATATAAGTGGGAAACCCTCAAGGGGAAGAAAAACCATTGAAAATCTTTGCTAATATTACTCACAACAAAGTACTCAAGTGAATATTACACATCAAAAGAGATTTCTTTAGTGAGGCACTAACCCCACAAGGAGAACCAACCCCACAAACCTTGTTGATATTACTCACAACAAGATACTTGCATGAATATGACTCATCACACAATATTTTAATAAGAAGATCACTGAAGATATGCTGCCAACACTCAACTAATGGTGATCACAAAATTCAGCTCTAAATTCCTTCAAACACATCTTCTTCTTGAACTCGATCAAACTTAGACTTATTTGAATATAAAATATTGCACTCAATCTCTTTATCACTCCTCAAATATTTTCACACTCTCTCAGTTATGATTTTATGCCTTTAAACCTCTTACACTCTCTCAAACAACTCACACTTTTCCCTGTTAATTCACTAATTCAAATTTGAACCAAACACACACTTTTATATGCCTTTCAATTTAAAAACATAACATAAGTCATTCCATACCAAGGATGTCGAACACTATAACTTAAAAATATAACAACTCATAAATTGGACCTATATAGGTCGGCCATACTCCAAGACAACCAAACAAGCCAAAATAGGCTCATAACACCACCACCTAGCTCATCAAAGACTGCTAAACACATCACCATGATTAGTAAAGCCTCCAAAGGATTCACACATGTCAAATACATCATAAAAAATCATCCATGATAACATATTATCTTTCACCAATCATTTTCTTTATAACTCTATCAAGTAGGGCCATTTCCTACTCAAAATAAGTGCTTCTAGGAACTAGTCTTCACCAAACATGCTCAAGACCACACAAGAACACCTCAACTATGCCATGTAGCCACTCATTTGAAATAAAATGACATGTAGATCACATCCATGATTTTGGACCTCATGAAACATCTAACAATGTAAACCACACATCGTTTTCTCTTTACTAAACTAATATACCTAGAAATTAGTTTTAAAAACTCAACTAGTTTGCACCTTTGCTGACACTTTTAAGACCTCCAAATGCCTTTAGTAGGAAAAAAATTCATCCCTCTTCACTTTCTAATAGATATCAAGCATAAAATAATCCAAAACATGAGTCTTCTACATCTATCTTCTCACCAATGCAATCTCGTCCGAAAAAACATACACTGCTCTACACAAATGAAGTTGGTTCACCTATCAAAACACATCATCAAGAGACAAACCATACATAATATGAAATTTATCTAAATATTATTTCTATAACATCTTATATTTCCTTCCAAATCCATGTTGAAGGCCTTCAGAAAATTCAATATCTGTGACTACTCAAAACTACCCCTTTTAGGCCCAAAAACCACTTTAAAGATAGGCGCAATTTCCCTCTAGGACTTCAACCATGACAAAAAAAACACCATTTTTAGACACAAAATTATGTACTTTAGACATTATTTAGTCTCGATCTCATACTACTATTTAGAAAGTTCTTGAGTGAATAAAGTACTAATTAACCCTCGTCTTTTGGTCATCTTATTTTATTTTATTTCGTCATTCTTGACCTCTTACACATATATTCCCAAGAAAATTCTATCATCCTACATTATAAGCCTCGACTAGGGAACCCATCGGTGCCCTAGTCCCACCAGGGAATTTCGGTCCTTTTGAACTTTCCCACCATCTTTTGGGCTCTTTTTAGCTGTTTTAGCTTCTTATCTTTTTGGTGGTCGACCATTTTGGGGTTAATTATGAAATTAGATCAATAGAACCCTATACATATAAAGTTATGAGACCATAATGAGGGACCAAACACTATCCACTACTATAATCCATCTAGAGTTGCATCCATCTATTACATTAGAGATCGTTTGCATCCACATAGCTCCATCACGAAGCACACGACTAGGATATTTGCATCACACTTCAAAGGGGGAGGGATTATATTCTACTTCATGTACACATTCTATTACATTTTATACATGTATTTATTGCTCGCTACTTCAAAAAGTGTGACTGGGACAAGAGCAACCCAGGGCATGGACAGTTTTTGCACCACTTCCACCACATGGCTTGACAGCGTGGCACCCCATCCATTCCCTTTTAGAATTTTTTTACAAGGTTAAAACAATCCTTTTTTTAATTTTTTGAGGAAAACATTCTTATCTTGGCATTGTAATATTTTTGGGCTCCTATTTTGCTTGTATTTAATGTCCTTCATTCATGTGTCGAAGACGGAGGGCGAGGTCTAAGGTTGGCAGGAGGCTAATCCCACCTCGCAAGAAAAACAAACCATATCTAAAATTTTATGTCATTTCAAATGAGTACCCACACGACACCCTTTGCACCCATTTCGGGCACTTTGTTAATCAGTTTGCAAAGTTTACTCGTATTTTCCATCAGTTACGGGAATCGTATTTCTTCTATAACTTTTGAGTCACTACTCATTTTTGAGTGCTTATTCAGTCAAAGTTGCATGATTTATCACACATTATGTGATGAAATTGTCAATTTTGTAAACGAACTACTTTATAAAGTGCCACATTCGGGGGTCACTAGTACTCTTGGGTTTTGTATTGCACGCAGACACATTATCAGTCGAGTTTGACATCTTGAATTTGTGCACCTTTCACTTTTGATTCTGCATCATGGAGGGTTCTCTTTCTAGACTTGAGCATTGTAGGATCACCTTACACCTCTCCGCCACTTCTTACTGGGAGAGAGAATTATTCATCTTAGTGTGCTTCCATGGAATGCTACTTTGCCTATGAGGCTCTTTCACCATTCTTACTTGGGCCAGTTCCTACACCCACTGATCATCTTCATCTGGAGGAATTTCTTGACACTTGCGACCATGTTTTTGGTCACATGATGATACATATCTCTAGATCTCTCTGGTTTCAAGTGGTAGACTCAGATCCACCCCATCATGTCTGGAGCATCCTTCAGTCCCTCTATGGAGACCCTTCACATACTGCCACCATTTTTGTTGATGTTGATTCAGTTGTCTCCTATATTTCTTCGTGTGATGACAGTTCCACTAACACATACTCACTTGGTTCTACTTCTGATGATGAGGATTGTGCACCCAGTTCTGATGTCGAGAGTACTACAAAGGACTCTTCTCCTCCTTCTCTCACTATTCTAGAGAGTGTTGACACATCCCACATCTCATCAGTTATTGAGAAGTCTCCTATTCAATCTCATACAATCATCACACCCGCCTCTTTTCCACCTTCAATGTGTGAGGCCCCTTTCACTCCTCTACCTTCATTGGATGACTCATACTTATCTGACATCGCTCTTTTGTTTGTTGAGCCCCCTATTGGGACAAGTATCTGCTTGACCTTAGTCATCTTTTCGTAGAGTACACTTTTGATGTACTATAGGTTCGTTATCCATCTACAGGTATTTCAGAGGAGTTCATCATCTTCATTGTTGGGAGTGCCCCTTTTGGGACTCTTACCACTTCCACTTTTCTGGAGACCTTAATTGATCCACCCTTGCTTGTGGATCCATTTTCTATTGTGGGGCATTTTTTTTTCCTTCACATCAGTTGGACATCCTTTCTACAGGTGTTCCCCTTCTTCACTCTAATAGTTCTACACACGTGGGATTATCTTCTGGTTCCTTAGCGCTCTCTTGCTAGACCTATGTCACACTTTCATGGACCAGACTCAAAGCTCTTTGTGTTGTTGCCTTTAGTTTCCTTCATAGAGTGGGAGGAATTCCAACACATCATTTATGTCCTTCCTAAGGGTAGGCACATAGTTTGGTGTGGGTGGCTTTTCTTCAATCCAGAGGTAGAGGATCTCGTGATCGACATTATTTTGGGAGACCTCCTAGAGCTGTAGAGTTCAGATCCATCGATGCCATCTTCTGCATTCCTCTCATCTCCCTCTTTTCTCTCTTCTTCTTCTTTCCGAGAGATTGCCTCTTTGTACATGGGTACCTTAACAGGCTCGTCTATGGTCAGAACCCATCTTTGACATCTTTCTTAGATTAGAGAGTGGACTTGTCTCTCTTTTGGGGGGGAGTTTTCCCACTGGGTTTTCTCCTTTTAATCTACTTTTGGAGAGTTTATTGTACATGGGTACTTCATCAAGCTTATTTTTGGGACCCACTTCTCCTTGTTTTCATCTATGTGTCCACTTAAGCTATGCTTTAGGGGGTGTTTTGGTGTAGGATATTTACCATGCATATATTTTAAGTACATGAGATTCCTCCACATAGGTGATTCACCATGATTATGTGTCTTAGGGAGTCATTATGGCCTTACACGCATCATAGAGCGTCATAGGAGTTACATTTGACTGGCTATTCCGAGAATGTAACTCCCACCTCTTGATGGCTACATTTGTGGGGGAGTTACACACCCCACTACTATATGTGCACCCTTTCATCTTGAGAAATACAATGGAATGGAATGGAATATGGGATTAGAGCCATTTTTCCCTTAATGCATGCACATTTCTTTCATGGGTGATTTCTTGCTTCGATCTTGAAGCTACATCATTTTGTGGTTGAGTGCAACATTTTGATGCTCATGGATTCCCTCCAGATCTTCGTCACATTCCTCCGACAAAGTAGGTGGGTAGGTGGGTGTAGGAATATTAAATTCCAAGAAAATGATAATAAGGATTAAGATGGATAATGTGATATAATAATGAATTAAAGGGGTTAATGATGAAATGATGAAATATTAGATAAATGATTTAATTAGGATAAAGGGTATATGTGGTATTTTATAGGAAAGAGATTAATTAGATAATGATGATGTTAAGATATTTACTGGGACAAATTAATCGGAATTAATTATGTCGACATTTTAGATGTCTACAAGAAATCTACTTTCCATCAAGCCTAATTTCTTAAATTTATTTATTTAATATCTTAATTTGTTTAATATATTGCTATCATTATCTAAACGTGGTTCAAGTCTGCAAGGCATAACAAGACTCGCAGCTGACCTTAGACTTGACATGTGTAACACATTCATGAATGCTAAATAGTAATAATGTTTATTATTTTAGTTATACGTAATTCAATTTGATCATTAACTCGAACTGCAAAGACACATCACAAGACAAGATGGGTACTAGGGGAGACCTAACACTCTCTCAAATGAATATTAAGACTTACTTGGCATAAACATGTATTTTTTTCATGTGGGATTTGGTCTCTTTTCAATTAACTTATATGAGCAATTTCATTCATAAAACACCAAATCAAGGTGTTTGGAAAGACAAGGCAGAAACAAAAGGGGAATTACATATGTTCAGTGAAGAAGTTAAATGGTGCAATGTTGTATATAATATTATAAAGTATTTTATTCATAAATTTGTATATAAGAGAATTAACTAGAATCAATACCTAAAGGTGCATTTCAATAACCGATAGAGAACACAATTTATAAATCTATTGACTTGTATAAAATTCCTTATAACAAATATGGTGCAAGATTAGGTCAATGACTTATAAATATTTCTCTATATCAACCATTCACATGTACGTTTAAGTGTTAATATTAGTGATTTTTTATTATAATTTTAAGTGCAAATAGGAAAAAATATAGTAAAGTTTTTAAAAACATTAGTATTAAGAAAACTTTTGAATAAAAGTTTGTGGATTTTGTTGGCAATGTATCATTCACTAATAATGTATTGACAACAAAGAAAGAAATATGCATTTTGTAATTGACTTTTTTGATTGAAAAGTGCACATATATATATATATATATATATAAAACAAGAAATATACAACATTAATAGTATAAAAATTGGGTAGAAAAGTCACATCCCAAAATACATAGCATATTGCATAGGCCTTAAAAAAATGGAAGTTTACAAAAAATCCCTATAAAAGTGCAATAATGAATCTAAAAAAGGTGAGCAAAACAAGGAGCTGAAAAATTAGGTTGCAGTCGCAACCATGGAAAATAGAGGAAGACGAAGATTGTCGAATTTGTCACCCCAACACCTGACTTAAAATTGAAGATTGAAAATAACAAAATGTGTTTTATTCTCTCTTTTTTCTATGTATTTTCTACCATCATAATAAATAATCGGTAGAACTCGCCGCTCAATTTCCATTGCAATCAATAGACTTTTCTTTGTTGTACATATGGTAACTATTTTTCTTTTGATACAATCTACACTCGCACAATAATAATACCCATCAGTTAATGTGTTACCTAATAATAAATAGTTTGTAATTTCTCTAACCTTGTGTGAATAACGCAAAGCATTCTATAATTGACTTGACTGGAGTCAACTTGATTTTACACCATCGAAATCAATGGCCCTAGTTCAAAAAATAAGACGTTAGTACTCACTACTCAATTTCCATTGCAATCAATGGAATTTTCTTTCTTGTGCTTGGTAAATAATTTTCATTTGATACAAACATTTTCTTATTTGCATTGTTAACAAATACAGTCAAAAATTGACTTGACTCGAATCGATTTTCCACCATCGTAATCAAGTTGTGTTCAAGGAATAAGACTATTATTGTTGTGTGTGAAATGTGGCCTTATTTGAACATAGGAAAGATAAAAAGTTAAATACCTAAGATAGTACGATAAGATAGAAAAATCAACATTCGTTACTCGCTACTCAATTACAATGGACTTTTCTTTCTTGTATGATAAGAAAGACAGAAAATTAAAGACTATAATATATAGAAAAATGAAGACAAGATCACACTCATTAGACAATTTCCATTGGAATCATTCGACCTTATTTTCTTGCACATGATAAAGATTTTTTTTTCTGTCACAAACTTTGATCTATGCTCTTTCCCGCCACTAACGCCAAAGAAATTCAATATCTAGCAAATATCCAAGTTAATAAAAGCCACTTGAAAAGAAAGCTTAAGAAAAAGATAATAATGAAGACACTAGGTAGGTACAATCTCAATCAAGATTCATTTTCCTAGTTGATCCTGTCCATAACGTACTTTAGAAATATTGAAATAACCACCCTTTTAAGAAAAGAAAACCTTGAATTTGATGGTAGTTTCCATTTCAAAGCCGTAAGATACTTGCGATTTTATAATATTTCCAATACGACTTTATTTGTTTAAAACCTTAGATTTATATATAAATTATGTACATAAATACCGCTCAGCCCATAAATACATATTGAATAGTGTTATAACTAGCAATCACATGTGTTTCATGCAATGTGAACGTCGAACGGTATATGTTATTTGTTTTAGAGGTATAATTTTTACTTTTGTAGTTGATGTTGATAAGGGGTGTGATTGTTTTTCGTAAGTGTAGAAATATAGATGGGCCACTTAATTTTAAGGTTGTTTCTACATTTCAAACTTGTTAAAAATTCGTACATGAATACATTTGATACCATTTTTGATAGTTAATTTATTTTATAGTTGATGTTGTATGTATTTAATTCAGGTTTATTGTGTTAGTTGTGCATCGGTTGTTCGGTTGGTGTTTTGTTGGAAAAACATTTATTGTACAGTTGATAATATGTGTGATTGATAGTTGTAGTGTAGGAATTTAGTTGAAACATTACATTGAAATGTTGTATGTGTACATTTAATTATGTTACAAATTCGTACATTTAAAGTTGCATATCATATTTCACAACATCAAATAAATGTAGATCTCGTGGCACATAATGAGACATGTATACATTTGCAATTTTTATATCATGAATGGTAGCCTTTAGTGGGAATTTTTAGTTTCAATAAACATGATTACATTTGATACCCCTTGAGCAAAAGTGTCGCTTTGGATACAAGAAGTGTTGAGTATAGTAGTAGTGGAGGTGCTATCAAAGCAGAGGGTAGTATTTACGATGGGTTGAGTGATAGTAGTCTTGCTTCCTCGTTTCTTCTTGCTCCAAGTGTTGGTACGTGCATCATATTTGAGTATATATCGGATGAAAAAGTAGGTTAAATGAGCATATTTGCAAGTGAGGAGCTCTAGAGAAAGTTATGAAAGTCGACCCTACCTTTCAAAGTGGTTCCAATGTCATGGGATGTTCCGCAAAAGTAGGTCCCTATGACTTGTGGATAGTTAATCCCCGTGTCATTTTAATCAACAATTATCTTCAACTCCCTCTCGAAATAAGGGGTATGGAAATATGTACCGGGTTAGAGGGATCCCAACATGGGCCATTGTATCTATCAAATTTGATAACAACAAATAAAGGTAATGTTGTTGGTTGCATTGATGCGTCGTAGACAATGTCGGTGATTATTCATGTGGCACCATTTACGGGTCCTGTGTCAACCCATAGATGTGCAATAAGCATGATTTTTTGTTGTTTGCACAACAAAACTTTGTGTTCCAACTGATCATCATCAGGATTTCTGGGTCCAGACCGCCTGTTACTTTCAGTAATGGATTGGGCAATCAAAATGTTCAATGCCTTTAACATCTGAAGGTTGTGGGAGTCCACTAGACCATTTTTTAAAAAATGTGGTGTGTCTTTAAAAATGTTAAGCTCTTTCTGATTTAGGTGTGTGTTTGTGTGAGACATTACAAGTTCCCAATCCTCACTTAGAGGGGTTGAATCTCGCATGCAAAGCAAGTAAATTCCAGAGTGAAACTTGTGCATTGGTTGTTACCGTTGCCGAAATATGTTTTGCAATGTAATGGAAGAATGAAATCCCTTCCAAAGGGTTGTTCCTTAGGAATTACTTGCATAAAGAGGACTGCCCAAAACCGGCGGTAATTGGCCGAGGTCATCGAGGAGGATGACTGATTTGTTCCCAAATTCAGATGTTCTTGAGTGTGGGAAAGCTTCACGTAGCCTACTGTCAATTTTGATTAGTAACTTTGGTCTGATGAAACTCATTTCATCAATAAGAACATATTCTATACGTTTCAGTGACTCTTGAAATGACGATAATGCACTACCTTCAAGGGGTTTCAGTTCTTTGATTTGAATACGCAGGGCTGCATGGATTGTGGATGTGGAGATGTTGGCTGAAACACCGGTAGGGGCGAGCACAAGTAGAGGTGAGGGAGATGTACTTGGTGCTGTGAATGTATTCCGATTTTATTTATCGGAAATGATTTTCCTGTGCCTTTCGTTCCTTGAATTATCAATCTTAGTGGAGGTAGATGGGTTTTGTTTGTTGAATGGTGTAGTATGGTATCAAGAGCTAGTTGTTTTTCTGAAGACAAAGGAAGTGTTGTAGATGGTGGTGTGACCTGCATGCTATTGTTAATTGTGTCTACCTTTTCTCTCTCGATGAATGATGAACCAGTTAGTTTCAAATATTGTGTAACGTCATGTATGCTCCAATTATTATGTACGTCAAAGTCTCGTTTCCCTAACATATAACGACTGTCAAGACCCATGTTGTTTCCGGACGAAGTTGTGTGAAGACTTGCCATTCTTGCATTGGTTCGTGTTGAATATTGCATTCGACCTCTGAGTCAGAACTAACATCTGTAATAGGTCATGTGTCTGCGTGGTAGTGTGTAAAACATGCCACGGTCTGTAGTTGTGCTTGAACATGTCCCAAGTGTTGTTGATGTCATGTGGGGTTGAGCCAAATTCAGACGCAATATTTCTGAAAGGTTTGTATAAAATGAGTTTTGACCAACAAAAAAGGTCATATGATGTTGAATCCTGAGCTGGGATATCCACAAATCTTAGGTGGGCCCGAAATATTTTTGTGTCACTACTTATTCCATTTATCACCTTTACGGTTCTTGTTGTAGCTCCAATCGTGAGAAATTTGAATAAGTGGTAGGTGTTCCATGGTTGTAGGATGAGGGAACATAAATATTAGCTATGTAGTTTGGAAAAACCTTTGAAATAAGTAGATTTGATTACATGTACCAAAATTCTACTACTGCAAGTTCCTTCTTTCGGCAATTTTTCTTCACGAAATATCGGGAATCCAACGCTAAGTGTTATCTTTGATTACAGGTAGGTATGTTGATACTTGATGAGGGTTAGAGAAAATGTTAAGTGTTATCCAACATTTTTTGACTCAAAGATCAGCTGGGTATTCACCCGACATAATATTATGGAGATCTAGCCATTTAGTGTCTGTAACACTTAGAGTGAAGAATAAGGTTGGTGTCCCCAATTGTACCACCATATTTGAAGGCTCACTTCTATATTTTCCTAGAATGAACGTGTCCCTCAAAGGTTTGATCCAAAGTGCATTAAGTTGTCTCAAAGGTTGTCTTTGGGGAATTCCATTAGTTGTCTTCGCAAATCTCTAATTGTTAGAGGGATTCAGGATTTGAGGTTCTGCTTCATAAAAATCGTCGTTGTGTGTGATCGGAGTTTCCTCGCTTCCCCGTCCGTATTAGTGTATGAGAAATCAAAACACACAAAACAACATCGAAAATGCAAGGGCTTAGTACCTTGGAAATGGTGATGAATGATATGGGTGCAAAGAAAATGGATATGTGATAAAAGAAGATAGATCTATAAAACTGAAACATATAAGATTAGATAACAATATGCGGGGGTTTCCCAGACAATCCCAATTCCAAGAGGATGTTAACTCCCTTAGAGGATGTCAACCCCCGTGTTTAGAAAGATAGCAATAAATGATGAACAGTAGATATCCTGCAGAAATAATGCAATACAAAATGAAAAGTAACTGAAATGACGAGGGAACTTAGCTTGTGCTCTGATATGGAGATGAAATGGGCATCATGATGGCAAGATGACAAACAATGACAAATATTTCTCCCTCAAAATTTCAGTAAGAAGAGATTTCATACATCAATTCTTCTTCTTTGTTTCTGTCCAGTCCAAGTCCATCCTCTGTCTAGGTTCTTAATCCTCCTCAAAGAGGGGGAAGAACCCATATTTATAGCTTAGAGGTGAGGTTAGATTGGGGTTAATGAGTAACCGGGGTTGGGTAAGGTAACCCGGCTTAAAAGAGGTGATGTGATCACGCGGGGCCCATGGTTTGACTTATTAGATGGAGTGGGCAGCATGATTGACATGGTAGGTGAGATAATAGATTCCATTTTTTGAAATTAAGAAAGGGGTGTCGGTGGGTATATTATTACCCATAAAATTGAATAAATTGACATGGGAGATAATGCCAAGATTTTAATTATCAAATGGGTCCACATGGAGCCCATTTGATAATTTATTAAATAAGGTGAGTAAATAGATAGAATTTACTCAAATTTAGGAAAGAGAAAGGCGAGAGGGGAAGTTTCATGAAGGAGAAAAAATGTGGGATGAACGAGAGGGGTCACACCAAAAATGGTGTCTACATTTACCCCTTTTTGTTGATTGGTTTGCGATAGCAAGCCACGAGAGAAAAACAAAAGGAATTGGATGAAGATATGTTTATGAGAATGGATAAAGACATGACCAAAGGTAAGATGCCCAAGAAAAAAAGGATCACAATAATAATGAAAAATATGGCGGTGACTCCAATATCACATCGGTAGAGGAAAATTACGGTCTCAACGGAGATAGGCGATAACGTTCTCTATGAACTAGTGAGTAGGCAAAGAACAACTGCAGTATGGATGTAATCTATGATGACCAATGGGTCATAAGAAGACATCAAAATATGTGCAACTGAATGCGAAAGGTATGCACAATCCTTTGTCTAGAGGAATCTGTGAAAATCATGCATCCGTAAAAGGGACGAGGATGAAGATAATGATGCCCCAACACAGGGCACGAGAAGAAAAAAAAGTGAGTTATATGCATCCACAAGTACGAGGATGAAAAGGTGCCCCAACATAGGACACAAAAATTACATAATGGAAGATGGATGTTGAAATAAAATATCCCAGGGGGAACGAGTATGGCCACGAATGTGGATATGAAGAACATATTAGATAAAATGCCCCAAGAGGGTGTTAAGTAGGATGTTGAATACATGTTTCTTAAGAAAGGTTTGCATTTGAAGGTAGATGAATAATGGGGTGAGGAAAAAGAAAGTATTCCCGCTTCTTCGACAAATAGGAAAAGGAGTCAAGCTACTTTTGTGAAAAAGTAGAGCAAACATTTATGGAAGAGAACAAGATCAGATAGGTGATGGTCGTTATGGTATCTTCCAAGACAAAAATGTCAAAGAAATATTGGAAGAGATTCTTAGAAATGGATATGATGATGCCCCTGCGAGAGGACTGACGAAGATAAAAGATGTGACAGGGTTCTCAAAAAGAGAAGAGGTCAATCTGCAGAGAGAAGGACGAGAACGAGATGTAATGAAATGGATTGCGATGGTGTATAAAAGAAGAAACATAGGAATTGATTGTGAATGCTAGGTGCGAAGGATGTGTTGAAGGATGTAATGAGAAAGAGAAAAGGGAATGGATAGGAGGAGTGGTTGATTATGAGAAGAGAAAGAAAGGTCAAAGTTGAGGGAGATAAGGGTATGGAATGGAGGAGGAAAAAAGGAATTAAAGGGGAGGACGAAGATAACAAAGACAGATTATAAGGGAAGGAGGAAATGATGAAGGAAAAACAAGGAGAAGACAAAAAATGACAGAGCAGAGGGTGAAATTATGAAAAAGGGAGAGAGTTATTTAAAATGAAAGGTGTGAAAGAGGATGAATCAGATGAAGGGAGAGAGGTAATGGAAAACAAAAGAGATGATAAAGTGGAGAGAATTGAAGGAACCAGATCATAGTGAGGAAATACAAGGCAAAGAATATGGAACTGATCGCATGGAAATGCATGTGGATGGTGAGATGATAAAAAATATGGGACAATGTTGAAGTGCCAGGTCATAAATGGGGAAGTAAGAAGGAAGTGAGAGGTACAATGAGAAAGAAGGTGATACACGGGAAGTAAAAAAAACCAGGGTAGAAAGGAGGGGAGGAAAACGGAGGAAATTATGCAAATGGGAGGAAACCAAAATGGGAGATATTCGATAAAGAGTGAGAAATATCATAAATGTAAGGGGAAGCTGGAGGGGAGGAATGACACCAATTGGAAAATATGCGGAGATGCGTAAGATTAGGATAATTTGATGATGAGAAAATAGAGAGAGGGTGTATGATGAAGAAAGTAAATAAATTGGCAAGGAAGAATGGAAGATGGAGAGGTGGCGAAGAAAAAGAGAGGAAGAGATAGAAGAGGGAATGCCAACGAAGGGATGTTAGGAGAAATCCACCGATAGTGATTAGTAGGGAAGGATGGGACAAAAGGTGATAAGAGGGGAAAAGTAAATGAGGAATGGAAATGGGAATGCCAATGGAGGGATGTTAAGAGAAGTCCCCCAATAATAATCAAAGGGCACAAAGGAAGGAATGAATGAAGATATAATGGAGGATTGCTTTTTAGGAGAATTCCACCGATAATTATTAGTGGAAATGGAAGATGATGATGAAATAATGTTAGGAGATGATCAATGACAATGATGGGTAAATATGGGGGTAGATATGTGGGATAACTCTAGAAGATGGAGTGGAAAGAGTAAAGAAAGGAGGGATAACGATGTGTGTGAAGATGAAGGCAAGGAGAGGATGCATTGGATGATAATGAACAAGAGGAAGATGAAGAAATAAGACACGAAATGAATGGGGAAGCAATGGTTAAGTAAGATTACCCAACTGAGGGATGATGGAGATGAAAAGGGGGCAAGTAGGAAGTGGCGTTTGCAAGAATGGAAGAGGAGGTGAGAGGATGTGATGATGGGGACTAATGAGAAAATGTAGATGGTGAGAATGTGGAGTGGTGGGTGAGTGTAGGATGACAGGTCATCTTTAATAAGGACCCTTAAGTAAGATCGTCAGGCCGGATGAGGAGTTAAGTAAGATCACCAAACTGGCAGTGACAATATGGAAGGAGAAAGATGACATTGTATTGGGTACAGGTGTGGAATGGTTGGTTGGAGCAAATGATTACGACAAGAGATGGGAGACAAAAGATGAGGGAAATATGATGGGATGTGGAAGGGTCATATGGAAAACTAATCTTAAGATAAACTCTTAATTAATATTACCATGTGATGGGGATGGTTAAGTAGGATCATCAAGCCGAAGAAGAAGAATAATGATGAAAATATTGAGTGGTGTTTACCAAAATGGAACAAGAGATGAAATTAGATGATAACAAGGTGATAACAAGGAAAAAAGGAGTGTGATATGAATGGATTGAGGGATATATGTAGTGTAGATGGAGAATGTAAGGGAAATCCTTAATGGGATGCCCACGTGGTGGGAGTGATGATACCAGAATATGATGTGGTAGAGGCAAAGCAAAAATATGAGAGGAAATGAAAGGAAGACACACAAAGTGGTGAAAGGGGACAAAAAGGTGAAAAGGATGATGGGGGGATAAGAAGTTGCAAGATAATGAACTCTCCTTGAGAAGGATTCTCAAGTAGGATTCGCAAACTGCAACGGAGATCAAGTAGAATTCACAAACTGAAGAGTGTATTTGCGAGAGCGTTCATGGATATTATGGATAGATATAGAATTCATAGTGTGAGATTCGATGTGATTTTGATAAAATATGATCTTGGTGAGATGAATGAAACATAGTCGTAGCAAGGAAATATAGGGAAACCATGCTTCGAACCAGATTGGAGATAAACAAGAAAGGTTACCACTCAAGCCATTGCACTGCGGCCAATAGCAGGTGTTAACACATAACAAATGATAGTTATTTATAGCAAAAGATCATGAGGGAAATATGGATGAAATATGCTCATAAAGCTAATGTTGACATGACAAAGGGATCGGAGATGTAACTTGTACGCGGGAAGAGGGATCTCCATAAGTGGTTGTTCCTATAACTATGCCCCAGCTCTGGGAAAGGGGAAGAACATAATAGAGGAAAGCTAATCAATGTGGGAAGCTTTCTAGGAATGTTGATGAAAGGAAGGTTGATCAATGCAGGAGACCTTCCAAATGCCATAATAACAGAGTAGTCATCCTTCGAGGGTATGGTCTACTTTATACATAATATGGATGGCAATATAATATGTGTGATAGCCGTACTTCGAGGGATCGGTCTATTTCTTATTATTTTTCTTTGATTTTGACTTGTATGCTTTTCTTTTATTTTCCTTTTTAAACAATTTCCCTTCGAGGGATCATTTTGTTTCTTTGATAACTTTGTTTTTACTTTTTACATACATGAAATTTAGTTTTACATGGGGGAGAGCTAGGGATAGCTAAGTAGACTACTTAGGAGGGGATAATGAATGTACAAGAGACACCCCTGGACCCTTTACATGACTAAAATAGGAGAATGAGAGGGTGACTTGGTGTGAATAACGCAAAGCATTCTATAATTGACTTGACTAGAGGTGACTTGATTTTACACCATCGCAATCAATGGCCATAGTTCAAAAAATAAGACTACTTATTTTCCACCATAGTAGGATTGTTAGTACTCACAACTTCAATTTCCATCAAAGCAATGGACTTTTCTTTCTCGTGCTTGGTAAATATTTTCCTTCCGATACAATCTTGATTAACCAATAATAAAACCCGCCACATTTTCGTATGTGAATTGATAATAAATAGAGACTGAAATTGACTTGACTCGACATTTCCACCATTGTAATCAAGTCATGTTCATGGAAGAAAGACCATTATTGTTATGGGCCTTATTTGAACATAGTACGATAAGAAAGATAGAAAATTAAAGATCAGAATCGATAGAAGAGGATGAAGACAATCCCCACTGACTGCACTCACCAAACAATTTCCATTATTTTCTTGCGTATGGTAAAGAGTTTGTTTTCTCGTAGAAACATTGATTTATGCTCTTTCCCGCCACTAATGCCAAAGCAAGTCAATATCCAGTTAATAAAAGCCACTCGAAAAGAAAGCATAAGAAAAAGATAACAGTGAAGACACTAGGTAGTAGGTACCATCTCAATCAAGATTCATTTTCCATAACATACTTTAGAAATATAGACGGGCCACTTAATTTTAAGGTTGTTTCTACATTTCAAACTTGTTAAAAATTCGTACATGAATACATTTGATACCATTTTTGATAGTTAATTTATTTTATAGTTGATGTTGTATGTATTTAATTCGGGTTTACTATGTTGGTTGTGTATCGGTTGTTCGGTTGGTGTTTTGTTGGAAAAACATTTACTCGTATGATTGATAATGTGTGTGATTCATAGTTGTAGTGTAGGAATTTAGTTGAAACATTATATTGAAATGTTGTATGTGTACATTTAATTATGTTACAAATTCATGCATTTAAAGTTGCATATCATATTTCACAACATCAAATAAATGTAGATCTATGTGCACATGATGAGACATTTGAATTTTTATATCATGAATGGTTGCCTTTAGTGGGCATTTTTAGTTCCACTAAACATGATTACATTTGATACCCCTTGAGAAGCAAAGTGTCACTTTGGATACAAGAAGTGTTGAGTATAGTAGCCGTGGAGGTGCTATCAAAGTAGAGGGTAGTATTTACGATGGGTTAAGTGATAGTAGTATTGCTTCCTCATTTCTTCTTGCTCCAAGTGTTGGTACATGCATCATATTTGAGTATCTCTCGAATAAAAAGTGGGTGAAATGCACAAATTTGCAAGTGAGGGAGCTCTAGAGAAAGCTATGACAAACAGACCCTACCTTTAAGTGGTTCCAATGTGGCGGTTTCTCTCATGCAAAGCAAATCCTTGTGACTTGTGGATAGTTAATCCCCAAGCCATTTTAATCGAAATTGTCTTCGATTTCCTCTCGAAATAGGGGTATGGGAATATGTAACGGGTTAGAGGGATCCCACCATGGGTTGTTTTACCTATCAAATTTGAAACAACAAATAAAGGTAATGTTACTTTCAATAATGGATCAGAAATCGTAACATTCAATGCCTTCAACATCCGAAGGTTGTGGAGTCCACTAGATATTTTTTTTGCAAAAAAATGTGGTGCATCTTGTAAAAATGTTGAGCTCTTGTTGTGTTAGGTGTGTGTCTTTGCAAGACATTAAGAGTTCCTAATCCTCAATTAGAGGGGTTGAATCTTGCATGTGGAGCAAAAAATTCCAGAATGAAACCTATGCATTGGTTGTTCCTTGTTGCAAAATATTGTTTGCAATGTAATGGAAGAATGAAATCCCTTCCAAAGGGTTTCTCCTTAGGAATTACTTGCATAAAGAGGATTGTCCAAAACCGGCGGTAATTGGCCGAGGTCACTCGAGGAGGATGACTGATTTGTTCCCAAATTCAGATGTTCTTGAGTGTGGGAAAGCTTCGTAGCCTACATCACAATTTTACTTAGTAAATTTGGGTCGATGAAACTCATTTCATCAATAAGAACATATTTTATATGTTTCAGTGACTCTTGAAATGATGATAATGCACTACCTTCAAGGGGTTTCGTTTTTGATTGGAATACGCAAGGATGCATGGATTGTGGATGCGAGAGATGTTGAAAGATGAAACATCGTTATGGGCGAGCACAAGTAGAGGTGAGGGAGATGTGCTAGGTGTTGTGAATGTATTCCGGATTTTTTTATCGAAATGATTTTCTTGTGCTCATAGTTCCTTGAATTATCAATCTTAGTGGAGGTAGATGGGTTTTGTTTGCTGAATGATGTAGTATGGTACCAAGAGCTAGTTATTTTATCGAAGACAAAGGAAGTGTTGCAGATGGTGGTGTGACCTACATGTTATTGTTAATTGTTTATGCCTTTTCTCTCTTGATGAATGATGAACCAATTAGTTTCAAATCTTGCGTAACATCATGTATGCTCCAATTATTGTGTACGTCAAGTCTTGTTTCCCAACACATCAATATTGTCAAGACCCGTGTTGATTCTCGGATGAAGTTGTATGAAGACCTACCAATATTTCATTGGTTCATGTTGAATATTACATTCGACCTCCGATTCGAACTAACATTTGAACAGTCTTGTGTCCGTGGAAGTGCGTAAAACATGCCACTGGCCTCAGTAGTTGTTCTTGAACATGTCCCAAGCGTCATTGATGTCATGTGGGGTTGAGCCAAATTGGGACGCAATATTTTTGAAAGGTTTGTATAGAAGGAGTTCTAACCAATAGAAAATGTCATATGACATTGAATCCTAGTCAGGATATCCACAAATCTTAGGTGGACCCGAACAATTTCTTGTGTCACCACTTTTTCCATTTATCAACTTTACGGTTCTTGATGTAGCTCCAATATCAAGCAAATTGAATAAGTGGTAGGTGTTCCATAGTTGTAGGATGAGGGAACATAAATATTAGCTATGTAGTTTAGAAAAAAATTGAAATAAGTAGTTTTGATTACCTATACCAAAGTCTACTGCTCCAAGTTCCTTCTGTAATATTTCTTCGCGAAATATTGTGAATCAGTGATGCAGGTATGTTGATAATCAATGAGGGTTAAAGACAATGTTAAGTGTTCTCCAATGTTGTGTGGCTCGAGGATCATCTGGGCATTCACCTGACATAATATTGTGGAGATCTAGCCATTTAGTGTTTGCAGCACTTAGAGTGAAGAATAAGGTTGGTGTCCCTAATTGTTCCACCATATCTGAAAGCTCGCTTCTAATTTTTACCCAGAATGAACGTGTCCCTCGAAGGTGTGATCCAAAGAACATTAAGTTGTCTTGGAGGTTATCTTTGGGGAATTCCAGTAGCTATCTTCGCAGATCTCTAATTGTCGAAGGGATTCCAGATTCGAGGTTCTATTTCATAAAAATTTCTGCTGTGGATTGGCTTCTATGTCACATTATGAGGTTTATAAGGAATTAACGAAATATTGGGTGGGAACCAAAGTGCCCATCATGGTAATGCATCAAATGAAGTGTGTATTTAGGCATTGGAACTTCATTTATTTGGGGTTGTTGCCACATTGCTTTTCCTGTCGGAAATAAAGTTGGGAAAGCTGCTGAGAACAGCCCCTTCGTATTGTATTCATTTATTGGCGAGAGCCCAAGCTGGCCATGGCATGGTAAATGGAGTGTTACCATAGTGGTTGAGTAAGAACTATTTTATTTCCTCTTCTTTTGTTCCTATATTGAGGTGTTTGCACGAAAGATGATGAGTGTTCATCGTTTCATCAAGGTGAGTGGGAACATCAATACCATGAGTCAGTAGAGGCACTTTGCATTTGGGGCGCTCCATCAGTGGGTGTGTTAAGAGAGGAGGAAACATTTGGTGAATCGGATGGTAGAGAGGAAAGGGTGTTATCGCGATTAAGAAATATTTGTAATAGAGATCGTGTTGGATTTTATATTGCAAGGATGCCCAAACATGAGATCTACTGATGTAGAAATCATAATTTTTGAATTAGATACTTCCCTTTGTATGAGAAATATGTCCAAATCTCCAAGGGAGTAGGGTAAGGTCTTTGCTATTGAAGTAATGTTTTCATGGGAAATTCATGGTGTGTCATGAGTATTTGTATTCCCGCGACGCACTTGTGCAACTTGTAGGAATGGATTAACTCATGTGGCAAGCATCTCCCAATTTGGGTTAAAGATGTAAGAATGGTAGGCTGATTTTAGGGTCCATGTTGTTCCATGAAGAGAAGAAGTGGCCTTATTTTTTTAGTTTTGCATCTGTATACATGAGGGAAAACCTTCAAAGGAAACCGTTTTAATTCCAAGGTAATTTTTAAACAGATTGAGCAAGTTTGGATGTTCACCAACAAATCTATTCTTTTGTGAAACCGATGTTGGGCTGCTAAATTTAGTGATGAGGGTGGGAATATGGGAAATATCTGTATTGGAAGGGGTGCGGTGTTCTGCTTTCAATCATTTGTGGATTACAAGGTGGAAATTAGTTAAAAGGAGAGGAGAAATTGGTTGTATATGTGTGATGAATCAAGAAAGGTAAATACTTGAAATAGTTTCATGTGACATCCCGAGCATTTGGGGAAAAGGTGCAAATTGTTAGCGAAGATGGGTTTGTATAAAAAGGAATTGGTATGCGCATGAAAGTTTGTTTCGATGGAAGTTACATGCGGAATGTTAGTTAGCAATTCTTCAAAAGAGTTGTATTTGATGGAAATATTTCAATCTCAGAGAATCGTAGGTATTTAGTCGATGTAAGTTGAAAGATATTAGAGATTTTTGTTGTTCTATGCTCTAATTTATGACATCGTTGCTCAATAGTTAAGTGTACTTTATTTTTTGCATAGTTCTCTCTTCGTTGGGCTCATTTTGTAGGAGTCGACATGATTGTGAGGTCACATGGTTATGGAGTACCACCTATTGAAAAACAATCATGTGGGTTAGCAAGTAACGATACATTGTTTGATGACATACAAATGCAGAAATAAGTCAAAATATAAAACTATATACAATTGTAATGCATGTGGAGTTCCAATGGGAAATACACATAAGAGGTAACAATTTGAGTATTGAGAAACTACATTTTTCTTAAGGAAAAGAGTATTAGATATATAGAAACATACAATGCATTCACATAGTACACAAGGATGTAAATACGTACATAACAAAAGTGCATGTATTTTTTATTTATTTTCTTAAAAGTACTAACAATCCACATAGTAGTAGGAGACAATAGTATGTTAGTGTATAAGGGAATACAACAGTTTTCTTTTGAAGCAGGAAAAAAAGCAAAAATATAGATATGAAATAAGAAACATAGTGGTGATAGTTCAAAGAATAGAATGGGATGGGTGAGGGTGTAGTGTTTGAAGGGATGGGTGGGTTGGAAATCCTCAGCGTAAAGGTTACGAAGGAGTTGCACTATGTTTTGGTTTCTTTGAACCGAGGATGACACATTTCAATTTGTTGTTTCTACTGCAATATGTCTCTTGTTTTAGTGAAAGTGTGAAGCAATATTTGTTGTCGATGACATTACTTATAATTTCACGAGTCGCATCTTCATCTTTAGACAATATATGGAGGTCGCTAAGTCGTGAACACCCATGATTAACTCAATTGTCCCATCAAAAGTAGTAACTATTTGAAGTTCTCCTATTGGGTCCTTTAGATCGATCCTTAGTGTATATTTATAATCATAGTTTTGAACTTTTCTATTATAGCTCTAACATAACCATGAACCATTACGCCATTCTCTCTCACCTTTTTCCCGTATTGTTTGTCACCTTTTTGAAGAGGACACACCTTGTAAAAAAGTTATCCATGCTAATATTTGTGATTTATGCAAAGAACCATGGCCCATTCATTTCTCTAAGTGTTCCCCATATTTAGTACCTTTGAAATCATTGTTACAGAGGTCAGGATTTTTGGAGGGCCCATAAATTGGCTTGTGATAGAGGGCACCGAAGGTAGTAGTCATCGGAATCTACCCAGCTATGAAGTGTATTGGTTTCTAAAATTTGAGGGTTGACATAACATTTGGTACTTGAAATAATGTCGACTGAGCTCCCATTGAAACCGGATACATGAGCAACTTCAAGGAAAGGACCAAGAGGCGTGATATAAATCATGTCTTCAATTTATTTTCTTATCTCATCTAAGTGATGTCCCCACAATGTGAAACTTACACCGAATCCCGACATGTTCTTTAATTAAAAAGTTCTCCTCTTAATCTCGACTTATCATGCCTATAAATCATTGAACATGGTGACATCACAAGAATAATGCCAATCAAATCAGATTTAGAATGATCATAGGTCAGTAGGTATGTCCTTAATTTTTGTGAAATGAAAGTGATGGGAAGGTATTGTATCCTCATTTTCTATGAGCAGAGTTATGGTTGAGGACGCTTGTAGGAAAATCTCAAAAGCATTGTTCAAATGGTCAGAACATAGCTTTGCATCGTGAATCCTCAAATCCTCCCATTGGGTATATAGATTCCCATTTTCAATATATTCATAGAATGCTTCAAAGCGGCCTCATTAAACAAGTGATGTGAATTTCCCTCTTTTCTTGATCTACAAAATCAAACCCAAACACACAACCATCTCCCCTTGCATTATGATATTCATGCGAAGGGTTTCTTTTGCTAGGGCACGGCCCTATATGGACAACATGCACATAGATGTATTCAAAGCACTTATTTTAGTTGGTGTTCTTGCAAAATATTTGTTAACCTGGTTTGCACTTGCATCTGTTTGCGGCAACTGACTATGTTCGAGAGCATTTGTTGGTAGTCGGATTGGAGCACCGATTACCAAATGTGTTTCGACAACAACATCCATTTCAATGATAAGAACAGTCCTGCAATGGATAAGAAAATTGGGATAGAATTAGAACTGAGCAACGGATGGAAAAAAAAAATAGAAAGAAATTATAATTAATATAGGGAGTTTATGTACATTGGTAATTGAGTAGGAGATGAAGCTTACAATTCACTTTTCATCATTCTAACTAGGGATTTTGTAAGCACACAATGGAGTCTTCTTGTATTGATTTATCGATTACATGACTTGTAAATTTGGGGGTAGAAGTGTTGTCTCAAAATCTATCCCATATGAAAGGTCAACACGATGTTGGGCACTAGTGTTGAGAATGGACCTTAGGGAGGATAAGTGCAAAGTATTTGAAATGTGGGGTCAACATTGGAACCGCCTCAATCAATTGAGAAATGCCTTTTTTGTGTCAAAGCTATTTCCATGGTAACTAAAAGATGCTCGAGATAGTGGGAATTCTACAAATATATGGTGGAAAATGTAAACTTGTAGAGGGCAACAATCATGAAATGAAGGGTGTGTTTAGAAATCATGCATTTGTAAAGAATGAGAACCTTTAAAGTTGGCTTCCTTATTATTTTATATTTGCTAAAAAGTGCAAACATGAAGTCTAACCCTTTAACAATTCAATATGCAAAAAGTGGTATAACGCACAAAGCTTTGGTTGAAAATAACTAAAATTTGCATGGTTGTTTCTTGACATTTTAAAACTAAATGTATTTTTGTGAAAATATTATGAAGAAGTGAGCAATTGTATAAAGGAATAATTAAACACATATGTTGAAAAGTTAGATTTTGTGATCCATATGTTCCACCACAATATATACATGCATTTATTTGAAATGAATTATAGATAATTATGTTAAGCAAATAGAATGGAAAACAATCACAACAATATGTACACTTGAAGTAAGAAAACTAGAGGTATTTATATGGAGATACAATGATAAAGAAATTTGAAATCCATAGTTGTTGGATTACAAAAACTAAACATGTGTTTAAAAAGTTTGATTCTATGTCCATATATATTACCACAATGCATACATGTAATTATTTGGTATGAGTTAAAATTTGTTTCAAAAACACTTATAAACAAACACTTATTAATTAACCACTACAAGCTATTTATTTAAATCAAATTTCTTGATTTTTTCTTGTGTAATTTTCTTAAAGACGTTTCTTGTATTTTTGTCCATTTACAAATGCATCGATTGGTATTCCCATTCTCCTTAATTTGTGGGGTGGCTTATATTTCAGTGCATCTTTGTTATAATCATAAATCAATCAGAAGCCTCATGAATGATCTCTAATTGTTTGGATTTTGGAGAGAAAAATTGGAGATGTTGGCATCAGTGGAAGCGATCTCTGATCATTTTGGCTATCACTATTTTTAGGTCATTTTGGTTACCTATAATGCTAAACATTAACAACACATTGAATACACTTAAAATATTCTCCCTTTGCAAGCAATGCGTAGTTAATGTCAATCTTGTTATGGGGAGGGAAATTGTGTTTCTAGTCCGCATCATATTAAACTACAGAGGGAAAATAAGTATGTTAGGCCACCAAGATGTTCTTAGGTACGACGGGAAACTTTAAAATCCTTGTTTTTGATTAGTCTAACGTCCTAACTTGGGACGCTTCAAATAGCCTCATTGGGGAACGAGACCTTCAAAGACATAACAAATCTTTTCATTGACGAGGGCACTTGCCCCCACATGTCACTTTTGAAAAAGGATTGGAGCAAACTACAAATATAAATGGAACAATCCAAATTAAATAACATGAAAACTCTCTATAATAATTTTTTAGTCCATAACATGCAATAAATAGAACAATTGAATAAATACTTCAATTAGTATTGAAACCCACCTGAAGTTTGTCTAGAGACAACACTCTTTTCTTTACCACCAAAGAAAGAGAATCACAAATATCTTGCAAAAAATGAAATAGGAAGTTAATAAAACTAAATGTATCTGTGAATTCAAAAGGAGGGACTCCTCCATTAAGATTAATCTATATTTTCAATTTCATTCTCAGTTATAATACAACAAAACCAAAAAGATTATAAAGAGTTATTAAAAACTATATATTAGTAGAGGCCATACATAAGAAGATAGTAAATTGTATTTTTTTTATTATGGTTTAGAAGAAATTGCACAAATGTTTCTCTACAAAAATAATATTTCCCCATTTAGTTTTTGAGATTTTTACTATAAAATAATTACACCTAAGCATACAAGATATAATAATGGTAGAAACACAAAACTAAAATTTCACAACCATTACACATCAATATAAATAATTGAATCTGAACCTAGGTGCTCTTACAAGTTACAATGATTTTAAACCACATAATTTCTGAAAATAAATATGTATATCCTAGAAATTATTGTACAAAAGATATTAAAATTTTAAAACCTGTCTCATATTATTGTATAAGACCGAATGTCTAGCTAAGTTTTCAAAACCCATTCTCTATATGTAATGTACAATCCATGAGGAAGGTGGATATGGTTAGCGTAATAAGAAGAGTGTAGACCTTCTTATCTAACACAAGCATATATTCTATTGATATTTGATTACGTAGTTTGCAAGTTAGATCTATAATCAAACTTAATATGAATAAGACCCTAAACAAAATAGGACCCTATACTGAGTGATTGAGCACCATACCTAATTATATATTTCTATAATCCCATATACCACATACAAGCATGCAAAAGTATATCAAATTATGTTGTCAAATTCTTTGAAAAACAAATGATGTGTTAGGCAATGAAGGCATGTTTGCATGTGTTTCGGCTCTTCCTTTTCTTGCATTTTCAAATTAGATTTTCCAGACATAATCCTAACAATGGATTGAATTAGGATTCATATGACTAAATTACAAACTACCTCAAAAGTTCACTGACTCCCTAAGAATTTAATGTCTTATGGGAAGCCTTGGATGCCAATAAATGATCACGCATCCATGCCACATCAAATGTATCATAAATATGAGAGACATTATATATGGTAGGAATTAAACTTGTGCATGAGCTATTATTGATATTAGATTGTGTAGCTTGCAAGTTAGATCATTAATAAACAATTATTATCACATATTGATATTAGATTACGTAGCTTCTAAGATATAGTTTTAAAATATCTCATGCATGTCGTAGGTGTTAGAGGGTTTGGAAATTTTGAGTCTTTGGGTATTCAAAAATAATAAAAAAAGATTGGCAGAATATACAACAAAACCATTTCCACGCTTAGATGATACTGGTGAATGATGATTTGGTCCATCTCCTTATGTAGAAAATTTGGGTGGAAAGGATGTTTGTGTTTAAACTTTTACTTTATTCATGATTCTATTCAATACTGACTTGATACATATGTTTTACCATATTCGAGATCGCCATTTGTTTGTCCAAATGACTGAGCAAGTCCTCTTCTTATGGAACATCATAATTGCAGCTTATAGTAGACATGAGTATCCTCACGAAGCATTGACATTGTTTCAGAAAATGCAACGAATAGGTGTTCCATCCGATCAATTCACTTTTTCCAACTACAAATATAAATGGAACAATCGAAACCAAACAACAAGAAAAATATCTACAATAATTTTTTAGCCCATAACATGCAATAAAAATGAACAATTGAATAAATATTTCAATATGTATTTAAAACCACCTAAAGTTCATCTAGAGACAACACTCTTTTCTTTACCGCGAAAGAAAGAGAATCAAAATATTCTGCAAACAAATGAAATAGAAATTAATAAAAGTAAATGTATCTCATCAAATTCAAAAGGAGGGACTCCTCCATTAATATTAATCTATATTTTCAATTTCATTCTCACTTATAATACAACAAAACCAAAAAGATTATAAAGAGTTATTAAAAATTGTATATTAGTAGAAGCCATACATAAGAAGATAGTAAACTATATTTTTTTTTATTATGGTTTAGAAGAAATTACACAAATGTTTCTCTACAAAAATAATATTTCCCCATTTAGTTTTCCTCGAGATTTTTACTTTAAAATAATTACACATAAGCATACAAGATATAATAATGGTAGAAACACAAAAAAACTTCACATCCATTACACATCAATATAAACAATTGAACCGAACCTCGTTCTCTTACAAGTTACAACGAATTAGAACCACATAATTTCTGAAAAATAAATATGTATATCCTAGAAATTATTGTACAAAAAGATATTAAACTTTTAAAAATTTTCTCATATTATTGTATAATATTGAATGTCCTGCTAACTTTGTTGAAACCCCTCTCTCTATATGTAATGTACCATCCATGAGGAAGGGTGATACGATTAGAGAAGAAAGAAGTGTAGACATTCTTATTTAACACAAGGCGTAGGTTCTATCTATAATCAAACTTAATATGAATAAGACCCTAAACAAAATAAGACCATGTAAAGAGTGCTTGTAGAACCATACCAAATTATATATATATCTATAATCCCATATACCACATGGAAGCATGAAAAAAGTATACCAAATTATGTTGTCAAAGTCTATCAAGAAACCAAAAGATGTGATAGGAAATAAAGGCATGCTTGCATGTGTTTCTGACGCTTCCTTTTCTTGCATTTTCAAATTAGACTCACCAAACATAATCCTAACAATGGATTGAATTAGGTTTCATATGACTAAATTACAAACCGCCTCAAAATTTCACCGACTCCTAAGAATTTAATGTCTTATGGGAAGCTTTGGATGCCAATAAATGATCATGCACCAATGCCACATCAAATGTATCATAAATATGAGAGACATTATATATTGTAGGAACTAAACTCGTGCATGAGCTATTATTGATATTAGATTGCGTAGTTTAAGTTAGATCATTAATAAACAATTATTATCACATATTGATATTAGATTACGCACTTTATAAGATATAGTTTGAGAATATCTCATGCATATCGTAGGTGTTAGAGGTTTGGAAATTTGGAGTCTTTGGGTATTCATAAATAATAATAAAAAGATTGGGAATATACAACAAAACCATTTCCACGCGTAGATGATACTTTGTGAATATTGATTTGGTCCATCTCCTTATGTAGTAAATTTGGGTGGAAAGGATGTTTGTGTTTAAACTTTTACTGACTCGTGATTGTGTTCAATACCGATTTGATACAAATGTTTTACCATATTCAAATTGCCATTTGTTTGTCCAAATGACCGAGTAAGTCCTCTTCTCATGGAACATCATAATTGCAGCTTATAGTAGAAATGCGTATCCTCATGAAGCATGGACATTGTTTAAAACCAGAAAAATGCAACGAATAGTGTTCCACCCAATCAATTCACTTTTTCCAAGTAGAAATATAAATGGAACAATCCAAACCAAACAACAAGAAAACTCTCTACAATAATTTTTAGTCCATAACATGCAATAAACAAAACAATTGAATAAATACTTCAATCAGTATTGAAACCCACCTAAAGTTCGTCTAGAGACAACACTCTTTTCTTTACCGCTAAAGAAAGAGAATCACAAATATCCTGCAAACAAATGAAATAGGAAGTTAATAAAACTAAATGTATCTCTCATAATTCAAAAGGAGGGACTCCTCCATTAAGATTAATCTATATTTTCAATTTCATTCTCAGTTATAATACAAAAAAACCAAAAAGATTATAAAGAGTTATTAAAAATTGTATATTAGTAGAGGCCATACATAAGAAGATAGTAAACTATATTTTTTATTATGGTTTAGAAGAAATTGCACAAATGTTTCTCTACAAAAATAATATTTCCCCATTTAGTTTTTGAGATTTTTACTGTAAAATAATTACACCTAAGCATACAAGATATAATAATGGTAGAAACACAAAAATAAAACTTCACATCCATTACGCATCAATATAAACAAGTGAATTCTGAACCTAGGTGCTCTTACAAGTTACAACGATTTAAAACCACATAATTTCTGAAAATAAATATGTATATCCTAGAAATTATTGTACAAAAGATATTAAAATTTTAAAAATTGGCTCATATTATTGTATAAGATTGAATGTCCTAACCTTCGTTGAAACCCCTTCTCTATAATTAATGTACCATCCATGAGGAAGGGTGGATACAATTAGTGGTAATAGGAAGAGTGTAGACCTTCTTATTTAACACAAGGTGTATGTTCTATCTATAATCAAACTTAATATGAATAAGACCCTAAAAAAATAAGACCATGTAAAGAGTGCTTGTAGCACCATACCTAATTATATATATCTATAATCTCATATACCACATACAAGCATGTAAATGTATAACAAATTATGTTGTCAAAGTCTATCAAGAAAACCAAATGATGTGATAGGAAATAAAGGCATGCTTGCATGTGTTTCGATGCTTCCTTTTCTTGCATTTTCAAATTAGATTCACCAAACATAATCCTAACAATGGATTGAATTATGTTTCATATGACTAAATTAAAAACTACCTAAAAATTTCACTAACTCCCTAAGAATTTAATGTCTTATGGGAAGTCTTGGATGCCAATAAATGATCACACACCAATGCCACATCAAATGTAACAAAAATATGCGAGAAATTATATATTGTAGGAACCGAACTCGTGCATGAGCTATTATTGATATTAGATTGCGTAGCTTGCAAGTTAGATCATTAATAAACAATTATTATCACATATTGATATTAGATTATGTAGCTTTCTAAGATTTAGTTTTAAAATATCTCATGCATGTCGTAGGTGTTAGAGGGTTTGGAAATTTGGAGTCTTTGGGTATTCATAAATAATAATAAAAGATCATGAATATACAACAAAACCATTTCCACGCATAGATGATACTTGAATGATGATTTGGTCCATCTCCTTATGTAGAAAATTTGAGTGGAAAGGATGTTTGTGTTTAAACTTTCTTCGACTCGTGATTGTGTTCAATACCTGATTTGACACAAATGTTTTACCATATTGAAATCACCATTTGTTTGTCCAAATGACCGAGCAAGTCATCTTCTCATGGAACATCATAATTGCAGCTTATAGTAGACATGAGTATCCTCACGAAGCATTGACATTATTTCAAAAATTCAACGAATAGGTGTTCCACACAATCAATTCACATTTCCAAGTACAAATATAAATGGAACAATCCAAACCAAACGACAAGAAAACTCTCTACAATAATTTTTTAGCCATAACATGGAATAAATAGAACAATTGAATAAATACTTCAATAAGTATATAAACCCACCTAAAGTTCATCTAGAGACAAGACTCTTTTCTTTACCGCCAAAGAAAGAGAATCACAAATATCCCGCAAACAAATGAAATAGAAGTTAATAAAACTAAATGTATCTCGCAAATTAAAAAGTAGGGACTCCTCCATTAAGATTAATCTATATTTTCAATTTCATTCTCAGTTATAATACAAAAAAACCAAAAAGATTATAAAGAGTTATTAAAAATTGTATATTAGTAGATGTCATACATAAGAAGTTAGTACACTATATTTTTTTATTATGGTTTAGAAAAATCGCACAAATTTTTCTAGAAAAATAATATTTCCCCATTTATTTTTTGATATTTTTACTGTAAAATAATTACACCTAAGCATACAAGATATAATAATGGTAGAAACACAAAAAAACTTCACATCCATTACACATCAATATAAACAATTGACTCCGAACCTAGGTGCTCTTACAAGTTACAACGATTTAAAACCACATAATTTCTGAAAATAAATAAGTATATCCTAGAAATTATTGTACAAAAGATATTAAACTTTTAAAAATTGTCTCATATTATTGTATAAGAATGATTGTCTCTGCTAACTTAGTTGAAACCCCTTCTCTATATCTAATGTACCATCCATGAGGAAGGGTGATACACTAGCAGTAATAAGAAGAGTGTAGACCTTCTTATATAACACAAGTCGTATGTTCTATCCGTAATCAAACTTAATATGAATAAGACCCTAAACAAAATAAGAACATGTAAAGAGTGCTTGTAGCACCATACCTAATTATATATTTCTATAATCCCATATACCACATACAAGCATGAAAAAGTATAACAAATTATGTTGTCAAAGTCTTTCAGTAAACCAAATGATGTGATAGGAAATAAAGGCATGCTTGCATGTGTTTCGACACTTCCTTTTCTTACATTTTCAAATTATATTCACCAAACATAATCCTAAAAATGGATTGAATTAGGTTTCATATGACTAAATTACAAACTGCCTCAAAATTTCACTAACTCCCTAAGAATTTAATGTCTTATGGGAAGCCTTGGATGCCAATAAATGATCACACACCAATGCCACATCAAATGTATCATAAATATGAGAGAAATTATATATTGTAGGAACCGAACTCGTGCATGAGCTATTATTGATATTAGATTGCGTAGCTTGCAAGTTAGATCATTAATAAACAATTATTATCACATATTGATATTAGATTATGTAGCTTCTAAGATATAGTTTTAAAATATCTCATGCATGTCGTAGGTGTTAAAGGGTTTGGAAATTTGGAGTCTTTGGGTATTCATAAATAATAAGAAAAAGATTGCATGGAATATACAACAAAACCATTTCCACGCAGCGTAGATGATACATGTGAATGATGATTTGGTCCATCTCCTTATGTAGAAAATTTGGGTGGAAAGGATGTTTGTGTTTAATCTTTTACCGACTTGTGATTGTGTTCAATAATGATTTGATCTGAGATGTTTTACCATATTCGATCGTCATTTGTTTGTCCAAATGACTCACCAAGTTGTCTTCTCATGGAACATCATAATTGTAGCTTATAGTAGACATGAGTATCCTCACGAAGCATTGACATTGTTTCAGAAAATGCAACGAATAGGTGTTCCACCCGATTAATTCACTTTTTCCAAATACAAATATAAATGGAACAATCCAAACCAAATAACAAGAAAACTCTCTACAATAATTTTTTATCTCATAACATGCAATAAATGTAGAACAATTGAATAAATACTTCAATAAGTATTTAAACGCACCTAAAGTACATCTAGAGACAACACTCTTTTCTTTACCGCCAAAGAAAGAGAATCACAAATATTCTCGCAAACAAATGAAATAGGAAGTTAATAAAACTAAATGTATCTGCGAATTCAAAAGGAGGGACTCCTCCATTAATATTAATCTCTATTTTCAATTTCATTCTCAGTTATAATACAACAAAACCAAAAATATTATAAAGAGTTATTAAAAATTGTAGATTAGTAGAAGCCATACATAAGAAGATAGTAAACTATATTTTTTATTATGGTTTAGAAGAAATTACAAATGTTTCTCTAGAAAAATAATATTTCCCCATTTAGTTTTTGAGATTTTTACTTTAAAATAATTACACAAGCATACAAGATATAATAATGGTAGAAACAAAAAAAAAAAAAAAACTTCACATCCACTACGCATCAATATAAACAATTAAACCGAACCTAGGTGCTCTTACAAGATACAACAAATTAGAACCACATAATTTTTGAAAAATAAATATGTATATCCTAGAAATTATTGTACACAAAAAGATATTAAACTTTTGAAAATTGTCTCAAAGTATTGTATAATATTGAATGTCTCAGCTAACTTAACTTGAAACCCCTTCTCTCTATATGTAATGTACCATCCATGAGGAAGGGTGATATGATTAGCGAGTAATAAGAAGAGTGTAGACCTTCTTATTTAACACAAGGTGTATGTTCTATCTATAATCAAACTTAATATGAATAAGAACCTAAAGAAAATAAGACCATGTAAAGAGTGCTTGTAGCACCATACCTAATTATATATATATCTATAATCCCATATACCACATACAAGCATGAAAAAGTATACCAAATTATGTTGTCAAAGTCTTTCAGTAAACCAAATGATGTGATAGGAAATGAAGGCATGCTTGCATGTGTTTCTGGACGCTTCCTTTTCTTGCATTTTCAAATTAGATTCACCAGACATAATCCTAACAATGGATTGAATTAGGCTTCATATGACTAAATTACAAACTGCCTCAAAATTTCACTGACTCCCTAAGAATTTAATGTCTTATGGGAAGCCTTGACTGCCAATAAATGATCACGCACCCATGCCACATAAAATGTATCAGAAATATGAGAGACATTATATATGGTAGGAACTGAACTCGCATGAGCTATTATTGATATTAGATTGCGTAGCTTTCATAAGTTAGATCATTAATAAACAATTATTATCACATATTGATATTAGATTACGTAGCTTGTAAGATATAGTTTTAAAATATCTCATGCATGTCGTAGGTGTTAGAGGGTTTGGAAATTTTGAGTCTTTGGGTATTCATAAATAATAAAAATAAGATTGTAGGAATATACAAAGAAACCATTTCCATGCGTAGATGATACTGTGAATGATGATTTGGTCCATCTCCTTATGTAGAAAATTTGGGTGGAAAGGATGTCTGTGTTTAAACTTTTACTGACTCGTGACTGTGTTCAATACTGATCTGATACAGATGTTTTACCATATTCAGCTCGCCATTTGTTTGTCCAAATGATGACCAAGTCGCTCTTCTCATGGAACATTGTAATTGCAGCTTATAGTAGACATGAGTATCCTCACGAAGCATTGACATTGTTTCAGAAAATGCAACGAATAGGTGTTCCACCCGATCAATTCACTTTTTCCAAATACAAATATAAATGGAACAATCCAAACCAAATAACAAGAAAACTCTCTACAATAATTTTTTAGCCCATAACATGCAATAAACAGAACAATTGAATAAATACTTCAATAAGTATTTAAACCCACCTAAAGTTCATCTAGAGACAACACTCTTTTCTTTACCGCCAAAAAAATAGAATCACAAATATCCTACAAAAAAATGAAATAGGAAGTTAATAAAACTAAATGTATCTGCGAATTCAAAAGGAGGGACTCCTCCATTAAGATTAATCTATATTTTCAATTTCCTTCTCGCTATAATACAATAAAACAAAAAATATTATAAAGAGTTATTAAAAATTGTATATTAGTAGAGGCCATACATAAGAAGATAGTAAACTATATTTTTTATTATGGTTTAGAAGAAATTGCACAAATGTTTCTCTAGAAAAATAATATTTCCCCATTTAGTTTTTGATATTTTTACTCTAAAATAATTACACCTAAGCACACAAGATATAATAATGGTAGAAACACAAAAAAACTTCACATCCATTACGCATCAATATAAACAAGTGAATCCGAACCTAGGCTCTCTTACAAGTTACAACGATTTAAAACCACATAATTTCTGAAAATAAATATGTATATCCTAGAAATTATTGTACAAAAGATATTAAACTTTTAAAAATTGTCTCATATTATTGGATAAGATTGAATGTCTAGCTAACTTTCAAAACCCCTTCTCTATATGTAATGTACCATCCATGAGGAAGGGTGATACAATTAGCAGTAATAAGAAGAGTGTTGACCTTCTTATTTAACACAAGGCGTATGTTCTATCTATAATCAAACTTAATATGAATAAGACCCTAAACAAAATAAGCCCATGTAAAGAGTGCTTGTAGCACCATACCTAGTTATATATATCTATAATCCCATATACCACATACAAGCATGAAAAAAGTATACCAAATTATGTTGTCAAAGTATATCAAGAAACCAAATAATTATGTTGTCGAGCCTATCAAGAAACCAAATGATGTGATAGGAAATAAAGGCATGCTTTCATGTGTTTCGACGCTTCCTTTTCTTGCATTTTCAAATTAGAGTCGCCAAACATAATCCTAACAATGGATTGAATTAGGTTTCATATGACTAAATTACAACCGCCTCAAAATTTCAATAACTCCCTAAGAATTTAATGTCTTATGGGAAGCCTTGGATGCCAATAAATGATCACGCTCCAATGCCACATCAAATGTATCATAAATATGAGAGAAATTATATATTGTAGGAACCGAACTCGTGCATGAGCTATTATTGATATTAGATTGCGTAGCTTGCAAGTTAGATCATTAATAAACAATTATTATCACATATTGATATTAGATTATGTAGCTTCTAAGATATAGTTTTAAAATATCTCATGCATGTCGTAGGTGTTAGAGGGTTTGGAAATTTGGAGTCTTTGGGTATTCATAAATAATAATAAAAAGATTGCATGGAATATACAACAAAACCATTTCCACGCGTAGATGATACCGTGAATATTGATTTGGTCCATCTCCTTATGTAGTAAATTTGGGTGGAAAGGATGTTTGTGTTTAAACTTTCTTGACTCGTGATTGTGTTCAATACTGATTTGATACGATGTTTTACCATATTCAAATTGCCATTTGTTTGTCCAAATGACTCGAGTAAGTCCTCTTCTCATGGAACATCATAATTGCAGCTTATAGTAGAAATGCGTATCCTCATGAAGCATGGACATTGTTTCAAAAATGCAACGAATAGGTGTTCCACCCAATCAATTCACTTTTTCCAAGTAGAAATATAAATGGAACAATCCAAACCAAACAACAAGAAAACTCTCTACAATAATTTTTTAGCCCATAACATGCAATAAATGAACAATTGAATAACTACTTCAATAAGTATTTAAACCCACCTAAAGTTCATATCTAGAGACAACACTCTTTTCTTTACTTGCACAAAGAAAGAGAATCACAAATATCCCGCAAACAAATGAAATAGGAAGTTAATAAAACTAAATGTATCTCATAAATTCAAAAGGAGGGACTCCTCCATTAAGATTAATCTATATTTTCAATTTCATTCTCAGTTATAATACAATAAAACCAAAAAGATTATAAAGAGTTATTAAAAATTGTTTATTAGTAGAGGCCATACATAAGAAGATAGTAAACTGTATTTTTTTATTATGGTTTAGAAGAAATTGCACAAATGTTTCTCTACAAAAATAATATTTCCCCATTTAGTTTTTGAGATTTTTACTATAAAATAATTACACCTAAGCATAAAAGATATAATAATGGTAGAAACACAAAAAAAAAACTTCACAGCCATTACGCATCAATATAAACAATTGAACTGAACCTAGGTGCTCTTACAAGTTACAACGATTTAAAACCACATAATTTCTGAAAATAAATAAGTATATCCTAGAAATTATTGTACAAAAGATATTAAACTTTTAAAAATTGTCTCATATTACTTGTATAAGATTGAATGTCTAGCTAACTTCATTGAAACCTCTTCTCTATATGTAATGTACCATCCATGAGGAAGGGTGATACAATTAGCAATAATACGAAGAGTGTAGACCTTCTTATTTAACACAAGGCGTATGGTCTATCTATAATCAAACTTAATATGAATAAGACCCTAAACAAAATAAGACCACGTAAAGAGTGCTTGTAGCACCATACCTAATTATATATACCTATAATCCCGTATACCACATACAAGCATGAAAATGTATACCAAATTATGTTGTCAAAGTCTATCAAGAAACCAAATGATGTGATAGGAAATAAAGGCATGCTTGCATGTGTTTCGATGCTTCCTTTACTTGCATTTTCATATTAGATTCACCAAACAAAATCCTAAAAATGGATTGAATTAGGTTTCATATGACTAAATTACAAACGCCTCAAAATTTCACTAACTCCCTAAGAATTTAATGTCTTATGGGAAGCCTTAGATGCCAATAAATGATCACACACCAATGCCACATCAAATGTATCATAAATATGAGATACAATAGATATTGTAGGAACCGAACTCGTGCATGAGCTATTATTGATATTAGATTGCGTAGCTTGCAAGTTAGATCATTAATAAACAATTATTATCACATATTGATATTAGATTACGTAGCTTCTAAGATATAGTTTTAAAATATCTCATGCATGTCGTAGGTGTTAGAGGGTTTGGAAATTTGGAGTCTTTGGGTATTCATAAATAATAAGAAAAAGATTGCGGAATATACAACAAAACCATTTCCTCGCGTAGATGATACTGTGAATGATGATTTGGTCCATCTCCTTATGTAGAAAATTTGGGTGGAAAGGATGTTTGTGTTTAATCTTTTACTGACTTGTGATTGTGTTCAATCTTGATTTGATACAGATGTTTTACCATATTTACATCGCCATTTGTTTGTCCAAATGACTAACCAAGTCGTCTTCTCATTGAACATCGTAATTGTAGCTTATAGTAGACATGAGTATCCTCATGAAGCATTGACATTGTTTCGAGAAAATGCAACGAATAGGTGTTCCACCCGATCAATTCACTTTTTCCAAATACAAATATAAATGGAACAATCCAAACCAAATAACAAGAAAACTCTCTACAATAATTTTTAGTTCATAACATGCAATAAACAAAACAATTGAATAAATACTTCAATAAGTATTTAAACCCACCTAAAGTTCATCTAGAGTAAACACTCTTTTCTTTAGCGCCAAAGAAAGAGAATCACAAATATCCCGCAAAACAAATGAAATCGGAAGTTAATAAAACTAAATGTATCTCAGAATTCAAAAGGAGGGACTCCTCCATTAAGACTAATCTTTATTTTCAATTTCATTCTCAGTTATAATACAAAAAACCAAAAAAATTATAAAGAGTTATTAAAATTTGTATATTAGTAGAGGCCATACATAAGAAGATAGTAAACTGTATTTTTACTATGGTTTAGAAGAAATTCCACAAATGTTTCTCTAGAAAAATAATATTTCCACATTTAGTTTTTGAGATATTTACTTTAAAATAATTACACCTAAGCATACAAGATATAATAATGGTAGAAACACAAAAAAACTTCACATCCATTACGCATCAATATAAACAATTGAATCGAACCTAGGTGCTCTTACAAGTTACAACGATTTAAAACCACATAATTTCTGAAAATAAATATATATATCCTAGAAATTATTGTACAAAAGATATTAAACTTTTAAAAAATTTCTCATATTATTGTATAAGATTGAATGTCCGGCTAACTTCGTTGAAACCCCTTCTCTATATGTAATGTACCATCCATGAGGAAGGGTGATACGGTTAAGCAGAATAAGAAGAGTGTAGACCTTCTTATTTAACACAAGGCGTATGTTCTATCTATAATCAAACTTAATATGAATAAGTCCCTAAACAAAATAAGACCATGTAAAGAGTGCTTGTAGCACCATACCTAATTATATATATCTATAATCCCATATACCACATACAAGCATGAAAAAGTATACCAAATTATGTGATAGGAAATAAAGGCATGCTTGTATGTGTTTCGACACTTCATTTTCTTGCATTTTCAAATTAGATTCAACAAACATAATCCTAACAATGGATTGAATTAGGTTTCATATGACTAAATTACAAACCGCCTCAAAATTTCACCGACTCCTAAGAATTTAATGTCTTATGGGAAGCCTTGATGCCAATAAATGATCACGCACTAATGCCACATCAAATGTATCATAAATATGAGAGACATTATATATTGTAGGAACTAAACTCATGCATGAGCTATTATTGATATTAGATTGCGTAGCTTGCAAGTTAGATCATTAATAAATAATTATTATCACATATTGATATTAGATTATGTAGCTTTCTAAGATATAGTTTTAAAATATCTCATGCATGTCGTAGGTGTTAGAGGGTTTTGAAATTTTGATTCTTTGGGTGTTCATAAATAAAAAAATAGATTGAATGAATATACGAAGAAACCATTTCCACGCGTAGATGATACTCATGAATGATGGTTTGGTCCATCTCGTTATGTAGAAAATTTCTGTGGAAATGATAAATGTGTTTAAACTTTTACTAACTCGTGATCGTGTTCAATATTGTTATGATACAAATGTTTTACCATATTCAGCTCCCCATCTATTTGTGCAAATGACTGAATGAGACCTCTTCTCATGGAACATCATTATTGCAGCTTACAAGTAGACATGAGTATCCTCACGAAGCATTGACAGGTGTTCCACCCGATCAGTTCACTTTTTCCAACATACTTCCATCCTGTACCAAAATAAGAGGTTTGGAACAAGGTATGAACGTTCATCAAAGCATAATAGAAAGGGGTTTTTGTCAGATGATGTAGTTTCCAGTGCCCTACTAAACATGTATCAAAGCATAATAGAAAGGGTTTTTTGTAAGAAATTCATATTCATTGTTGATAAGATCTATCAATAGCTTGGAGTTCTTCTAACTATGTTTTTGTTCTGTTCTGGAGTACCAGAAATTTCAACAATCCTATTCCAACTATGTTTTTTGTTCTGTTCTGGAGTACCAGAAATTTCAACAATCCTATCTGTACCACTAGGCTTTGAATCATGCAGCTTCACTTTTGCTCCTGATATCTCATGGATATGCGCTATATTAGATCCACCTCTCCCAAATTAAAAGGGGATTTTCTTGGAGTTTTATTCTGAGAGATTTGGGGTTTCTAGATTTTTCATTTTTGTGCTCTTTGCTTTTGGGTAGATGAGGAAACCATGCATTCTGTGTCACACCCAAAGTCCCCGTGGTTTTGAGGAGCATGAAGTGTGGTTGGAATGTGTGACAATGTTCTGCTTCCGTGTTCAAAGAGCAATAAAGGGGCTTACTCAGGTTGAAGTGGGAAATCACTTGTCTTACTTTGCATGTGTTCCCATGGTCTGGTTACAGGCTACAGCTTCTGTGAGGCCATAGTATGGTTGAAGCTAGCAAGCACTACAAAATTAAATGGTTTTCTTACCAACAAAAATCCCTTTTTCTCGGAGTGGTTGTATCAAGCATGGAAGTCCTGTTGAGGTTTTGAGCATGTTGGTGTGCTTCAAAAAACAAATTATTTTAAACAACAAAGATTAAACCCTAATAGTATCATCCACAAATTCTTAAAGGAACTGTGTAAAGGTGTCTGGAGCATAACTTACCAATCCAGAAGAAGTGTTTGAAACATCAATCTGACTTCTTGGTTTTGTTCATCGCTTGCATGCCCTCAATTTTTGTGCTATGACTCCAGTGTATCTGCAATAGCCGATTCATTCTGACCTGGGTATATATGGGCTTGGCCGGCTCAGTGATTTTCTATTTTTAGCTCAAACAACTATCTTAACTAGCACTTATCTTCTTATTCTTAGATCATGCATGTGCTTAAAATTATTAAAAACAAAAATTATTAAAATCTAAAATTGTTAATTAAAAACAAAAGCTAAAATTGTTATTAATTAAAAACAAAAGCTAAAATTGTTAATTATTAAAAACAAAATTATTAAAAATAGTAGAGAAAAGCTAAAATAGGGAGGAAAAACACAAACGTCAAGACGACCATCAAACCGTCAAATTTAACATAGTCGTAGAAACGTTCGCAGGGGTCTTTCCCATAGGGGGAAACAAAAGCTAAAATAGGGAGGAAAAACACAAACGTCAAGACGACCATCAAACCGTCAAATTTAACACAGCCGTAGAAACATCCACAGGGGCCTTTCCCATAGTGGGAACGCCTTTGGTGTAATAAATAAAGAGTGTCCATTTTCGTTCATAATTTTTAGTAGTATTCTTTGACCTATTTTGAAGTATAATATTGAAAAATTACCATGATTAAAAGAAGTATTCCACGCACATAGATTGATGTGATGTAATTAATATCTTCATTCCAACTATAATCTCTCCTCCTTGTTATTGAAAGGTGCCAAAAATAAAACATTCATAAAAGACTCCAATCTCGTTCCCACTTTCTTTTTCTAGATAATTTATGCATCTAAGAAATGTTAAAATATTGGTTCATTTAAATATTAACCAACCAATAAAATATTTAGCATTTTTAAATTTATTTTATTTTCTATGTTTTAAATTTGATGTCTGTGTAGATGTATTTTCTTTTTAATTCTAAATTATGTACAATTTCTAATTTGAAAACTATCGTCTTCACCAATTTACATATTTTAAATGTGGCCATTATTTTTATTCAAACACGTTAACAAAAATAGTTACAATAAAAAGATTACTATAAAAGAGTGATAATCTGATATCTATGTTGGAAAAAGTACAGATAATCACAAGTCAAAACAACACATAAACAATCAAAGACCAAAATTTACAAAAACAAAAACTAAATAAATTCAACCACAAGCACCATGAATAACATTGCAAAGAGGTGATAGATCATCTAAACTAGTAGGTTTGTCAACTAGAGGATCTAGGATATACCATCTATACAAAGTATACATTATATTGACATACATAAATACATATTAAAGAGAGTTATTAAAGTAAATAAAGTTTTCCTTCATATTATTAATAGTATCATGTTTATAGTATTCTCTTTAGCGTAATTTGAAGGGAAATATTAAAATATTATTGTCACTAAGTGTTCGATAGATATAAATACCACCCCTTTTTTCTCCACCTACATATACACATTGCATGTCTTTAGTCTTTTAAACTTGGACTACATTCAATTTAGTCATTAATTAGTCAAAATGACATTCTATTTTTGGAAACATGTGGTGTTCATCATTTTAATGGTTGATATTTTATGTATTCCAACCTTAAGTTGTCTCTCTACAATCCATCGCACAAATGTCCTCGAAAGGAATCCTAGCCTCCATGAACTTCTATTTTCAAAACCTCCTTAAAAATAACTCTTATTCCAATCTTTATTCCTAGGTGAATAGAAAAATTGTACCATGTGATATGGCATATCCTCTAATAATCACATTACTCATGTACATCAAGTTAATTTGAATTATCTACATGTGCAAAGAAGTATTATATCTAAGATTTTGTGAAATCTTCATTTTCTTATAATCTTGGCCTTGAAAATATTTGATTAATATGTACCCTTCCATCATGTCTGGGAATTATTTCTCACCTCCAAGGATTGTCTTTACCCAAATATATGTTTAGTGGGGTGATTCCCCTACCATTTTTGCCTTGTGAATGTTATATATCTTGATTTTAGCTATAACCAACTCAATACAAGAATACCTTCCTATTTGGGTACTTGTATTTCTCAGTTAAATTCTCTTAGTCTTCAAAGTAACCAACATGGAAGAAATGACCATCTTATCTAGGGGGTATCTTTTTTCCAAGAGAGCTAGATCTTTAGTCTAACAAACTTAGTGGAAGTCGTTATGTACCTATTGTGATGATAGTATAAGCTATATGGATTGATGAAGACTCCAAAAGGTGGCACACATCTCCCTTAGTTATATGGTTATAATATATGGGGTAAATTAGGTAACTTATGTAATCAACTATGGTGGCTAATGAGTCAGCCCATATTGGGATTAGGTGTTACTAGGGATAATTTTAAGAGGCCTATGGGAAATTATAGGTGGAATATCCTGGAAACCACTTTTGTGACATAGGTGAATTTTTGGGATTTGTGAATACAATATTTTCTTGACATAATTTTATTTGTCGCATGACAACAATGCTCCTATAGCGGGACACCAAATTTCCTGTCATGTGACAACAAATTTCTTGTCGTGCAATAGTAAATTTCCTATCACACGCAACAAAAGTTCTATAACATGATAGCAAATTTCCTATCGTGCGACCTTAGCTTTTATTGTCGTGCGTCCAACAAATTTTTGACGTGCATCTCTTGTATTTGTTGTCATATGTCACTAGCATTTTTTATCACGCAACTTTATCCTTTTCTATCATGCATCTAAAAATTTGAATATTTGATTTCGTGCATCTCTAAACTTCTTTTTCATGTGTCTCAAACCTTTGTTGTCACTCGTCCCTTTTCTATGTTGTCACCCATATCTTAAGCCTTGATGTCACACGTCTTTAACTATTCTAGTCACATGTCCCAATACCCAAACCCTAATCCTTACCCTATAAATACCCTATCCCGTGCTCATTTTTCACACTTCTCACAACTTATTTATCAGTGCTCATAGGTCTCCTTTTCAACTCAGTGCTCACAAGTTACCATTACAATTTATTTCAACTTGGGGCTCACATGTTTCACACAACCTATAGTTTTCTTATTTAACTCAGTGCTCACATGTCTCTCACCTATTCAAATCTCAGTGCTCGCAGGGCACATAACCTACAGTTTTCCTATTCAATTCTCAATTCTCATTGGTCAACTTTCTAAACCATTTAAAACAAAAGCCAGGTTTCGATTTAACTGTTTCAAGTTTCGATTTAGTTGTTTCAGGTCTCAATTCAACTATTCCAGGTCTCAATTCTCACATGCATCCTTCATAACTATGTCATGGAAGTGCTCAGATCAGGTTTCCTTTTAAACTCAGTACTCACATGTTACCGTTTTAATTTATTTCAACTTGGGGCTCACAGGTTTCACATAGCCTACAGTTTTTATTTAACTCAGTGCTCACAGGTTTTTCAACCTATTCAAATATCAATTCTCACTGGTCACACAACCTAAAATTTTCCTATTCAATTCTCAATGCTCATAGGTCAACTTTCCAAATCGTTTAAAATAAATGCAAACTCTCGATTCATTTGTTTCAAGTCTCAATTTTCACATGCACCTTCATAACTATGTTATGCTAGCTCAAACTAAAGAAGGCCACTTCCCTAGCTAAGATCCAATACAAGAACATAATATGCCCATAGAAATATACTCTTACAATGGATGAAACATACAAGGATTGGGTACAAGAATGTGAGTTTGAAGGACTAGTTAACATGCCATAGTTTGAGATAGATGACAACGTCCTAAACTACCTCCTTTCGTCATTCAATCCAATAGATGGAAAATTCACTGTGACTTTTCCAGATCATGCAATCATTTTCAGTGTTGATCCTATGTATATTCATCGATTAGCATGCCTTCCTTTCAAAAATTTCAACATTGTTACAACCAAAGCCACTTTGGAAAAACATGAAAATATTTTCCTCGAGTAGATGGTACATGTTGTAATTTTTTTGAATTTATTAGTTTTATTTAACATTTTGATTTTGATATAAAATGTGCTTGATTTTTATTTACTAACTTTTTTGTGCAGCAAATCTCAATAAATCAATACAAGGATTCAATGTGCAAGGAGTTATACATGATAGTTTTCTTCGAGGCATGATATTCCCCATTGGTTTGTTGCCTACATTCTCGCTACTGAATCCAAAAGAAAAATTTGATTTGTGCACATACTTATCAAATAGGATAAAATATGATATTACCAATGTTCAAGTTGCTAAAAACCCAAGTTTTTCTTCCACAAACTATATCCTTTCTCTTTATTTCAAGGCATTTCATAATTTACAAGGTGAACCCACTCCTACTTGCATGAACAACAAGATGAAGCAATTTTCCATTTCAATTGAAGAACAACAGGTTAGTAAATTATACAATTGTTACAAATTAGTTTTTTTATGTTAGTAAGATTATTCACTTATGTTGTTTTATTTACGTTATGCAGAAAAAATATTGACCACCATTCCATGAAAAAAGTAGCATTAAGAGGAAGAGGTCAACAACATGTCGAGGAATTGGAAGATTCACATTCCAACATGGATGCTCAATCATCCCCTTAGCCTCTTCAATTTTAATTAGTTAAACGAGAGAGACATAATTTACTACCCCTAATGTTAATCATTATTGGTTTTATTTACATTTTACCATTTATGATTTACCATTTACATTTTACCACTTGCCATTTAACATTTTACAAGGACTTTGGACTACCCTCCTTCACATGAACATGCCCTGAACAACCAATACAATTATTACCCACATAATCAGTTCAGTCGCATGCATATATTTAATTGTTACAAGTGATACCTCTTCTACCACCACACCAATTACCCGCATAACCATTTCAGTCATGGCCACTACAAGTTCTCATTCATCAAGGTATAAAATTGTTACTTTTTTAAATTTTTAATTTTTTTATGTAAGTTAGTAATGTTTATGTCTTTGACAGTGTGTTTGTCGCCATCTATTAAAACAATGCCACCTCCTCCACCAGTACCACCATTCTGAGTGTGAGTTCTAATAAGAGGAAGAAATACCACTAGTAAATGCATGACACTTCCAACCTCTAGTGGGACACTAAACATTCATTCTAAATTTCCCAATCTCTCTTTTGGTGGTGTGCCTAGTACAATTAAATCAGTTTTAAATTAAATTTTTTTAGATGAAGATTATTTGGGCATTGATAGAAATGACCCAATAAGTTTTTTTGATACATGTGGTATGATTCAAGACACACAGTTTTGTTTCCATTTCAACGTATTTATTTTAACATTCTTCGTATCAATTTATCATCAATTTTTAATTATTCAATCACAAATAAAAAAATTACTCTAATACATAAATAGGATTAGGGCACACAACGAAAACAAGAGGCAACATAGATACATGAAGCCTCAAATGTTGATCCTTCAACCCCCCATCCTATCCATCCTCTCTAAAAAGTGACCAGCTCACTAAGTTTTCTTTGGATAGCTTGATTGCTAATGACTATGAAGCCCATTTCAAAGAGGTTATTATGCCTATTATAGATCAGATCAAATAGTGAGAGAAAAGGGATAACATATTAATTAATGACATAAATACTCATTTTTTATAATCACAACTAGAGGTATAATTTTGTAGTGACAAAATCATGCACTTAATACATTTGTTTATCCTAGTCTCATACTACTATTTAGAAGGTTCTTGAGTGAAGAAATTACTAATTAACCCCCATCCTTTGGCCATCTTATTTATTTTATTTCATCATTTGCGACCTATTACACCCATATGCCCAACCATTTTATGATATCCTACATTATTTTTTCCTCGGTTGGGGCCCACGTGGGCGCCTTTGTTCCAACCAGGGGACACCATTGTCCTTTATCAACTTCCTTGCCACCTTTTGGGCCTCTTCTAGTTGTTTGAAATATTTATATTTCTTGTGGTCAGCCTTTTCGGGTTGATTACAAAATTGGATCAAAAGAAGCCTATAAATATAAATTTATGAGATCATAATGAGGGACCTAGCATCATCTACTACTATCACTCATCTAGAGTTGCATCCATCTATTGCATTGACATTCACATAGCTCCATCATCAAGGCACAAGCTAGGAGATCTACATGACACTTCGTTGGGGGAGGGATTCTATTATATTTCATGCACACATTCTATTACATTTTCTACATTTAGTTATTTCTTGCTACTTCATAAAGTGTAATTAACACAAGAACACATAGGGCACGACATCCACACACTCACTAGAATTACATTCGGGTTCAAAATATAGTGTAGTTATCAGCTAGTAAGCCCATTGTTATGGAAACTGAGGTGATTCCGACCCATTCATTTACATATTTTGTTTTTAGGTTTTTATATGTATTTTGGTATTTTGTAGGTCATTCTTTCTCTTGTAATATTTGGAGCATTTGGTGCAATATAGGAAAATTAATGCCTTAGGCAGTGAAGGTTATCAGTTATCTCCTGGACATGTGAAGACTAGTTTCAGACCTTTTTCTCAAACCAAGGTGCTTGTTCTACTTACCAGAGTTCCCATGGGCACCTAGTCCTCTCCCAGGCGCTCCAGTCTAGCCATATCACCCAAATTTTCCCTCTGTGGGACCCCGACATAGTCATTCCTGCTTCTGATTTATCCAGTTACTTTTATGATATTGTCTGACAGGAATCTATTATTTAGATGAGTTCTTTCCTCTTCCTTCTTACACATTAGGGTTAATATTTCATTTTTCATAGTTGCATTAGATCATTAGCATATTGTTTCATTGAATTTAATTAATTTATTATAGTTGTTCATATCTTAGATTAGCTATCCATTTACTACATTAGTTTAGTCAATTTTAGTTAATAATTTTGGTAAACCCAACTCATCCTACATACTCCTAGGATCTTCATTATTCTTAGGGTACCTTCATCATGGTTATCTCCATTCATGAATTTTTGCATCTTCATCCTGAATTACAAGCTAAAATCATCAATCTTTTAGTCACTACTCATATTCCTGACAACACTCACCCAAATATAGTCTATAACACCTTCGTAGATGCATTCTCTCAGCATATTGCTTTCCAATCTATTCCTTAGGCCGATCTTTCTACTTTTGATAATGACCCACCTTTGCATATCATATGTCATATTCAAAATGTAGGTGTAAAATGAACTTTAATTGATAATGGGTCTAAACTCAACCTATGTTCCATGTCATTCCTTTAGCATCTTGGACTCTCATCTCACGATGTTAGTCCATCTTGTCTTTCCTACGTGCTTATGATGGTTATGTTTGTCCATGTGTTGGTCACATTACCCTACCTATCACTTTCAGACCCAAAACAATTCCCACAATATTTTTCATCATTGATTTCCCAGTCTCTTATAATTGTCTACTCGGTAGGCCATGGCTTCATGCCATGCAAGTCGTTGCCTATACTATGCATCATTGTGTCAAATTCCTTCATGATGGTATTGAACATACTATTCCTCATGATTGTAACCCATTCCAACACTGTAATTATGCTCTTAACACTACTCTTCCTATTCCATGTACTAATACTACAAATGATCCCCAACTTATGGAAGAACCACCTCACATGTCACCACTTGAAGGTACCATCTATGTGATAGATGTAGTTCCTTTCGTGTCACATGTTACTACTATTTCTATGATTCCTTATCAGGGGTATATCTAGTCCACAGACATCTGTCTTTCACACACACCTTTGCATGCATCACCCGCATCAACACATCCACCATTTACTTGTATAATCTTCATCCATAACTCATATTGGGTACACATTTCATATGATCCTATATGAAAAGTCACTATGTTTTCACATGACGGTTTAACTTGGATTTTTTTTCTTTTGAGGATATTCGTCCTCCTACTCACGACCCTCATCTCTACCATGACTTTATTACTATTAAAACTACCTATGGTCTGCGCATATTTCATCTTGATGTATTCCTTACATACACTCTTACTACTTCTCCACTTACATTAGGACAATCATGGCTTGATTACATCGGGGGAAATATTGATCCTTATCATACAAACATTTCCCCATGCCCTTTGGTTGTGTCTTCATTTGTAATAGTTATTTCCTAGGTTATACTCAAAATTTCACTCGTTGGTATGCACATGGTTGTCCATTTCCTCCATTCACTGATGAGGAGTATGTTATGGGCATGTATAATTTACACCTCAATGGCTTATTATGTGATCCATAAGACACCATTTCTTATCAAGTTACTAATTCTTACCAATTCGATTATCACCCAGAGGATGACAACCTTCTCAATGAATTTACATGATCTACTTACACACATAGTTGGGGGGCATAACACTTGACCCCCCATTATTCTAGCATATTTACATAGTTCCACATTACTCTCCTAGCATTTACGCATAACATCCTCTCATATTTCATAGTCATGCATACATTATAGCGTCGTCATTACCCAATGACACACTCTTGTGCTTTGGTTCACACTTGACTTATTGAGGGCTTACTACACTTGAACCCCACACACTACACTATAGGTCTTACACATTGAATTTCATCACACATTACACATCATATACACCATACATTTTACATTTACTTTACAACATTTTGACATTTGTGCCTTTACACACCATACATCATCCTAGTCTTCATTATATATGAGTATAACATTACCTCATCCTACATACTACATTATTAGGCTATTTACATACATTACATGTCACTTTATCCATTACATTTTACACATTATACACATGTTACATTATATTCTACATATCGCGTCTTTATAAATTCTACTCATGACATAGCAATCTTTCATCCTTATATATACTACATTGTGTACTATGCGCTACACTCACTACCCGATGATGCGCACTTTAGTTCCTTAGTCCGTACTCAACTACCGAGGGTTTATAAATCAAATGGACCTTACATTCATTGATTATTTATCCTATGATCTTTCATCATGCAACAATCCTAGGCTAGTGATATACGCTTTAGGCTAAATCATCACCTATTCTAGCATTTTGTAGTGGTCTGCACCTTATGTTACATCACCACTGTCTCTTTTCATTTTATAGGATATATGCTTAGGGATAAATTATCACTCGTCCATTCACCTTATAGTGATACAATCTTAGGATAAATATTCAAGTTCACACATTTATTTCATCTGGGCATGCGCTTAGGATATAAGGGCCACACACATCTCTTCCATATGTCACATCTCATCACTACACCTACACATTCTTCACAACGTGCTAGACAAAACACACTATTAGACCATTTCCTGATGACACACTCTCGTTTACGGTTCATTCTTTACTTCTGAGGGGTAAACAAAATGAACCTCACTGCATACATTTCCATCCACTCGGGGGGCACGTGGCTCTTATCACTCCATCTTGCATTCCATTCCATCCATCCACAACATATTGCATATTATGGTTTCTTTTATTCTTGCTTACTTTTTCTTGTTCATGGTCACTTTATTACACATGCTAGTTTGATTACTTGTATGTCATTTATATATACCATACACACATGCACGTTCATGCCTTTTTCTAGTTGTGATTACAAACACAGGTCTCCCACACGTGGCACAGATGCTCATCTTCTATCCTTCCTACACTAGTCACTGGGCATCCACATTCATCTCTCATAGTTGTTATTGTATCATTTTTTACTTATCACTTTACATTACATATTTATACACACTTTTGACATACTAATTATCTTTATAACACAATAATGGGTGTTTCATGCACAAAATTTGTTATGTAGGGATATTTGTTTCTATACTTGTTTGTTACATTGTCTGCTCTTGTTTTCTATTGTATGCGGGCCTTGCCATATGTTTGGTGTGCACACTTGTTTTCTTATTTGCGGCCATGATGGCCTTGCATGTCTTGCAACATCATGAGTGATGTCCCATGTTTACATCCCACTTTGTATGACTTACTTATCTCCCTGCATGTTTGCATTACTACACTGTTAACGTACCTTACACATTGTTTTCCATCTACATGCATGTTTAACTTGTCTTTTACTAGCCTTATTCTTTGTGTGTTCTTTGGTTTTTACCAAGCAATTTCCAGGGTTACAACATACATGTGGTTGGTCCTATTTTGGGGCCACATGTCTCCTATCAGTGAGTTCACATACACTCCCAAAGAGGGGGACATCATTTGGGGGTTTCTACTAACACAATGCATTTACACTGGGTCAGCTCAGTGCACTTTACACCCTTGACATTGTGGGTTACATACAACGAGTGGGTTTAGACCAGTCTATGAACCCCATACACAAAAAATTTTATAGGACATGGTGTCCTTAGCATTCTGAGAAGTAGTTACATGATTGGAGGTTATAGTGGGTGTGCCTCTCTACACTACTTTGGCCAGTGGCATCAGATCACCTAAAAAATTAGGACGATACAAAGATATCTACAGATGATTTAGGGAAGAAGTTAGAGCTTGGAGGACAATAGCGTTTCCTCTCTACACTTCTTTGTCTTATAGTGTGAGATCACCCTAAAATTCATAGCACAAGATATCCTTCTACACTCTCTTTCTCTACATGGATTAGGTGCACATGTTCCATTTACACTTTTCATTTACATTTTCTAGTTATATTTTTCATTAGCATACTTTACATTTTGTTGGTCCGAAAATCATCGGTGGATAGATATATGGATAGACGAGCCAACAGCAGTGTGCGGGCATAGCCCCTGTTTGAGTCAAGAAAGCAAAATGGTTTATTGTTATTCTACCGGCGGAATGCATGCAAGTCTCACAATATTCGCCTTCGGGGTTGGGATCTCATCCCAAGTAGAGGTATTTCCAACTCTGTGAAAATAAGGGAAAGAAATTAAGTGGGGAGATAGAATAGATCTAATGGGAGAAAAGAAATGAATTCCAAAGCGAGAAAGGTCGAGGGTCTATGTTTTGGGCTGGTAGAAACAGAGCCAAACCTAGCATAGTATTTAACAAAGCAATAGTGATGAATAAATGACAAAAATTAGAGATAGATTCAATAGAATAAACACATAAATCTAACATAAGAAAGATTAAAAAGCTCATAACACACATATTCAAAGACAAAGTCTTAATATTTGTATTAATGTTTTCTTTTGTTACAAAAGCTCAAAGTCTTTTCTTCTTATTTCTAATTTTCATCTAAAAGTATCCACCCTTGAATACAACAAGTATCCAAGTATATATAGAAGAAGGAGAAGAAAGAAGACAAAAAGCAACCAACAACTAATTACAAAATATCTACAAAATATCTAAAAGTCAATGTTGAATTTGGACAACTTGGTGGATGACACCATCCCATGGTGCAACATGGATGAGGTCATCGTTTGTACTAACATACTCTTAGATATTTACAAAAAGGAAGACAAGAGGAAGAAATATATTCATCATCGTCTTACATGGTGGAAGGGGGTATTTTGCTTTTGTTGTTTTTGGGAGAGGTGATGTGGGCCGAGTCTGATATTCCATGAATTTACTGATCATTGGCTGAAGTTGATCCTGGGCAGGACCCTTCGTATGATCGCCGATGACCTCACAAGTCTCCCGCTCATCTCTGAGTTTTTCAGGGAGTTTGAAATATTCATTGCCTGCCTCCATCAGGAACCCCACAAAATCACGACAAGCTAGAAGGTTGTTGATGCATTCGGTGTCGAAAGTGGCTTTGGCCCTAACCCTTACGAGGTGATCTCCTTAAAGATCTGGATAGTTTCGTCTGCCTTCCTCAAGGAGAAAGAAGGAGTAAGCAAGCCTAGAGAAATTCTCAAAACAATTTTCTCCATTTGATGCATTTAATCTAGGGCTTCCTCTTGACTTTGTCAATATTTTCCAAGACGAACTTAATCTGATCGACCTGGTAATCCAACATAGCAAGGATCTTGTTGGGTACCACAGGGGTGATTGAAAATGCCGAATTTCACCAGGATCGTCGACCGAGAAGTTGAGCATTTTTTAGAATATCTCGTGTTACAACCTTGCATGATTCAACTCTTTAGAGATAGGTCCTGCGATCGCCTGAGATCTTTGTTCACCCGACTGATGTTCTGATACAATTCAGGTGAACTTGACTATTACCTCCTCACTTGTCTTTGAGGATTTGATCTCTCCAAGTGGAAACTTCCATACCTTGTTCACCAATTTTGGTGTACTCGTTTATCTTATCCTGGCTTAGGACCTCGGGATTTTCAAAGTGGCGATTGTAGGAGGTGCACCGCCATTTTCTGCAGGGCGTGGAGAAGGTGTTTGTTTTGTTCTTTTAGTAACCTCTTCTCCTCCTTTGCTTCTTGAAGTTTCTTGCAAAGGGCATCCACCGCAGATAGGGCCTCTGCTTAAAGACTTTCAAAAGACGTTCCCATTGTGACTTGGGTCACTGTATAATCTGTCTTCCGAGACGAGATCCTTTTTACCCTTTGAAGGATCCAGATATGCGATCTCCATTAATCTTTCTCCTGATGCACTCTGAGAGAAGTGGGTTATAGGATTTTGCTTCTTAGCCCCCTTTGCTTTGGGATGATGGAGAAGTCCATTGGTGTGATAGGGACTTTCCTCTTTTTCTAGCTCGATGATCTTTGGGAGATCCATGCTTTGGACTTAAGGAATGGGACCGGAGGTAAAAGAGGGAGCAGCTAGAGTGGATGAGGGGAAATGGGTAGAGACACTTGGTGGTGGCATCGAGAGGGAGGCCGAGAAAGTGCTCACGGGAGGAAGGGATACTGCAGGGGAGGTAGACGTGGGAATGGAAGGGAGCTAAGAGATGAGAGAAGAAATGGTGGGGGACAGCTCCGCGAGAGAAGAGAAGATGGATGACGAGGAAGGGGGAATAGTAGAAGATGGGGGAGAGGATACGACCAAAGGAATGGTCGCTTGGGTCACGTGAGGAGGAGAAGGAGGAGAGGGAGAAGGGATAGAAGGGACCTCAGTAGTTGTAGTAGTGGCGACACCCTGAGTGGATGTGCCCGTCGGAACACCTTCCGCCGCTTCTTTCTCTGGGGATACCAGACTTACAACCTGTTCTTGTGTAGCGAGAAGGAGGACTTTCAGGAGCTCCTTCTTGAGAAGATCTCGATTCACCTCTTTATCCTCTCCTTTGACCTTTGGTAGATGCTTGGCCTGATAGGTGCATTGCCCAATGGGGATGTAGTGAAATCTACCCCGAGGTAGATAAGGCCATTCATTCTCCGCACTGTTGTTCCCTCCGCAATGTCTCCTTGACCCCGTCTTTAATGGTGCAGGGCGCTTTTGTTTTGTCAATTGCAGCAAATAGCCAATTGTCCCCATCTCGTGTCCGGACACCGATCAACTTCTTAATCGGTAGTTTGATAATCCTTTGGAAAAATGGCTTCGCCGTATTGAATAATCTCTTCCAAGGCCAAGCGGGAGTGGTCCTTCCTTCTAAGTTTGACCTCATGATACAAGTCGATATAGATGTCCTCGATCTGTGGAATGTGGATTGGATCAAGTTTTACCTTGGGAAGGCAATTCCTTGGATCAAAAGTGGGCCTCGCCAGGAAGTTGTGCTTTAGATTGAGTAGTTCTAGTTCTGCAAACATTTCTTGGGCTTTGTGGTGAGAAATGCAGGTGTATCTCGCCACACTTGTAAGAGCGAAAGGAGTTCCACCCTTCTTTCTCTTCAAACATTTCTCATGGTAGGTTATGAGCTATCTGGATAGCTCCAACAGGATCAACTTGGGGCCAGCATATCTCGGCAATTTGGTGGGCTCCCCCAAGAAGTTGGCCGCTCTGAGATAGGTGAAGGTGGGGAATTGGGTAAATAGTGCCCCCACTTCTTAGTTGTTGTGACTATGCTCTTGGTCATCCGACCATGAGTCATATTTGGCCTCAAAAGGCAGACAATGCCATAGAAGAAAGCATTGTTGATCTTAGTAAACTGTGGGATGCTATTCTCCAGCTTCATCTTTGGGTAGTACTCATATATTTTTACCTGATGCCAAACCCCGCATCGGCTCAGTGATGGATAATCCCTCTCCGAGGCTGTAGTGTAGACTACGTAGGAGTTCATGTAGAACCTCCCCATTGTGGTGAGTTGTTGGAGCTGCTCGGATATGGTGTTTCTTATGATCTCTGCCCACTCAAAGCTTTGATCTCGCACATTCTTGTTCATAGTTTCAAGGTACTGAGCATCCATTTGTGAAAGTAATGGCCATCGAAATCCCAAAACTCTACTTAGGAATGTGATGGTGTCACTTAATTCCTCGAAGAAGTCACTGCGGTGAATAACCTGTGGCCATCTAGTTATTACCTTCTTGTTTTTCAAGTACACTTCGTTCATCAGCTGCATGCACTTGTCTTCATTATCCTCCCATGCCTTGGTGCAGTCCTCTTGGCTTATAGCCACAAAGTGTCGATGGTGAGGGATGCCTAGCATGATTTCGAAGTGCCGGGAAGTGAGGTTGATTATGACCTCACCCTTTTCATTTTCGACACACCTCATGTCTTTGTTGTAACAACGGGCCACCACCATCATAAATTTGTTGTTTCTCGCACCGACAGGGATCCCCCAAAAAATGCACCCACGCGCCTACCAAACTTGTCCATGCAAGGACTTCCTGTGACTCTCCTAGTTCTGGCCTAGAAATCCTCCATGTCGATGTGACCGAGTTTGGAGTCTCTAATGTCCAGGTCACATTCTACCTGGGACTCGGGCATTCTAACCCTCTGGTATTTATAATTCATCTCTTCTTCCTGTAAGCTTAGCCTTACCCTTTGACTTGGTTGAATTTTTTTCTTGATGTAGACATATATGGATCTCGAGTTTAGTTGTTGATATGCAAGAAGAAGGAGCGAAGTCCAACGCAAAAGAACCATGTTAGCTATCGGATCTTCTATTAAAGCACTACGGATAGAGGAGTTAGCAATTTTAAGGCCTCAGGCACGGGCGCAGGAACACTACAGTCACAGAGCTAATAGAATGGCACACTAAATCGAGTGTTATAAGGAACAAATCAGCTGCCAAAGGGCACGGGGCATAAGGATTTTGCATATGACATTATTTTTATTGTAAGTGGGGATGCGCCTGCACTGTTTATGTAGTTTTATACTGGGCGTAAATAATTTTGGTGTTGCATGGGGGCAGGGTGTGCCAATGGCGCATGTAATTTGCGTGTAACACGAGACTTTGGTGTGCTAAAGGGCGCAAGATCAATGTGTGTAACACCAAAATTACATGCGCATAGGGGGGACTTTGCGCGCAAGCGCAGGATTTCTTGCATGTCACTTTGTGTTTTTGTAAGGATGATTGTGCCTGCGCCAAAGGTTTAGTTTTTGTATTTCTGCAAGAAGGGTGCGTGTTAGAAGTAGGAACAGTGCGCCTTTGGCGCGACTGTGTTTTGTGCAGCAGGAGTGGTGATTGCGCCAAGGGAGAAACGCAGCCCGGAAACAACTTTTAGGTTCTTGACTCTTTAGTTCGTGATTTTCAGGTTTTCTTGACATATTTTGACAGTGGGAGGAACACAACGCAAAGAGGTCTAGATCCATTTTTAGGCAGATCCCTCTTGGCCAATAGATCTAGAAAGAGGGTGCAAACAACTTGGGAAGAGAGATTTGCAAGAACGGCCTCGGGGCGGGGGTTAAGCCTTAGATATAATGCATTTAACCTCACAAACAACCAAATAGAAAACACAAGAGGGATGAGGACCACTTACTCGGAAATATATAAAGTGAGAGATGAAGCGGGGTCCACGAGGACGTGATACGAGGAGGACGCAGCATCTTTGACAGTGCAGAGAGGAATAAATTTTATCATGTGTTTTCAATTGTGAAAGTGATAGGGCGGGTGCGCCTATATATAGGCAAAGGTGCAATAAATGTGCCAACCACTTTTTCAAGGGGCGCATCAAAACATGTGTCGACACGTAAAACTTTGCACCCTTTAGCGTGGATAAACGCGTGTCAACACGGAAATATTTAACCCTTGACGTAAATTTACTACTATCAATACTTCATTTTGAGTGCTTTAGTGCACCAAAACATGGCGCAACAATTTAGTTGTTAACATGAAGGCGCATGCACCTTGGCGCATGCAAGAAAGGTGCATCACGGGAAGGTGCAACAATTGATGTTTCAACACATCAAAGGGTGCACCAAAGGAAATGAAGGGGCAAATTTAGTCTATGTTACACATATAAAAGGTGCACCCAGCCCAAAAAGACCAAAATGACTAAGTTCGGAGAACTAGATTTCCGAAAGGGATTTTGTAACATTCCAAATGCAGAGGGGTCCCTGACGAGGGACCAGGACAAAATTTTGGTATGGTTACCTTGTCAATTTTACTGAGGATAACACATTTACACATGAGTCTTTTACATTATGTTTTTATGCATACATACATATTTGACTACTTGATCATTTTCTCCTTGCAGGTCCGATCATATGAGAAACAAATAGTCAAATGGGGGAAACAACAATAACAATAGTGTCAACAAAAACACTCCGCAGTAACACACACTTTACTAACCATGTAGGTACACACATCGGTAGCTACATGCATGAGTTCCACCCTGGTTCACTCTCATCACTTTTTCTTTGTGCATTTTTCATCTTTAGTTTCCACGCTCCTCCATATTTTTGTCAATCCATTCTTTTGTCTAGGCCTTTGGTGCATTTCTACTACACTCTTCTTGGACATCAAGTAAGCTTCTATATCAACTTTATGTTACCGATATTTCTGTTCACCAACATAAAGTGGGGGTAAAATATAGTCACAAAATCATGTACTTTAGACATTATTTATCTCAGTCTTATACTACTATTTACAAGGTTCTCAAGTGAAAAAGTATTGATTAACCCCATCCTTTGGCCATATTGTTTATTTTATTTCATCATTTATGACCTATTACACCCATATGCCCAGCCATTTTATGACATCCTGCATTATTTTAGCCTTGGCTGGGATACCAGTGGGCGCCCTGGTCCCACTACGGGCACCCCAGGTCCCTTCTCCACTTTCTCACCAGTTTTTGGGCCTCTTTCAACCATTTGACATCTTTATCTTTCTTATGGTCATCCTTTTCGAGGTTAATTATGAAATTGGATCAAGAGAACCCTATAAATATAAAGTTATGATACTATAATGAGGGACATAGCATCATCTACCACTATCACTCATCTAGATTTGCATCCATCTATTGCATTGGCATCCACATAGCTCCATCATCAAGGCACAAGCTAGGAGATCTGCATCACACTTCATTGGGGGAGGGATTCTATTCTATTTCATGTACACATTCTATTACATTTTCTGAATTTAGTTATTTCTCACTACTTCATAAAACGTGACTGGAACAAGAGCACAACATGCACACACTCACCAGAATTACATTTAGTTAGTAAGCCCAATGTTATGGCAACTGAGGTCGGTCCGGCCCATTCATTTGCATCCTTTCTTTTTTAGGTTTTGATACTTCTTTTAGTCCTTTTCAGTCATTCTTCCTCTTGGAATATTTGGAGCATTCAACGCAATACAAGAAAATTAATGCGATAGGAAGCAAAGGTTATCAATCATCTCTAGGACCTATGAACACTAGTTATGGAACTTTTTCCCAAACCAGGTGCATGTTCTACTAACCATCGCACTTTTGTCAGGCCTTGGTCCTCTCCTAGGTGCTCCATTCTAGCCATATCACTCAAATCTGCCTTCAGTTGGACCCCATCATAGTTGTTCTTGCTTTTGATTTATCCAGTTACTTTTGTGATATTGTCCGACAGACATCTATTATTAAGTTGAGCTATGTCCTCTTCTTTCTTGCATATTAGGGTTAGCATTTCATTTTGCATAGTTGCATTAGATCTTTAGCATATTATTTCATTGCATTTATTTACTTTATTACAACTATTCATAGCTTAGATTAACTATCCATTTACTACATTAATTTAGTCAATTTTATTTAATCAACTTTATATACTACAATTTAAAATCATCTAACTAAGATTGATATCTTACTAAACCAAGCACAAGGATTGGATGTAACACACAATAATATAGTAATCAAGATAATTTTTAGATAAAATTTTGAATCGATTAGAGAATATTAATGCTAAAGCTCAGACATATTACAAAAAATGGTCAAAGGATAAAGATCTAGTGGAAATTGCCAATGTTGAAAGAGATAAAGCTCTTGTAAGTATTATGAATTACAACATTCAATTTTAAATCATAGTTTTTAATTAATTTAATTTTGTAATAATATGTTTGAATTGAGCTCAACTTTTTATTTTTTTTTAAAGTGGAAATATGAAAATTTAAAAATTCAATAAAAGATCCTCCAAGTTCACTTGGATAAAGCTCTCGAAAATTTTATCTGCGAAATTCAGCTTAAGCAGATTATTGTTTTTCTTAACAAGAAAAATAATACTCTGAATCAGATTATAAAGATAATGACATCCAGATACAGATATTTTTTTCAAGAAAAAGGAAACTAGAGATCCTTCTTTGTTATCCCATGGAGATGCTTCAAAGGAAGAATAAGCAATTGTTAGTAACTTAAATATTGCTATGGAGGATCTTGTCACTTCTAGAATTCTCAAAGTAGGGAATAGTGCAGTGATTTGAAAAAGCGACATAGAAGTCACAAAATAAATGTAAAAGGAAACTGGGAGTGAGGAAGCAGAAGTTGTTTGAGCATATTCTACATTTGTATTTGTTGAAAAATGTTTACAAAACTTTAAACTTGAAAAATGTTTAAGTTTGAAACTTGAATCAAATGGAAGAGAATATGTATATTCTCTACAATGATGTATAATATATGTTATTTGAAAAAATACAAATGTATTATGGAATATTTTCATTTTCTACTTCTATAAGAATTTCATTTAGTTTTTCAACAAGATATACTTGCATGTTATAATGGTTTTCATGGAATCTGGTTATGTAATGTAATCTGGTTAAAGACTTAAAAGTGTCATGGAAAGAAATGATAATAGGTTATATATAGAAATATCTAAATTGTGAATTGTAATTATATCAAATTATGTATCAATGCATTTAAATTTTGGAAATTGGATAACTATGTATGCAATGCATTGATGTTGAATGTTTAATTATTTACAATGCAAAATATGTAAGATGGATAACTCAAACTGTGTTTGATTCATTACACTTTATTTATTATATTATCTTATGTCTAATTACGATATTTAAAAAATAGTGTTCCAAATATGCATGTCATAAACACAACATCAATGATCAAAGCAGTTTGAAAATACAAAAATAAATAAAACAGTGTTATAAATACCAAATACATAACAAATTGTATAATAAATAATTGTATTTGAATATATTATTATGAAATTGAATACATAAAAATTTTAAAGTGTCAGGTGATAAACAATAAATGTAAGGTTATACCTTTTACATTTTAAAAATAGCTAGAGCTGAAATAATCCATTTTAGCCTGCTTTCGTAGTTGAGATATGCATCTGCAGAGTTAGAGAATGCACCAATTCTAGTCTTATCATTGAGATCATTTGAATTTATAGTTTTATTGTAACACCTCTTCTTTAAAAAGGGAATTCCAATGTACAATTTCTCTATCATAAGGAAATATGTCTAGGGAGTAGCACAAAACATACAACCTCATACAACTTTCTAGATTTTTATCCAATCTGTTTTGTACTTTTGATTTTACAAATTATAAAACAATGCACATCCTTTCATCCTCCACAGATCCCAAAATCATATTTTTACACAATTCATATAATAAAAAATATTCACCGATATTTTCCTGTAACACACTACTCTGGTAGATTTTTCTCCACATCCTTGTAATTGCACCATTTAATTGAGGTTAATTTAAACTATGATATTGGTCAACCATTATCAATGCAAAATGAGTTGATTGATAAGTTTTAAATTCTTATTCAGGATAACTTTGATTTAGAAAACATTGACATTGTAGTGCCCACACTTTACACACAAAAACAACGAAAATACAAGGATAATTTTTTATTTTTATTTTACTTACAATGCTCACTACACACAACACAACATGGGCTTCAAGTACAGAACTCGACAACATATACGATACTTACATCAGTCATCAAATCACATATACACATGACAACACGTAGGCATGCTGATGCTACACTTTTCCCCAATGGAAGGTTACTAGTAAAGACCTAACCACAAGAACATGGATTCGAGGAACAATGAACCCACAACACATCATTTCCTTAAATGTATTTTTGGTTGAAGTTAACATTCCAAGGACATTACGAGCAAGGATAAATTTTCTTAAGTTTATTCTACGGTTGAAAATACAATTCGACCTTCTCAGTTGGCTTCTTATACTTTATATAAATTTCCATAAGCTGTGACATACGTATTTGGCATAAATCAAATTACATACAAAGTACTTAATTATCTTATTATTAGGTAAAAATGTTTTCTCCATCGTTTATTTGATGTCTATAGTTTTACCCCTACATCTCAAGCGAAAGTGACTTGATGTCCAAAATGCAATGAAAGGATTCACGGAGATTTAGATACAGGGTAGCTTTTCACCAAAATATTTCTCGATTCACACTATATTTATTTGCCTACCATTGTTATTATAATTTGAAAACTTATTGAATTCTATAAGATTATATATATATATATATATATATATATATATATATATATATATATATATATATATATATCTTTGTTTTCTCAAAGTTTGGTCGCACCAAGGTAACTTATATTCTTTCATAACTCAACACATGAAAAAGTTTAATTAAGTTATAAAGACTCAAGATTTACCTTAGTCCTAAACTCCAATCTCATGTGCAACATTTATATAATATGCTCTTACATCGCACTAAGATCTCGTTCTTAGCATTGTTTTGAAATCAAGAGTTACATAATTATTTGACTAACATCTTGAAGGGATACACGCCCTGGAAGAATTGTAACTATACATGAACCACATCCAAGAAAACACCAAGATGTTATTTTGATGGAAACAAAGATGGCACCATGAATCGTTCCTTGAACAATGACTCCTAAGGTGCCTTCTAAGGTGGTCTTCACCACTCAACCTAGTATCGGACCTGAAGAGAGGACATTCTTCTCGCGATTACCAAAACTAGAAGGAAACCGCATACTCTGGATAGGTTGGACCATGACATTCCTAAATATGGGTTTACGACAGTGTTGCTAGAAAAAAGACTATGACGATAAACTCCAACTAGGGGTTTTATTTACCTAACCTAGAGTGTTCCATCGAGTGCAAAGCTTAAGTTCATTCTACGGTCTTAAATTTCTTATATGGTACAAAGGGTCACACATGTAGGCAAGTATGCACGAATATTTTATTAAGGGTTGAGTGTTCCCATAATAACTCTTTTCTATGTTTACAGGTAAGGAGATAACCTAGTAAATTAATTTAATCGTTTATTGAATACCGAGAGAATACTACAACATATTAACTTCAATTTAAATTTACTATATATAAATCAGATTGAATTGGTGGTTAGGTGCACATTTCCTAAGTTATCCCTACAACTAGCATCTCATGCATATTAAAAATTTTAATTATAACTTTTAGAATAAGAGACTACATTAGACAATTATTCATTTTACAATGACCTATAAAAATTACAATAGTAATAATTAAACTACACATCGCCTTTTTTTCGTCATTCTTCCATCTGCAAAACCCATGTGAGCAAGATATCGGTGATAAATTGCTGGCATGGCATCCACCTAATCAATCATAATAACCATTTTTCAGTTTCCCATTTACATCCGACCATAATTACAATTTGCAATCGAAATAAAAAAAAGGTCTAGAAACATGTATTCATTGCATTTCATTTTTTTCATTTTATAAACCCACGAGAGAGAAAGCGAAAGGAAGAGAGAGAAAACATCGTTTTGGTCAAAAGTTCTAATAAACATAAAAAGTTTCATTATAGTGTTTTAAACATTATTTACATGTGTTTAAACGTTTTCAGGGTGTTTTGGAAACCCTACGAGGTCCCGCAGCTTTCTATTCTTACATTTTCTCACTAGCTACAAAATGTTCAAAATGGGCTCGGAGGCTAAGAAACTACTTCCAAAGGTTATCTTCCGATGAGCACGCACACCATGATTAAATTTCTATGTGTCCCCAGATATACCAAGAATTCATAGCATTTGTTGGAATTGAAAAGAGTGAATCTTTTGTGTTTGGCGGCTAGTTTTCCGAGGCCATTGGTCGTAGTTCACCCAGTTGTAAAATGACAAAAGTTAGCTCGAGGGCCCAGAAAAATGAGTCCAAAACAAATGTTCGATGGAGGAGCATGCAACGAGACATCTCCTACTAGTTCCCCTATATAAGGAGAATTCATCAAAGTCGACGGATCGAGAACTAGTAAACCATTTTGAAATGGCGACAAGTTTTCTAGAGCGTGACAAGGAGAAATTGGTCCAATTGGACCTCGTCAAACTACATCGAGGCTCTACAAAAATGGCTTCACCAAACTATCCCGAAAAGTTCTCTTTCCTATGCTAAATGCTCCATGCATTTGTCTAGTATAAACGCTAGAGTTTTGCGAAGACGAAACATGATTTCACTTTCCGGGTTTCAAATGGTGGTCCCAAACGAAAGCTAACTTTCTATTTTTAACAACTCTCTCTTTGTTGTAAACCTGGTGTAACAAGGCTCCTATAAGAGCATCAAAAGGATGTAAATGATCGTTTCGGTCAAACAAAAAATCAAGGTGACTCCTTGTATACCAAGGTACATGAATGAAACTTCACATCTCGTTTCCGAGTTGCGAATGGTACTTGGTGAGTCTCTGAAAATTGCAAAATTTAACTATTTTAAACCAAGAGAAGGTCAAATTTATCAATGGGAGTCAAATTCATCCGGGTCGATAGAATGATATTGGAGCGGTCAAGAAGGGTAAGAGTTTTCTAAATCATCTCGAGTGCGGGGTGATAGTTCATGGTTTAAAGTAGGCGAGTTAAATGACGTCATGAGTTACGACATGACAATTTATTGTTTTACAATGAGTTAAAGGGACAATTAACTGTATTAAAATTTCTAATACTTTAAAATTCTATTTAGTTGCAAAAGAGAACTAAAACATGAGAATTATGAGAGGTAAGGGAAGAAGAACCATGCCTGGAGAACGAAGTCGGTCGAAGCCATAGGCTTGGGTTCAGTCTCTTGCTTGGGAACTTCATCAACTAGTCCACGAGCATCCTCAGCTCCACCATTTTGCATACACATCTACCAGGGAAGTTGCATTGCAAACAAAAAACATCTTGTTTTCTATGCCTTGATGGTTTTCCATGCTCAATTCTAAAGCTCTTATTTTTGCACATGCGGGGAGGATGCTGACAGAGGTTGTGGAATCTGGATTTACACGTACCCATTACATTTTCTTGAAGGTTTCCAAGGCCTTTTTAACCAACTCATTTTTATTTTTATTTTTACACCTTACCGCAATCATTGCTGCCCATAAACCACATTCCTTCCAAGCATTTTCGAACCGTTTGCATACGTCCACATTTTTGCACATTCTCATGTGCTCATCATTACCCAAAAAACATAATGATTAAATCTAGGCATGATTCTACAAAATCCACTCATGCCATCGAAGTATTTACAACCCTCATGCACCGAACATGCATGCACGAAAGCCAATTAAAGAAAAATGAAGCTTACATGGTCAAAGTATGTTCCTTAAGACCACATCTCTCGAGGCATTATGTCAAACAGATCATCAGGACATTTTTACACATCCATCTTGTGCATATGTTGCCATCATGGCTTTCCATGAGAAAACATTTCTTTGAGGCATTTTATCAAACTGTTTATGTGCCCTTTTTTTATGACACGTTTTTTTGCATGCTGCTTATCATTGCCATCCAGAGGCCACATATCTATCAGGTATTTTGTTAAATAGTTTTCTTGAGTTGTGTATGCCTTCGCATTTTGCATACGTGCCAAACTAGGCACTAAATACATTTTCTTGGAAGTTTCAAAATCCTTTCAACAAACACATCTTGTGCATATCCACAAAATCATTGCATAGTCCATGGAGCTGCATTTCCTTCCCACGCATTTAGGCGACCAGTTGCCATTCGCACGTTTCCACATTTTTACATGCAAATCTACAAGCACGCGCGACTACCACATCGACAAAATTTCTTCACATTTTTGGCCTTGATGAGAGCCCACGCAGTGGGCATGGGCTAAGAAGGTGATAGCCATGTGACGAGACCAAACACACAACAAACCTCCTCCATTTTGCTTGATCTTCCCAAGCAGGTATGTGGCGCGGCCTGGGAGGAAGCTAGAAACAGGCTTGTGGAGTCTGGCTTTGCATGAATCGCTGCATTTGCATGAAAGTTTCCAAGGCCATTTCAACAAACTCATTTTTTTTTTTGAGAGCAGATCCTGCGCCCCCAAACCAGCCACCCATTCCAAAAGCAAAAACAAACCCTAACTTGCCCAAAAGAATCACGGGCCTCATATTTTTATTTTTTTTATGATTTCCTCCCCTTTGCCCTAATCCCCCTTTTACGGGCTTTTCGATTTTATTTACTTTTAATTCCTTTTATATTTATTTATCTATTTTTTTTGTTTGTTTTTAATCTAAAAACGTCCTAAAACCCTAAATCGAAGTAGACAAATAAACAAAATATAACTTAAAGTCAATCCATTACCAGAGGTGAAATTTCACACAAAAGCGGTGATCGAAGTCGGCAATACGAGTTATAATAGTATTATAAACATTATTTTAAAAAATTTTACTGACTTAATAATGATAATAATTATTAATCCTATTAATGTCGAAGCAACCCGACAAACTCGAAGAGCCGAGAACCAAAATTTTTCCTTTAACCGCATATGACCGTCCATGGCGGCTACGCACGGTCCACGGTTTGGAGGTGTTGACAACGACCCGGCGAGCAAGGAGAAGGAGAGGATAGGTGAAAAATCTTCATTGCGACTGGACACAATCAACAAGAGCACACCTGACCCTCCCATGCTTAGCAACGCATGGTCATCATGTCAGGAATAGGGGAACATTTGACGGGGCATTACATTCTCCTCCCCTTAAGAAAGCATCGTCCTCGATGCGACATGGAATGAAGAAAAAGAAAAGGTAGCAACAAGGAACAAATATGGTGAAGGCACACTCTAAGGTTAAGATTTCAAACACAAAAGCATGGTCACGGGGTGGCCCTAGGAACAATTGGTAGAATTTCAACTTTCAAGGTTCTGTGAAGATTGACAGTTCTCTCTTATTCGTTATTTCATTAATCTCTTTCCATTAACATTATTCTTAATTCAAGTCCTTTAAAATTTCTTTTTTTTATCGAATTTTAGTTTATTCATTCTTGTGGGTTCCCATCATGAACTACAGTCACAACACCCTACCAGGGTCATACACAACACCAAATTTTCACAACATACTTTTACATACTTTCACGACCGTATCACATTACAAGGGTTTCACCAACCATGGAGTGACAACAAGTAGACCACATAACAATTAATTTCCAACAATTACGCCCTAGACATAGATCTAGTACACACATATGACTAACAAACAAAATCAACACGTTGATACATATACAATGGGTATCACAAGCCCCAAAAATCCATGACTATAACAATCATAGTTCGATCCAATATCCAATAGTCCATACTTTTGACCAAGGAAGAGTCACGCCACCAATCATAACAAGTCTAACCGAACTCACAAGAGGACCATACTCACTATACCAACTCCACACATAATAAGACATCACGAAACAAACCCCATATATCTCCAAAAGTACCAGGTAAAACTCCATATATCTCCTAAAGTATCATAAAGAAACTCCATATACTCCCAAAAGCATCACCAAATAGTCTCCATATACTTCCCAAGAGGAAGAAACATAGTGCCCAAAGTCAAAACCAAGTCGGATCACTCAACCATAGAGCCTCATCTCCTTTCTCCTTTTAATGAGGTCGGGTCACCATGTATGGCCCTAGACACATAGAGCCCCGTCACCCTCAACCCAAGTGACATAATAACTCATGGTTCAACAACCCAGCTAGTTATCAATAACTCCTTGGGGCATACCCCCATACAACGAAGCGGGTCCATAGGTTCAACCACTCCATGGTTAATCCCATGACCCTATTCCAACACATTACGACATTAGAACCAACATAACAATCCATCCAAATGCCAAGTGGCAAAATTAAAATCCTTGGGCTAGGCTACAAAACTTTTAAATATGAAAATAAATTTTTAAAACTAAGAAAAACAAATTGCTAATTAGCCTTGGTTAGTGCAAAATCCAAATGTTAATGTAACAATCAAATAAATGCCCAAAATATAAGAACATGTCAATCAAGAAAACGACTGGTTCTAGCGAAAAGAGAAAGATTAATTTATGAATAAAATACGTAATGAAAAAAAAATAGCACATCACAATCACTATGTGGCCTCATACCGCCACCAAAGGGTACTCATCGAGTTCTTTGGCACTCGGACATCGAGCCTCGGCTTGTAAAAATATACATGTAACCGAGATATGAGCATATCCAAATAATGTAACTGTCATCATCTCTGCCTAAACCATTCCTCCATACTCCCACAAGGATCAACATAGTCAAAATCACATAGGATTATTCAACGAACAATCCAATAGGAAAGAACAGGGGACACAAGGTTGCATAAGTTCAGCCTAAGGTGGTGTGCACCCATATATACTTGAGCAAGCTCAAGTCTACTAAATAGATAGAAGTGGATTTTCATTCTATGTAAGACTCCACTTCCTCACTCGTACTTGGCCCAAGATTATGAAAACCTGGTCCACGCCTCCTCTCTCCACACATACACTCTTGACAGTTTATCCCCTTAGGGTTTTCGAGTGTAGGGTCCATGACATACACATAACTACGTCACTAACACAATGGTAATTCACACACAACAACCATAACGTATTACACATGGTTTATATACAGGGTAGATCACAATCTTACATTCACTAGGTGTAATACATCACTTTACCACATTATGCACCCAAGGTGCAATCACTACACAATAGGGTTCATAGGATCACTGTATGCCCCTATATCACAACATGAACCATCACATATTACACAAATCATACATACAATGGACATAGTAACATCACAACATAACATTCATTTGCTACATACAAAGTGATACACACATTTCTTCAAAACATGGTAAAACATCATGATACAATTCAATTCACTTTACATCAATCCAGTTATACAACATATCGACACACCCACATAACACAATATGCCACAATGCTCCAACACCCCGTCATCCACATTAGAATTCTTTTCACACATTCCAAGCAGTAATCCACACGTGAACTCTTCATAGAATCCACACGAAGGAGAGAGAATACTCCCATCCCCAGCACATCAACATGATAACAAATGTGCACTAAGTGACATAAACCTCATGTGCGTTCACACTATCACAATTACGACATAGATCACATCACTCTTAAAACACATTACTCTTCCAATATTTATCACCATCATGAAACACCATCACCACATGTCATGTAACAACATCTCTATCATGAAAAATCATCACAACTCCAATCCATCCCGAGGTTCGAGAGCATGACCTCTGCTCTGATACCATATGTAGTGCCCACACTTTACACACACAAATCAACAAGTAAAATACCGGGATAATTTTATTTTTTGACTTACTTACATTCCTCACTACACAACACAACATGGGCTTAAGTACACAACTCGACAACATATACGATACTTACATCAGTCATCAAATCACATAGACACATGACAACACGTAGGGGATGCTTTGATGCACACTTTTCCCATGGAAGGTTATACAAGTAAAACCCAACCACAAGAACATGGATTCAAGAACAATGAACCCACAACATATCATTTCCTTAAATGTAGTTTTGGTTAAAGTTAACATTCCAAGGACATTACGAGCAAGGATAGATTTTCTCGTTTGTCCACCTAAATTTTCTTAAGTTTATTCCACGATTGAAAATATAATTCAACCTTCTCAAGTTGGCTTCTTATACTTTATATAAATTTCCATAACTGACATACGTATTTGGCATAAATTAAATTGCATACAAAGTACTTAATTATATTATTATTATGTAAAAATGTTCTTCTCCATCGTTTATTTGATGTCTATAGTTTTACCCTTACATCTCAAGTGAAAGTGACTTGATGTCCAAAATGCAATGAAAGGATTCGAAGAGATTTAGATACGGGTAGCTTTTCACCAAAATATTTCTCGATTCACACTATAATTATTTTCCTACCATTGTTATTATAATTTGAAAACTTATTGAATTCTATAAGATTATATATATATATATATATATACATATATCTTTTGTTTTCTCAAAGTTTGGTCGCACTTTAAGGTAACTTATATTCTTTGTAATGCATGAAAAAGTCTAAATTAATTAAGTTATAAAGACTCCAAGATTGACCTTAGTCCTAAACTCCAATCTCGTGTGCAACATTTATATAATATGCTCTTACATCGCACTAAGATCTCATTCTTAGCGTTGTTTTGAAATTAGGAGTTACATAAGTATTTGACTAACATCTTGAAGGGTACATGACCAAGAAAGAATTGTAACTATACATGAACCACATCCAAGAAAACACCAAGATGTTATTTTGATGGAAACCAAGGTAGCACCGCTGAATCGTTCCTTGAACAATGACTCATAAGGTGCCTTCTAAGGTGGTCTTCACCACTCAGGCTTAGTATCGGACTGAAGAGAGGACATTCTTCTCGGATTACGAAACTAGAAGGAAACCGCATACTCGGATAGGTTGGACCATGACATTCCTAAATATGGATTTACGACAATGTTGCTAGAACAAAAAGACTATGACAATAAACTCCAACTAGGGGTTTTATTTACCTAACCTAGAGTGTTCCATCAGGTGCAAGGCTTAAGTTCGTTCTATGGTCTTAAATTTCTTATATGGTACAAAGGGTCACACATCTGGCAAGTATGCATGAAAATTTTATTAAGGTTGAGTGTTCCCATTATAACTCTTTATTATGTTTGCAAGGTAAGAGATAACCCGATAAATTAATTTAATTGTTTATTGAATACGAGAAAATACTACAACATATTAACTTCAATTTAAATTTACTATATATAAATCAATTTTATTTTATTTTTCCATACACAACTAAAAATCAAATTGAACTTGGTGGTTAGATGCACATTTCCTAAGTTATCCCTAAAACTAGCATCTCATGCATATTAACAAATTTCAATTATAACTTTTACCATGTAACAAGAGACTACATTAGACAATTATTCATTTTACAATGACCTATAAAATTACAATAGTAATAATTAAATTACACATCACCTTTTTTTGTCATTCTTCCATCTGTAAAACCCACATGAGCAAGATATCAATGATAAATCACTTGGCATGGCATCCACCCTAATCAATCATAATTACCATTTTTATTTTCCCATTTACATCTCACCATAATTACAATTTATAATCGAAATAAAAAAAAAGGCTAGAAACATGTATTCATTGCATTTCATTTTTTTCATTTTATAAACCCGGAGAGAGAAAGAGAAAAGACGAGAGAAAACATCGTTTTGGTCAAAATTTCTAATACACACAACAAGTTTCATTATAGTGTTTTAAACAGTTATTTACATGTGTTTAAACATTTTCAGGGTGATTTAGAAACCCTACGAGGTCCCGCAGCTTTCTATTCTTACATTTTCTCACTCGCTGCAAAACATTCAAAATGGGATCGAAGGCTAAGAAAATGCTTCCAAAGGTTATCTTCTAATGAGAATGCACACCACGATTAACTTTCTATGTGTCTCCAGATATACCAAGAATTCATAGCATCTGTCGGAATTGAAAAAGAGCGAACGGTTTGCGTTTGGCGGCTAGTTTTCTGGGGCCACTGGTCATAGTTCACCCAGTTGTAAAATGACAAAAGTTAGCTTGAGGGCCCAGAAAACCGTGTCCAAAATGAACGTTCGATGGAGGAGCATGCAACGAGACATCTCCTAATAGTTCCCCTATATAAGGAGAATTCATCAGTCGACGGGGATGAGAACTAGTAAACCATTTTCAAATGGTGACAATTTTTCTAGAGGAGGCGACAAGGAGAAATTGGCCCAATTTGACCTCGTCAAACTACAATCGAGAGGACTACAAAATGGCTTCCAGCTAGATTATCTTGAGCTCTTTCCTATGCTCAATGTTCCATGCATTTGTCTAGTATAAATGCTAGAGGTTTGTGATGACAGAACGTGATTTCACTTTCCGGGTTTCAAATGGTGGTCCCAAACGAAAGCCAACTTTCTAGTTTTAACAACTCTCTACTGTTGTAAACCGGTGTAACAGGGCTCCTATAAGAGCATCAAAAGGATGTCATATGATCGTTTCGGGTCAAACCAAAAATCAAGGTGACTCCTCGTATACCAAGGTACACGAATGAAACTTCACATCTCGTTTCCAAAGTTGCGAAGGGTACTTAGTGAGTCTCTGAAAATTGCAAAATTTAACTATTTTAAACCAAGAGAAGGTCAACTTTATCAATGGGGAGTCAAATTCGTCTGGTCGATAAACAATATTGGAGTGGTTGAGAAGGGTAAGATTTTTCTAAATCATCTTGAGGTGAAGGTGATAGTTCATGGTTTAAAGTAGGCGAAGTTATAATGACGCTTCGTGAGTTACGACACGATAATTTATTGTTTTGCAGTAACGAGTTGAAGGAAAATTTACTATATTAAAATTTATAATAATTTAAAATTCTATTTAGTTGAAAAGAGAACTAAAACACAATAATTATGAGAGGTAAGGAAGAAGGACCATGCCGGAGAACGGAAGTCGGTCGAAGCCGCGGCTTGTGTTCGATCTCTTGCTTGGGCACTTCGTCAACCAATCCACGAGCATCCTCGGCTCCACCATTTTTCATACACGTCTACCGGGAAGTTGTATTGCAAACAAAAATCATCTTGTTTTCTATGCCTTGATGGTTTTTCATGCTCAATTCTAAAGCTCTTATTTTTGAACATGCGGGAGGATCTTGTGAGAGGTTGTGGAATCAGGCTTTACATGTACCCATTGCATTTTCTTGAAGGTTTCCAAGGCCTTTTTAACCAACTCATTTTTATTTTTATTTTTACACCTCTGCAATCATTGCTGCCCATAAACCACATTCCTTCTAGGCATTGTCAAACCGTTTGCATACTTCCACATTTTGCACATTTTTATGTGCTCATCAGGACACCAAGAAACATAATGATTAAATCTAGGCATGATTCTACAAAATCCACTCATGCCATCGAAGTATTTACAACCCTCATGCCTTTGAACATGCATGCACGAAAGCCAATTAAAGAAAATGAAGCTTACATGGTCAAAGTATGTTCCTTAAGACCACATCTCTTTGAGGCATTATGTCAAACAGATCACGAGACATTTTTACACATCCATCTTGTGCATATGTTGCCATCATGGCTTTCCATGAGACAACATTTCTTTGAGGCATTTTATCAAACAGTTTATGTGCCCTTTTTTTTAACAGACCCATTTTTTTCATGCCTGCTATCATTGCCCAGGAGGCCACATATCTATCAGGTATTTTGTCAAACAGTTTTCCTGAGTTGTGTATGCCTTCACATTTTCATACGTGCCAAATTGCACTAAATACATTTTCTTGGAAGTCTCAAAAGCCTTTCAACAAACACATTTGTGCATATCCCGAAATCATTGCAATTCATGGAACCGCATTTCTTTCCCATGCATTTAGATGACCGATTCGCATGCGTTTCCACGTTTTACATACAAATCTACTAGGGCGCGTGTGATTGCCACATCTGACAAGATTTCTTTGCATTTTTGGCCTTGATGGGAGCCCATGCAGGCCTGAGGCGTCGGCAGAAGGGTGCTGGCCATGTGACAGACCAAACACACAACAAACCTCCTCTATTTTGCTTGATCTTCCCAAGCGGTATGTGGGCGCACTGGGAGGAAGCTAAGAGAAAATTCAAACGACAAAGTCGGCTTTGCATGAAAGTTTCAAATGCCATTTCAAAAACTCATTTTTTTGTGAGCAGATCCTACGCCCCCAAACCAGCCGCCCATTCCAAAAGCAAAAACAAACCCTAACTCACCCAAAAGAATCACGGGCCTCATATATTTTTTTTTTTTTATGATTTCCTCCCCTTTGCCCTAATCCACCCCTTTTACGGGCTTTTCGATTTTATTTACTTTTAATTCCTTTTATATTTATTTATCTATTTCTTTTGTTTTTTTTAATCTAAAAATGTCCTAAAACCCTAAATCGAAGTAGACAAATAAACAAAATATAACTTAAAGTCAATCCATTACCAGAGGTGAAATTTTGACACAAAAGTGACTGATCGAAGTCGGCGATACGAGTTATAATAGTATTATAAACATTATTTTTAAAAATTTACAGCTTAATAATGATAATAATTATTAATCCTATTAATGTCGATGACCTCGACAAACTTGAAGAGCCGAGAACCAAATTTTTCCTTTAACCGGATAACCGTCCATGACGCTACGGGGTCCACAGTTTGGAGGTGTCGACAACGACCCGACAGAAAGAAGGAGAGGGAAGGTGAAAAATCTTCACTGCGACCTAGACACGGTCAACAAGAGCATGCCCACAACCCTCCCATGCTTAGCAGCATGGTCGTCATGTCAGGAACAGGGGGAACATCTGACGGGGCATTACAAACATCGATGTCTTTATGAAATGATCCATGATAGTACCCATGGATTTATGAAAATGCTTCCTGACTATATCTACACGATCACATGTAGTATTCCAAAAACTAGATTCATCACTCCCATAGCTTCAAGAATGTTATCTTTACTGAAATGTTCTCTGATTTCATAAGACAATGATTGTGTAATTTTTTAAGCTTTATTCGTGTATCAACTGTAATAGTATCAAAAAGAACATGAGTAAAATGTGAACCAATGTAAGTAATTCCTTAAATGCGATTCAAACAATAAATCCCGAGCTTTGTCTACTTCATTACGATATTTGTGCATGAAACCAGCCAACAATGGATACTCCTCACTAATTTTGCATGCAGACTCATACAGATAAATCCACCTTGTATCAACATCTTTGAGAATATTTTTACCATCAGTAATTCCAATTGAAATTTTTTAAACTCAAGAAATCATTTTAGACTATTTGACATTTAGGAATGCAGTTCACAGATAAGGTCTTCTACTCTTGTAACATATTCAAAGTTGCTTACTATTTTATATGTTAGATTGATTATGTGAGTCATACAATGAATTGCAAGCTATAAGGGGATAATGTTGTTTGTAATCAAACACACATCCCAGATCAATGACCTTGCATAAATGATGCACCATCAACAAAAATACATAACAACTTCGTATCAATTTCATATTCATTCATGCCAACAATATATTTCAAATTGGAAACAACTATTTTATATAGGTTTTTAGCATTGTAATTTTCAACCATTTTCTATACATCCAACAAATTTGGTTTCCTTATATGATTTTCAAAAGTATAAACATGGATGCATACCCATCACATGATGTCAACTATTGTTACTTCATCAATTGATAGAGATATAGACTTTGCATTTTTCACAATCCCTTTCAAATCTTCCTTTTCAATCATTTCAAGGCATTTATCCATTTCCAATGCATTGTTTTCTAACCAATGTGATTGAGGAATATTGTGCATTCCATTATATTGAAACAAAATTTTGAAATCAATGAAATCATAAATAGGTATTCCCTTCTTAAGGATGTGGAATATGGTAGAGAATTTTATGCTTTTAGAATGCAAATTTGATTGATTCAACTTACTAACTTGTGATGTGATTGTTCCACCCTTTACCACGAAATGTCTCTTTATTTTCTACTCAGCTTCATATTCTGCTATGTATTTAACATGCATACATTCTTTTTCAATTTTCCATCTATGTGTTTTTATTATCTGGTCATCCTCATGTTGTATAGTTACATATTGTTTTCCACAATGTTTTTCAATTGTGTCTAACTTTAATTGCATTTTTGGTGCTTTCCTAGTTTTTAGGTACATATTGTACATGTACATTTAGTGGGATATCTTCATAATTATTTGAATCTATAGGTTCTATAAAAGGAAACTTTGTAGCCCACCCGAACTTATATGTCCTACCAAGTGTCCACATATTCTTGTTTTCTTTCAAAGACTTGCGACAATAATTTTTAGGAATATCTCGATCATCTTGTTTCCTCTTTCATGAAGCAAAATTTTCATTTGATTTTGGTGTTATAGTTTGTTGAGTATTTGAGATATCTTGATCCTCTCTTGGTTGCATCTCAACATGAATATTTGGTATATCTTCAAGTTTTAACATGTTGTCATCATAGGTATCATTTTGTGGAGATTATGTTGAATCCATGTCCACTTCAATAAAACCTTCCACAGAATTTGTATTCTTATTGACTCTAGTTGTAGTTGTATGTGTGCTAGTAGTAGTTTTATGGGTAGTTGTAGAGTTTCCAAAATAATTGAACAATGTTTCCTTCTGATATATTTTGGTATATTCTGGCTCTTACAAACAGGATCCACTGAGGAATTGATTTGAGAACTGTTCATCCATCTATACCCTTGAGTTCTTTTTATACATATACAAACAAGTCGCACATCTACTTAATATCCACGCTTATGTGCCCTACTTGTATGGATGCACCCTAGTTGTAGGTTTGTACCTAAGTCATGCATCTTCACCTTATTCATGTGTATGCACTTCTTCCTTGTCATACATATTTAGTTATTTCCGATTGCATATCTACACTCCTTCATACTTTTTGTGTGTCTCGTATTTTTGTCACACGTCTCTCTCTACACTCCTTATCACTTGTTCATGTTGTACTTAATTATACTCAGACGTGGTACCTTACTAGTAAGTTAATAATATACTACCTCATGAACTAACTATGAATATATAGGAGGAGTTTTCAATAGTACGCAAAAGCCGACCCTACAAAATTTTATACTAGAAAATTTAGGTGAAAGGTACACTATCGTACTTGAAAATTTTCATCTTTTTAGATTTTCCAAATAAGGAATATTCACCAAATTACAAATATTCACCACTAAAATTTTCCCTGGGTGTTACCCATCTAATAAAATTAGTGTATGTACTTATAAAGGACATGAATATCGAGTAAGAGGGATGTCATGTATGTATTGAGTCTTATATTTTATAGAAGGCGTTGGAGGTAGCCTACTCAAAGTTAAATTCCCATATTAGGAGATTGTGGAGTTACTACAATTTCAAGGTTTTTCAAAAAATCTCCATGGATCGTAATTAAAAAAAATATTTTCTTGAATATTTGAAATATCTCAAAATTTTAAGAATGGTTTGTTCTTTAGGTTTTTTAGATTTTTTGGCTAGCATATTTTTAAAATTTCTAGGTCAAATATTGGTCAAAAGAAATAATTTTTTGAAAACCTATTTTTGTGCCATGATGTAGACCCTAACATTTAGTAACTTATGAGTTGGAAATGACAAGTTTGGCTATGTTGCATTGCTAATAAAAATACTCACATTCTAGGCTCAATAAGTAAATCTTTATAGCTCTTTCATGACTGAATCATCTATACATGTTACACTATCAAAAATGAAGGAAATTTTAATTAATCAAAGAAGTAAACTCTCCATATGCAACATGCTATAACTTTATGTTTTGCAACAAAATCCTACTATTGTGGATTGTACAATTAGTCAGGATGTGAAATTCGGTTCTATCCAGCTTATACATTCCTAACATGTCGTATGTTATGAATCTATTTCCAATTTGAATATCATTATTTTATCATTTCACCTTCCTTATGTTAGTTATATTTTAATATTTGACCTATATAGAAGGATATATAAGTAAGTCAATATTACTTTATAACTCACTTAGAAATCTTATAAGATATTATTGTCTATACCAGTCCAAAAGCATTCAAGGCTCTCCAAAATCTTCCCAAATAACTGGCACCTCAATTTGAGAATCTCTTACTACAGGTTTGAATAACTCAAATAATTTTGAGATTCTACTTCCTCCATTTCCAAGCACACAAAGGTGATAGTTCTATGTCTTGGAAAGATAAAATTCACTCCACAATTAAACAAGGGCTTTAAAGACCAAAAATTTACGTCACATAGATGAAGAACACCACATCACACTACTACTTGAATTGGGTACATTATATACTATTAAGTTATTTTGTTATTATTTATGTCAATACACATGAGGTAGCCCATTGGGGGTTGGATTAGATCATTATCATACTCACACAAACACTTAGGAGAACTACATGGGGCTTGATCCCACACAAGTGAATGTAGTTTAAAACTTAGACTAGTTAGGCACAATAAATTTCCAAGGAAGTCTAGCCTCACTACATACATGATATCTCCTTTTTGTTATCTAATTTTTTTATGAAGGTTATTGCATGTTTATATGGTTTCTACTTTGTATCAAGTGATTACAAGTCATCCCAAGGTTGTGTGAACAAGAGTGACATACAACGAAGGGAATTTATAGGAAACAAAAGCATAATGGAACTTGTATAGTCTAATTGTCAAAGGGTCCAAAATAGTACACTTTCAAATACAACTCTAGGTTTAGACTGTAAAATATTTACATGGTTGCTCCCTTACTTATTTTCCAGCTCAATAATTGATATCAGAGAACCCCTAGTTTTGTATTTACCTTTTCCACATGTTTATACATTTGGATCTTCTCTTTTATGTCCTATACAATTAAGTATTTATATCCTTTTGTGTATTTGAGTTATCATGTATCAATTGTCACAAGTATTAATGCATTGTCTACTTATAAATGCTTAATTATAAATTGATTAGATCAAAATAATCTTTTGTAATAAAACCATGCATCCTATTTAATGTTGTGTAATTTCCATTACATAATTTAATTAGGGAGTAAACATTTGTTAAGATAGAATTTTACATAAAATATGTTATTTAAACCATAGTGATCCTAGGGTTTCCTCTTTATATTTTTGGTTTATTTTGTTTCAAAGTATCATGGATCATTATCATTATCATCATCTCTCTCTCAAGCCAAAGGGTTCTCTCTCTCGCTCTAGTAGAAGCTACTATCTATAAAACTATGTGTATGTTTTTCCTTAATGTGTGTTTCACGATGAATTTTGTTCGGAATAGAGTTGCTTCTATCCTTTCATTCTCTTGAGAAAGAGATAAGGGTTAGGGCTAGGAGGAATACACATTGAATGTTGGGAGGTGTGCACATACCGTAGAGAGATCAGATCGATTGTGAAGAACTCCTTTTTATCTGGGAAGGACTACCTGTAAATAAGAACGCAAGACCACTAGATTTTAGTTAGACAATAAGTAAGGGAACTACCTTGGGCCCAAGAAATATTAGACTTCCTTTCGAAGGTGGTCATTTCTCCTTTTAATACAAATTAATGCAAATGATAACAAAGAAGCTATTGCAAAATTACGATTTAGGTACCTCGTTAAAAAGCAATAGAGGAAAGGCTGGTTTTGGTATAAGAGACAAAGTGGCGATGCGATCATTTGAGTAACCGATATGGTTATAACACGAATAACCGGTAGCAGAATAGTATAACCGATATCGGTAGGGGCTGTGATTTAGGGGTTTTGAATGGAAGTCAGTTGTATTATGAATTAAAAGTTCAAGAAATGGTATTTCAAAAACATACAAGATACTACTTACTAGTTCCTGATGAAGATACAAGTCCAAGGAATGTGGTGGTGATGGTAAGGTTAGTTGGGATGATCTAGTAATGGAAAGCGAGCTGATGAAGCTATCCTCTGTCTCTTCCAATGCTTGGAGGTGTGACAGCGATCTAGTTGCTTAGTTATAGTCTTGGGCCCAATCCTCCTCTCTGCAACCTCTTCTACTTTTTTCACTTGTCTCTCTCCTGCCAAATGAATTCCTGGATCCGTTCCATTTGGTTGTGGGAGGTCATTTACTGAGGAACCGGTGGTGGTTACGTAACCGAAACGGTGGTCGAGTGGGAACCGGTGTCGATTAGGTCAAAGTGGCTATTTTTAGTAAAATAGCCAACTTTCCCTCCTTTTCTCCCAGGGATCGGTTGTGGGCTTGGTCAAGTCATTATTACGCTCGTTTTGGGTGTGGGTGAGGGTGATGAGTCATGGGTGTGAGTCTAGACCAAGTCATAGGTCTTAATTAGGTTGATTTAGGGTTAGGGCTAGGTCATGATGAGGTGGCGAGGTGAGGTGGCGGGGGTTGGAGATGTGGATTTATTAATTATAAGGTAATTAATAAATAATTAAGTGTGTAAGGTTTAGGTGGTATGGTTAGGTTGCAAAAAATGATATGCGGGGCACGGGGTGTCGTAAGACACAAATTTGTGTCTACATTTTCCCCTTGTTGTAGTGTAGCTTGTCTTGTAAAGGCTGCACCGACAATAATAAGAAGTGGTTGCCCTAGTTAAGGGTATAGGTAATCCCCCTCAAATCTATCACAGTTGAGGCAGCGTGAAATCGGGGATAGGGTTGATAAAGGGTGAATGATGATGAGATGATGGTAAGATGGTGGGGTAAGTTCAAGGAAGAAGATGCACGTGGAAATGCATTAGTGCGACTGTGGACCAGAGTACACGAGTTGAAGAGCAAACAAGTAATTCATAGGCAAAGGGCGATAGTTTATCCAAACAAGGTTGATATAATCCTAGTATCCAAGGCATAGGAAGTAGCTCCGGGGAATATAACGGGTATGGTACCGGAATGTTTAGGCATGTTCGGCGAGTACCAAATGGTTGGTTTGGTTGAGCTAAACGTCACGGTCTCGGTATAGGCAAAATGGGTCTCACGATCAATTCAAGTATCCTAGGCATGCTAAAACATGAGCAGTGAGCTCAATTGAACAAACAACTACATGATGGGTGGATAGAATCGAATGTGTGGTCCTCGGTCAAGGTCTCTTGAGTTGAGTACGGCCTTGGTCGGGATGATTGGTGGTTGCGGGGCCATGGGTTGGGCCAATTGATTAGGTTGTGGCCTTAGGTCGGGCCGATTGATTGGTTGGTTGCGGCCGTGAGGTCGGGCTTTGATTGGTTGGTTGCGGCCGTAGGTCGGGCCGATTGATTTGTTGCGGCCTTGGGTGGGACGGTTGATTTGTTGTGGCCTTGGGTAGGGTCGATTGATTTATTACGGCCTTGGGTTGGGCGATTGGTTGGTTGCGCGCCTTGGGTCGGGCCAAGTTGGTTGGTTGCAACCTTGGGTCGGGCCAATTGGTTGGTTGGGTTGCGGCCGTGTGTGGGCCATTTGGTTTTTGCGGCCGTGGGTTGGGCCGATGAATTCAAAATAAGGCTATTTAGCAAAGCCGGGGGTAGGCGATGTGGTGAGAAATGGAGATTGGTGGATAAGGGTAGGAGTTAGGAAAAACTAGGAATGTAACCGATAGCGGTTAAATCGACCGATGCTCGATTAGGAGAGGATATCGGTGGTGTAGGGCACGCTATAAGCGATATCCGTTATAGGTCAAAACCTATAAAAAAAAAAAAATACGGCGTGTCATTTTCACATTGTCAATTTGAGTGCCAACCTTTTTCTTGTCTGCGAGTTTTCAATTGATTGGGTGGAGTGTTTGGGCTGAGTTGGCACTAGTTGAGTGGGAGTGAGTTATTAGTAGGCCCCGGAGATCGGGAGGCGGAGTTTGATTGGTTGAGGACCTGCTTGAGGAGATTTGGAGCTATGGCATAGCCTGGAGAAGCGGGAGAGTGCTTGGAGGAGGCTGGACCACCACCACCTATCCCACCAAGGCACGACGTGTAGTAAATGTACCGGTAGGTTCTAAATCATAATTTGTGTGAAGTTTATGAATTTAGCTAGGATGTGGGTTTTGGGGTAGGAATCTAAAATGTGATAAAATAATGAATAAATGAAGGTAAATCGTAAAATGAAGTGGGTAGATATGTTAGGTAATTCAAAATGGCGGGGGTGGGTAAGTTTTAGGTAATTAGGTGGCTAGATGGGTTAAAAATAAAAAAGGGGATTTGGGTGCCGTTTTAACCGGGCATCCACGTGACCGATGTCGGTCACTAAGCGACAACATCGGTCACAACGAAAGTTGTATAAATTTTTGTTTAGAGACCGGCGTCGGTCATGTGTCGACCGACGGCGACAAGTGCGTGGGTGACCTGCACCCAGTCATCATGGCGAGAGGTAAGGTTGTGAAAGGTGTTGTGTTGGGTTGTTGTAGATGGGTAGGAGAGAGTTTTGGGGTGAAGGGGGAGAAGGTAGAATAACTAGGAAAGGTTATTGGGGTGGGGGTTAAGCGGGTGGTTGGGTCCGGGTCGAGGTTGGAGAGGTTATGGGTTGTGGATGAAGTAGGGGGGTTTAAATGAGTTGAGGTATGGTTAGAGGGTGAGAGTAGAGCGGTTGAAGTATAAGTGGGGCTGTTGGGAGGGTGTGGGATAGGTAAAGGGGATAGTGTAGATGTCTGTTGGGTGGGGTAAGTGTTGTTGGGGTTATTGGGTGGGGGTGTGAGTATAGAGGGTTAAGGTAGTTGTTTTGTAAATGGTAGGCTTTGATGGAGTGGGTTGTTTGTGCGGTATGCCAAGGTGACGATGCGGGATCGAGATCCGCCTCTGGGAAGGGTGAATACGGCCACATGTGACCGCTGCACAATGGGTAGTCATGCGAGAGGTGGGCGTCACGAGTCAGAGATATAGGGATGTGGATAGGGACCACAACTTGATGGTTGCCCTCATTGAGAGATGGGATCCGGAAACCAATGTCTTCCATCTCCCGACTAGAGAGATGACAGTCACACTAGAGAATGTGTATCGCATCCTGAGACTGCCGATCATAGGTGAGGCAGTGTTCTAGGTGGGCGCCGAGACAGTGATGGATAGAATCTGCAGTATTCGAGGATGCAACCCCATTGATTACGTACCATATGTGCGAGCATCTGCTATAGAGATATGTATCACGCACATCGACAGGAGACATGGCTTGCCGTGTTGATGATGATTGGTATCACCTTCGCCCTCCTTGACTCAGAGGGAGGTCGCTTCCCACGGACTCTGATGGGAGTATTACATGAGATGGTGGAGGAGCACACCTGCTATGCATGGGCACATGTGTATTTGGTGCAACTATACTGAGAGCTATGGGGCTATTGCCATATGAAGCGATTCGGGATATGCTCGACATTCTTGCTACAACTGTTGGGCCTACGAGCATATCATGTGTTTACGACCAGTAGGGTTGCCCTAGCAGCCAGGGCAACAGGTAGTTTATAGGTATGGGTTTCAGAGGTGGTTGGGGTCGTGGGCCAGCCACGGCGGTGGATCGTGCGGCAAGATGTCACGTACTTACTACGGGCATATGTTAGAGGGCCCGACCGCTTAGACATTATATGGAGGCCATACGAGAGGCCATCGGCCCGTGGAGGAGCAGAAAAGCTACGATGGATCCAGTACATCTTCTGATAGGCCGAGACGGAGGCAGGGGAGTATGGCGGATTCCCCTAGAGAGGGTACGGCGGCAGTTGGGCTTCACGGCGAGATGAGCCACCTCCCTTCCCACGGTATCGAGAGGGAGGATGTAGAGGCACCACCGCCTTGCGTACCGCAGCCATTGGACCCGATCCAGGTAGCGAGAGACCGGCGATGATAGATGATGGCCTTGTGTTACGAGTTCATTTTTGGTGTGGTGGTAGGGCGAGAGGCAGCCATGAGAGCACAGGGCATATGGCCCAGATTTGGCGGAGGTTATAGCAGAGAGGGACCCTCTCTTGGGCCGTCACGTTATTATAGGCAGGCTTGCTGCTGCACAGGCACAAATTGGGGTGCTACAGAGCAATTGGCCCAAGCATAGAGCATGCAGTACAGTGCATGGCACAACCTTAGGCACGAGCAGGCATAGGAGCACGGCATAGCCACGAGCACGAGCGCAGTACAGAGTACATCCTTAGGCACGGGGTGTACAGTAGGTCGAGTCCTCACTTCTATTAGGAGGCAGAGGACCAGCCCCACCACCATGGTGGCACGGGCCCGATACATGGAGGTGAGAGTGGAGGCCCGATATTATCAAGACATGCTAGATGGTAACGGTGCAACTATCGGCCATATGCGGCTCACGAGCCGAGACATCCCAGAGTCACGGTCACGAGGCGCGGCCACCACCGGTGGGTCGGTGGCGGGTAGGAGGCGAGATCGCACGAGGCCGGTTGAGAGGCGAGCCAAGGAGTGGGAGAGAGCTGAGTCACCTAGGAGTAGAGATGGGTATATAGAGGATTTGTTGATAGAGACACCGGTTTGCGAACCGAGTGTGTATATAGAGGCTGCGTGCCCTCATAGGATTGATGTATTCTTTCTTGTTATATATAGCTACTGAGCCAGTACATGTTGTATAGTTGATACTGGCTCACGCAGTCAAGTATATTTTGACATGAGAGGCCGGCTGCGAGCCGAGTCGAGATTTTGACAGAGACAAAGCGGCTCTACGTGCCAACTTCGTATTTTGGACTATAGAGGCCCCATGCAGGCCACCATTGTATATGTTTGACATTGATATATAGATGATGAGTTTGATCCACATGGTGTGTATAATGGTTGATTTGATGCATATATTAAAATGTTGTATGTGTGTTGTCGATGGTAGTGGAATGTGATGTACATATATAGATGATGGTGATGATGTTTTGATGATATGCATATGTTTTGACATGTTGATTTTATTATGATGATGGATGTTTATAGTGATGTTTTTATGTAGGAAAAGAGGCGGTGCCGCCAAAAATTCAAAACCAAAGAAAAGACCTAGGTAGAAAAATGAGATATATGACCGATATCGGTTATGTAACCGATGTCGGTCACAATATGACCGATAGCGGTTAGATAACCGATATCGGTTATGATAAAATGAGCTTTTCTAAATATAGAAAAGCTTGGGAGGAAACGAAGTTCTTATTTTTAGAGTCATGCAACATGTTAAATATGAAGATGCGAGAAGTGTTTCGTCGTCCATACAGGGTAATTGCATGGGAGAATTGAGTAAGAAGGAGGAAGAGATAGGTAAAGTGATCGTGGGCTTGGATTAAGAAGGCGTAAAGGAAAGTTATAGTGAAGAGGGTGGTGAACATGGCTGAACAGAGAGAAGCATCCAGCGGGCAGAGAGGAGAAGGAAGACATGTTCCACCTCAAACTGCTGCATCCCCAAAGGTATAATGTGTTTTGGTTGGAATGAGATTTTACATGGTTAAAAATAGAATGTGGTAAGGTAAATGGGTAGAAAGGTGATAGGAAAGAGTTTGGGATGGGGTGAGTGTTGTAGGGTAGTTAATCAGGTGTTTGAGATATGTTCGTAGGTACAGAGAGGGTAAACAAACGAAGAAGCGGTTATAGGTGGTGTTTTGGTTTTGAGCGGGGTGGTTGGAATTGACAGTGACCAATATCATTTAGGAATAACCGGTATCGGTTAGGTAACTAGTATCGGTTATCTATAACCGATATCGGTTACTGTGTAAAGTTGCGGATTGTGATAAAAAACACGTGGGAATTTATTTGTTGATTTGTTGTTTGTTGGTTTAATGTGTGCAGGCATAGGCAGGGTTGAGGATGAATGATAGGGTGCCAGCTTTGTCATCACGGAGTGCAGCGGATGTAACACCTGCTAAGTGGGCATTAATAAACCATGTGGGGTTAAGCGGAATCCACTATTATTCACATATCGCATGCAATCATGTTATGTTGCAGGCGATTGAAGATGATGAATCAAAAGAATACCTTCTATCTGCCAACAGAGAGAGAGATGTGGTGGCGTTAGAAGATGTGTTCCGAATGTTGAGACTCCTAATTACAGGAAGACACAGTGTATCGGGTAGGGCCTAACGCAGCTCAGCAGCGATAATGGCGTATTTGGTCCACCGCACAACATTTGACACGGTGAGGATTGACATTCACGTATGGTATAATGTTTGCGGCACCCCGAGGCAACAAGGTTGGCGATATTAATGATAAGCGGTGGGATATTATGCATTACCTAGAGCGGACGGGGGAAGATTTCTGAAATCATTGATGTGTATTATTCGGGAGATGATAGAAGGTAGCTTTCGTATGGGCACTGCGTATCTGGTGGAGCTATACGAGGGTTTATGGGCATGCAGGTGAAATCACGGGACTACACTTTGGATTATGCATACTTATTAAATTGTTGGGCCTATGAGCACATTGTGTATGTGTGCGACCAATAAGCTGACCAATCCAAGCGGGAGAGGCAGAGTGCGAGAGGTTGGGATTCGAGATGATGGGTCAGACGAGAGCAAGAGGCAAGAGCGAAGACCGTGATAGATGATGCCGAGTATTATAAACGAGATGTGGAAGATGGTAATGAGTGTGGATATCCGTTGGAGGCCTTACGGGAACTACATGGTGACAGTGAACATAGCCAAGGATTTGAGGGGTGTAGAGTGATTGAGGTGGATCGCAGGACATAGGCCAGGTGAGTACGAGAGGATTCCTCTAGATCGCGTGCGGCGATGATTTGGATTTGTTCAGGATATACCCATGGCTCATAGACCATATAGGAGGATCGAAGGCGAGGCACCATTCTCACCTCCACGGCGAAACTTCTGAAGGACTAGAAGAGACAAAGCCACCGATCACGGGGTAATGGATGCGGGAGTAATGAGTCTTATAGATTATGGTGGGTAGCGAGCTGCGAGGTACACGTGAGAGGGCCGATCATCCCGACATAGTTGTGATTATAGCGGAGAGAGACCGCCTACGGTTTTAGTGCACTAGCTTCAAACACGAGTGAATGAGACAACGGGATTGTTAGAGGTTTTGCGATCACGAGTGGAGAGACTAGAGGCAAGATTCCTCCATGCGCGAGGGCATATTCGTATGTTACAGGAGAGATTGGCGGAGCAGTGGGAGGAACCAAAAGGAGTAGCACCTTTGAGGATGGAGAGGCCGGTGAGCGGCGTCGGCGATCACCATCACCACAGTTCGGGATGAGGTGCGGGGCCTAAGTGAATTTCATAGGGGTAGAAGAATAATTAAGGATGCCGACTGCATGTCGATGATAGAGAAGATGTATTTGTTTAACATCTAAATAAAAGCTGAATATGTATGTTGATCTGAGTTTATGATAATAATAAGAATGTTTTTGTTTTGAATGTTTGGATTGATAAAGGATAAAGGTGAGTGTTATCACTATAAATATGCGAAAACATTTATATTTTTAAGAAAAACACAACACATGATAGGTTATGGTAGGGGATGGTCGAGCTAACCTTGGGAGACCCCATGTCTCCTAAGTCTTTGCCTACATAGCCCATTGCACAAAAGCAAGGAGGGGCCTCGGACCGATGTAGTTATCCCTTAGGACCGGGAGAAGTGAATTCAGCAATTTGGTTGTGGTTAGGCAATTTGTTGGTTGGTAAAAAATTTTGATATTGGTAGGGTAATGTTGTTGGTATTGGTAAGGTATTGGCGGTGTTGGTTTAGGTATAGGTGAAGTGAGGGTTAGCTGACCCAAGCATTAGGAGCGTGTCCTGATTAAGGTCAACACATAATCCTAGATTCGGGTAAAAGAGGCAAAAGTGTCCCATAGTTGGAAAGAGCTAAACAAACCACGTATTATCATAGGATGAGCTTGAATCCTAAGTGCTTTGCATATGTGAGAAGTCAATAGGGAAAAGAGTTGTCTAATCACAATATATCGGTTATACGTCACGTCCTTTGAGTGTTGTTGTTTTGAAGAATGGTGAGGTGAGGTGGATGGTATAGCTAGGGCGTAGAGAACTTGTGCTAAGGTGATTATTTTGTCGAAATAGATCCAAACCTAAATAGACAAGTCCATGACTCAAAAGTGCTTTTGAATACTACTTTTATTTTTCTGGATATAGACTGATCGATGCGGGAAGTCTATATGGGATATGCATTTTGTTGTTCTTGAGGTCTTCACGAAGCTGATCAATGCGAGAAGCTTCTGATAGAGGCTGACTTTGTATAGTTGTCCTTCAAGGGATCAGTCTACTTATAGTAGCATGATGCGGCTTTGCACATAGCTGTCCTTCGAGGGAGCAGTCTAGTTTATAATAGCAGATGCGGCTTTGCACATAGCTGTCCTTCGAGGGAGCAGTCTAGTTTAGAGCTTAGAGGTCTAGATGTTCATTTGGCATGAAGCATCTAGTTTTGCAGGAAGTTTGACTCAAGAATATCCCAGAATTATATAATTGAGAACTTGTTATTTTGAAACTTTTAAGTCATGGACCAGACTAAAAAGAGGAAGGCATCTTTAAGAAGAGGTGATGACCAAACCATGTGAGCTTGATTCTACTTTGAGATGTACGAAACAAGGTGTATGAGGTGGAAAATGAGCTCAAGGGATGAGCGTAAGGTAGATAAGAAGTGATGTAACACTAAATTCAACATAGAATGGTTGGAGATGCAAGGCATTAAGGGGAGTTTAGGCTCGATTTACCATTAAACGAAGCTAAGCGAAAATTACGATCCATAGGTGTGAGTGATAATGTAAGGCCCAATCCAATTAGGAGCAAATTTTCCATGTTTGCTCTTTTCTAGTTTGGTTACATGTTGATTCTCTTTGAGGACAAGATCACCAATCTTAAAGTACGCTCATGAATGCGTTTATCATAAGCACGCTTAATGTGCTTTTGATAAATTTGAAGGTGGTCGGGAGAGTGTAAGATGACGCCTCGTCAAGAAGCTCTAATTGGGCTAACTTTCTTGGCGAAGTCATCATTGGTGAGAATATCTTGGAGAGATATTACGAGATAAGGGATTTTATTTAGAGAGGCAAGACAGCCTCGGTACCATACACCGAGAGAGAATGGTGTGGCATTAGTGGAATTACGAATGCTAGTACAATAAGCCCAAAGGGCAAAGGGGATGTGATCGTGCGATTTTTCCCGATTGTTGCGACTTTCATGAGAATTTTGGTTAAGGTTTTGTTAGAAGATTCACTTGTCCATTTTCTTGTGGATAGTAGGGTGACAAGAAGCTAAGTTTGATACCAAAGTTGTTCAAAGGTCTTGTAACAACTTATTTTTGAAATATTTTCCATTATCTGTTATCAGGCGATGAGGAACACCAAAATGACAGATAATGTGGTGATTGATGAACTCAACGATTTTCTCTTTTTGATGGAAATGAGTGGAACGCCTCAACCCATTTAGTGTAATATTTAGTTCTTATGATGATCCAATGGTGACGCTGCGAAGAAGGTGGGTGAATCTCGCCAATAAGGTCTAAATCCCATTGTGAAAAAGGCCAAAGATCTTGTGCGACCTGTAATGGGTGGCTAGGAGTATGTTGAAGATTGGCATGTTGTTGACACATAACACAATGCTTAACATAGTCGCAACAGTCTTGATTAAGTAGGCCAATAATATACGAGGTGAAGGATCTACTTGGCCATGGCGAGGCCACTAAAGTTCCCACGACAAAGTCCATCATGGATTCATTGGATGGTATGGGTGACTTCATCACCGGTTAGGCAGGTGAAGGAGGATACCATCAAGCCACGTTTATAGAGAGTCCCCGAGGATGACATAACGAGAAACACTTTTAAGAAAAGCACGTTTGCCATTACTAGTAAGGTCAGGTGGTAGAACAGAGGTTGTAAGGTAGTCATGAAATTGGTGATACCAAGTATCTGCGAATCAAGCGAGATACATATTTACCATACAAACATCCGGGGCTCAGTAAGATGGGGCAAAGAGTTGTTGGACCAAGACAAATATGTCCGAGTCAGTTGGTGAGGCCGGAATTTGTGAGGCCAAGCAAGCCATAGTATCTGCAAATTTATTAGTTGAGCGGGGAATGGTTTGGATAGAATAATGAGAAAATAAGGTCAAAAGTGAATCCACGTAATGTTTGTACTTTTGAAGTTCCTCATTTTTACATTGGTAGATGCCAGTAACTTGATTTACTACCAATTGAGAGTTGCGAAAATGTTAATAGACTTCACACCTAAGTGTAGCATAGCGTGGAGACCCAAAACAAGGGCCTCGTATTCCATTATATTGTTAGTGCGGGAAATCGAGCTTGAATGAAAGAGGCATAGGTTCGCCTTGAGAGGAATGAGAACAACGCCTACCCCTCCTCGACACACTGTGGCATTTAGATCCATCGAAGAAGAGGGTCATTGGATACTGACATATCACTTGAGTGAAAGAGTTGCGATGAGTTCATCGGGAAAGTAAAATTGGTAAATTGTTCCCCGAGGTAAAGGGCTTCCTGAGTTGGTCGAGATAGGTTATCCTTTGACTGATTTCGGTGTATAAACTCAAGATCGAGGTTGGCGAGGAACATAAGCAATCGGGTGATGCGTTGGTTTAGATGAGGTTTGGCATACATATAATGTATGGGGTCAGCGTTAGTGATGACAAAAGTTTTTGATTCGGGAGGTAATGTCGGAGTTTGGTGGCCCAAATGATAGGGCTAGGCACAACTTTTCTATGTGTGTATACCTAGTCTCGTAATCCACAAGAGTACGGCTTATGTAATAAACTGCTTGTTCTCAATGCTCGAGTCACGATGTGTGAGCATGGCTCCTACTGACATGGTCGTGGTAGAAAGGTAAAGGTAGAAAGGGTGATTGTCACGAGGTGGGATAATCACGGTTGGCTCTGAGATAGGCTTTAAGAGCCTCAAAGGCTTGGTGGCACTCCTCGCTCCATTTAAAGATAATGTCCTTTTTAAGGAGATGATGGAAAGGTTTACATCGATCCGAGAGTTGTGAGATGAAACGCCGGATAGATTGGAGTTTTCCTGTAAACTATGCAATTGTTTTAGGTTAGTGGGTGGGGAATTTCTAGGATAGCTTTGACTTTAGGCTAATTGGTCGACCTAAATGCCATGCAAAGAGACAATAAAGCCAAGGAGTATTCTGAAGGGATCTAAAGACACATTTCTTTGGTTGGAGACGAACACAAGTATTATAGCAGGTGATCGAAAATAATGGTTAAAACATCGAGATGTTCACTTTGAGATGTTTGGATTTTCCAAGAAGATCATCGACATAATCCTCGAGGATAGTGTGCATAATGTCATGAAAAATATAAGTTATAGCACAACGATAGGTCGCACAAGCATTCTTAAGGCCGAATGGCATGAAATGATAGTAGAAGGTTCCCAGGGGGTAATGAAGGTAGTTTTATGTTGATCGGCGGGCTACAAAATTTGATTATATCCGAGAAGCCATCCATGAGAGAAAGCATCTCATGGCTGTGGTGAGATCAACAAGTTGATCAATGCTAGGTAGGGGAAGTCATCCTTTGGGCAAGTGAGGTTAAGGTCCCAAAAATCTGTACATATCCGAAGTCCCCGTCACTTTAGTAGTGGTAAGACATTAAAAATCCATTGCGGATAGTCATAGGTAAGATGAAAGAAACGAGAAAGGAGGCGTTGAAGCTCTTCTTTCACCAAGAGGACAATGCGTGGATGCATTTTCTCGGTTTTGTTTAACTGGTTTAGAGTCTGGTTTGAGTGATGTTATGGACAGCAATGTTAGGATCAATTCCTGGCATGTCGGCGTAGGACCAAGCGAAAGCTTGATTGCGGGCATGGAGGAAGGTAGTGAAGGCTACTTATTCTGATGCGTCGAGAGATTGTTTGATCTTTACAATGTGAGGATCGTCCTCCATGTGGATGTTGATTTCTATAGTCGACTCATTCAACATGGTTTGGGTGTCAGATGGTAAGGCACATTGAATATAAGAGTCGTCCGCACCAAGGTAGGTGAGGATGGAGTCATCATCCGGGCACTCCACAACATTAATCGAAGGCGAATCTTCTTCGATCATGTCTGGATATAAAAGGGGGAAAGAAGATGGGTCTTCACCATCGCGTTGATAAGTGAGAGGACCCAGGAAGATAGCATTCATGAAAAAAAAAGTTAGGAGGGATAGATTCTGGGTCTATCGACTCTGTGGGTGAAGATGAGAAAATGGGCGATGATGGTTCGGAAGGGGTGTCTTCATTGTTTTCCTAGATACAATTGACATGAGGTTTCTTTGGTGTAGGTGGTTCAAAAAATCCAAGACCACGACGATCTTTGTGTTTGCGGGTAGTTACGGGAATGATCGTATGTCGGCCTTGTTCATAAAGATTGAAACCAAAACCCTTCCAAGCACTGTCCAGCGTCAGAAGGTGAGGGCGAAAGCGACGGTTGGTTAGATATTGAAAATAAAATTGTAAGGGAACCACACGAAGGGGAGGTTCGGGGGTGACAGAGGATGTGTCGACACCCCCATATGTTAGGTTGGTGCGGTAATTAGGTGGTTCGTAGGAGATCACCTCCCCACACGACAGTCGTAGGTAGGTTCCGCTTATGGCTGTCGTCCGTACTCATGTGGGGTATGGAAGGTGCAAACGCGTTATATAGGCGATATTCCCCTAGCGTAAGATGTTGAAAAACATCTACCATAGGATCTAAAGTTGGGATGTTGTCCGCGAGGAAGGAAGTGGTATTTGCGGTGGTGGGTTCATTAGTCGAAGGTGTGGGTGTGGTTAAGGTGGATGGTTGAGGCGTGGTTGAAGTAGATGGTTGGGCTAGATCAATGGGTGCCTTGGTAGGTACAAGCACATCATTAGGGCGATATAACATATTGTAAGTTTTGAAGGGGAAGCGTCGAACTTTTACGGTGTATGACTTCCCCTCATACTTGAATTTGATGCATCTATGTAAGGTGGAGGAACGCATCCCATAGCACTGGATCTAAGGGCGGCTAGCAACATGTTGTATTGGAATTCTCCCTCAAGGACATAGAAGAGTTCGGGTAAGGTACGTGGCCCTACATGAATGTTAAGGATCACGATGCCTAAGGTAGAATTAATAGCATCATTGAATGAACACAACATGGTGGGGTTGGCACACATGCGGCTAGAAGGGATATTCATCTTTGGAAGGCTTTGGAAGAGATGATGTTTAAGCTAGCACCCTTGTCAATCATAACACAACGTACTCGGATGTCTTGGGCGTAAGCCGAGATGAAAAGAGCGAGATCGGGATCTTCGACATCAAAGATGACAATTTCTTCTTCGGAAAAACTAACGGCCGAACTTGCTTGTGTATAGGGACAGAAGTGGTTGTGGAGGTAGGTTGTTTGGTGAGAGAAGCGATGTGGTTGGGTGTTAAGATGGAGGCGAAAGGCAAGGTTTCATTAGGTAGGACCTCTATCCCTTAAAGGATCTCAATTAGAGCTTGTCGATGCGATTCAAATGTTTGAATGAGATCATAGAGTGTCATTTTTATAGGAGATTGGTGAAGTTGTTTGATCATGGTGCGATGGGAAACTCCATCATAGACAGGATAGGTAGGTCCACAAATGACCACTTTAGGTGGTGGTGCAATCGGGATGGCGAAGGGGAAAGAGAGGCCGTAGGTGTGTTTTCTTTAGTTTTTCCATTGTTTTTGACCTCGAGTAGCAATGTTAATCATGTTGATCTCATGAATACGAGAGGAGGAAGATTGTGGGGATAAGTCATTGTACTCGAGAGGTGGGGTTGCAATGATGATAGATTTTGGTGAGGCGGGGACGGTGGTATAGGAGAATGGATCGAAGCTAAGGGCTTCTATCTCGTAAATTGTTTTTCTTAGGTGTCTATCCAAGATAGGTGGTATTTGGCGAAGGATGGCTTTCAAAGCTTTGCATCCTTCTACATCGTGTCTGGTGTGCGATGGTAAACACATATTTTAGATTCATCATAACCTATAGGTCGAGGTTTAGATGGATCATAGAGTCTCGAGCGGGGTAGGGAAATGGTCGCATCCCCACCAACATATCAAGGATTTTGGAGTAAGATCCTTTGGCGGGTCAAATTCAAATGAAGATGAGGTCATGTTGATTGAGTGGGTGAGATTTTTGATTGTTTTGGTAATGGTTGGGTACGAGTAGTTCGTATGCGGGTGGTGATTTAGGCAAGGGATTTTGATGATTGGTTTTAACTAGGCGTGGTTTCTTCTACGCAGAAGTTATGTTTAGCTGGTTAGATGATGAGGCCTCGGCTAACGTAGTGATAGGAAACAACCACGGGGAAAGAGGAGCGACAGCAAACAAATCCTTCGATGATCGAGTTTGTTTAGGGTTGGCGGTAGGTGAGATACTTGAGGCGACGGTGTGGAGAGCGCTTTGTGAATGTTTGTAGGGGTACGAAGGTATAGGTCGTGTTAAAGATGACGTGGGAGGCATGGTGTATTGAGGCAAGGTGGGGGTGAGGCCCTAATATAGAAGGTAGGTGTGACAAATGCGAGGTGGAAGCCGTGTGTGCCGTATCGGTGTGATCGGGGGCGAGGTTTTAGTTGTGGCGAGAGGCATAGATTGGACTCGAGGAGATTCGTTCTGTCTCTAGGTGGATTGATGGTTTTATCTTTGGATAAATCTAATCGTTTAGGTAGGTGTGTCGGGATGGGTATTGGTGAAGTCCCAAGCGTAGGGGAAGGATTGGTTAATTTGATAGAGGTGGCTAAGGGATTTGGTAGAGATGAGGGGGTGAAGGTGAGGATATAGGCATTTTGAGCTTTTGTAAACACCTCGGGTATATGGTAGAGGTTTTTGGATTAGTCATCTACATCCGAGTAGAGCATGGTGTACTCAAACGTTCCCATAAGACTCGTCTATCTTACGGGGATGACAATCTTTACGTGTGAGCAGGAAATTTGGTATGGAAGAGAGGTGGGTTGTGATTCCGGTCCCTTTGTGGGTGTGAATGAGGCAACCGCATCAATGGGTGTTAAGAGGTCAACCGAGTATTTAGAAAGATTTAGGTGATGAAGAACTAATAGGTAGGAGGGCATGTTCGAGGGGATCCTTCATGATTAAGGAGTTTGGTGATGTAGGCGCAACGGGTTTCTCCTCCAAGGATGACAGAAAAGGTGGCGATCCGTCTTCTTTGGCACAAAGTGATGGAAGGAGATGTTTGGGAAATAGATAGGTTAGATAACATCCGCTCACGATCTTGCAGGGATGTGGTATAAGAAGAGTCATCTGTGAGAAGAGAACTCAGGGGGTTGATTCCATTATGGGTAAAGGAATAATGGGACTGTCCTCTTGTCTAATGAAGGAGAAGGGGCGAGAATCCCTGCGTTGGTGAAGAAACTTGATTCAGAATTTCCTCAATGGAAGCCACAGGTTGGGAGTTGAAAATCACATGGATCTCATGCACACTCTTCTCTTCGGCTGAGGTGTCTTGGTTTGTGTTATTATTAGATGCATGGTTTGGAAATGGTTTGTTGAAGATTTTAAATTTTGATTAGCGGGGGCATTAGGATTATCGAGGTTATATCCTCTTGCATCAACCATTTCTGCACTATGTTTTTCAACATTTTGTAGTTTTGTGTATTTGTGTCCTTTCACGCGATGGAAGTTACAAAAGTCATTTTCTTTATACCAAGAAGGTATAGTGCGGGTGGAATCAAACCTGGGTGAGGTTTAACAGGAGGCAAGGTGATAGCTCCTGCTTTAAGCAATTTGTCTAAGATCACACCATAAGTTTCTCCCAAGGGAGTGTAGTTGATGGGCTCGGCTTTATACTTATAGGTGGCTTTCGGCTGGGTATTAGACAATGCTTGAGATTTGACCGTCACTGCATGTACGGCCCCCTTTGATTTCGAAGCAGCCGATGCGTGAGAGTTGGTGGTGTTGGGTTTGGTGGTAGAGTCTTGGGTTCGAAAATTTGAGCTTTTGTTGTGTAACCTCAATTTCTCCTCCTCTAAGGCTCGAATCTCTAGTTTCTGAGCCATAGTAAAGGCCTCATCAAAGGTGTGGAAAGTTTGAATTTGGAGGGTGGGAGAAATGTGTTTAGTACAGGCCCGCGTAAAGAGTTTGATGAGCTCGGCCTGAGGTAAGGCATAAGTAAGTTGGTTGATGAGGCCCCGCCATCGTCCAACGAAATCTGCGATAGACTCGTCTTCAAATTGTCGGATGGCATAGAGGTCGGTAATGGATAATTTCTTGGCAATATTGATGGAGAAGTGATCCAAGAAATATTGGGCTAACTGGTTAAAGGAGAAGATTGAGTCTTTGGGCTAAAGCAACATGTACCACTCCAAGGCAGTCCCGATAAGGACATGGGAAAGGTACGGAGTAGTAAGGCATTGTCATGAGCAATCAGATAGCAGGCATGTCTAAACGATCACAAGTGTTGTTGAGGGTCCTCCTTACTATTAAAGCGAGTAAATTTCGGTAATTCCCATTGAGGAGGATATGTATGAAGGGGGACAGAAGGATGAATAGGCTCCCAAAAACTTGCTCGTATGTCAGGGTGTTACACTTCCTGAAATAGAAGCCTCAAGATTTTGCATCTTGTCCATCATCTGTTTGATTAAATCATTGGTTGGGTTAGATGATGGTGCTTTGTCATTGTAAAAGCAGAGGAGGATTGGTCCAAGAGCCGCTCTTGGACAATGGTGGGATTGAATGTTGATAAGATAATGGTGATGAATGTGTTGGGGCAATCGAATAAGGGTGTCCTATATAAGAGGTTGAGGCCACCGGATGAGTTTGTGGAAATGAAAAGAGGGGCGAGCTTGTGAGGGAAAGCTTGTGTGGATAGGTGGCGAGAGAGCAAGTTATGAAAGAGGCGGATCTATGAGAGATATGAGGTAGGGTCGGTGGACGGTAGTGATATGTGGGGCCCAGTTAACAAAAGGAAATTCAATTAGTGCGGTATGAACCACCGAAGCCACCGAGCTAGGAGACGGGGCTAAGGATGAAGACGGTGAAATGGAGTTATTAGGTGGGGAAGGGGATAAGTGAGCAGCGATACTAATAGGCATACCAATGAGGAGCTGACCATCGGGTGTACGGTCGGGGTATGAGACAAATAATATTGTGCAGGCTAGGATTAGCATCCAAAAATTTGGCAAATTCCTTATCTCCTACAGGATCTTGGGAAAATTACTCGGTATCCGTAGGATTCCCATAGGATGTGAAGGGGGTGACTCGGAAAAGGCACGGAGCAGGCATGTGAAACCATGGTCAGCAGCTTGTTTCACAGGTGATAAAACCATGGACAAGAGGAGACAACGATGGGATTTAATCAATCTAGAACAAAAGCAAATGGTAAGCTGAAAAATAACCGATATCGGTCCGATAACCAATGTCGGTAAGAATATAGCCGGGCGTCGGTCAATTAACCGATGGCGGTAGTATAGGACCGGTGTCGATCAGCTTTGTGAAGCAAAGAGAAGATGTAAGAAGCCACTTTGGTTTGGGGATAACAATGCTTAATATACCCACCAAAACTGTCTTGAAGTGATCACTAAAACAGTGTATGATAGAGAAATAGAATGAAAACAAGCAAGATGCACAAGCAAATCAAGAGACTAACCTAGGATTAGTTTTAATCACTTTGGGCTTATGCCTTAGACGCGATTATTTCAATCCTAAACAAAATACCTAAGTGAAATGTCAAGTTTGTTTTGGCTCATAAGGTTACCTCAATCGGGCGGAGGAATACCGCGGGAAGGGGGATGTTTGAGCATTGTGTTGATTATTATGTGATTTGGTATGTGTTGTGTAGTGAGAGTAAGATTGATTTCTTGCCAATACCATGGATATCACCGCCACGTGTATGACCTTTGTTACTTAATCTACGTTCACTAGAATTAAAAACAACCAGCAAGAATGTGATGCATGTGTTTTAAACCCAAATTGAAAATGATATTCGATGAAGCAAAGAAGATGAATTTCACTAATGCAAAGATATGAAAGAAAGACAAATTCTTTTACCAAAATGACAAAATATTTTGTAAATATTTAGAAGAAAGAAAAATCAAGTGTGCTCCCTATATGAAAGCAAGCACGAAAGAAAGAAACTCGAAAAGGGTCCCACCGGCATGCTAAAATGTTTCGCATAGAATTTCGTTCGAATAGAGTTGCTTTATCCTTTCATTCTCTTGAGAAACAGAGATAAGGGTTAGGGCTAGGAGGAATACATTGAGTGTTGGGGAGGTGTGCGTGTACCATAGAGAGATTAGATCGATTGTGAAGAACTCCTTTTTCCAGGAAGGACTACCCTGTAAATAAGAACACAAGACCACTAGATTTTAGTTAGACAATAAGTAAGGAACTGCCTTGGGCCCAGGAAATATTAGACTTCCTTTCAAGGTGGTCGAGTTCTCATTTTAATACAAATTAATGCAAATGATAACAAAGAAGCTATTGTAAAATTACGATTTAGGTACCTTGTTAAAAAGTAATAGAGGAAAATGGCTGGTTTTGGTATAAGAGACGATGACCGATGTCGGTCACCGAGTAAACGACTACGGTTATAACACCGGGTACCGGTAGCGAGATAAGCTATTATCGGTAGGGGAAATGATTTAGGGCTTTGAATGAAGTCGGTTGTATTATGAATAAAAGTTTCAAGAAATGGTATTTGAAACATACAAGATACTACTTACTAGTTCCTAATGAAGATACAAGTCCAAGGAATGTGGTGGCGACGGTAAGGCTTAGTTGGGATGATCCGGTAATGGAAAGTGAGCTGATGAAGCTCTCTCTATCTTTTCCAATTCTTGGGCCAGGTGTGGCAATGATCCAGGTTGCTCGATTCTGATCTTGGGCCCGATCCTCCTCTCTGCAACCTCTTCTACTTGTTTCACTTGTCTCTCTCTGCCAAATGAATTCCGGATCCGTTCCTTTTGGTTGGTGGAGGTCATTTACGAGGAACCGATGGCGGTTATGTAACCGAGCGGTTGAGTGGGAAACTTGATGTCGGTTAGGTCAAAGTGGCTATTTTTAGTAAAATAGCCAACTTTCCTCCTTTTCTCCCGAGGGATTAGTTGTGGGCTTGGTCATGTCATTATTAGGCTCGTTTTGGAGTGCGGGTGAGGGTGAAGAGTCATGGGTGTGAGTCTAGACCAAGTCATAGGTCTTAATTAGGTTGATTTAGGGTTAGGGCTAGGTCATGATGAGGTGGCGAGGTAAGGTGGCGAGGTTGGAGATGTGGATTTATTAATTATAAGGTAATTAATAAATAATTAAGTTTGTAAGGTTTAGGTGGTAAGGTATGGTTAGGTTGCGAGATGATATGTGGGGCATAGGGTGTCATAAGACACAAATTTGTGTCTACAATGTGTGGATGGGAACCATTTGCTTATTATATGTTTATTGACACTAAGTTCTCTCACTTTTATGCATATACATACTTTATGCCTCCTATGTATGTATGTAGTGATTCATATTATTTTTCTTCAAGCACACAAGCTCTTGACTCCCTTGTTCACTCTTTGCAATCTAGAATATTACAATCAAGATGATCCAAGGTTTATATATGGATTCTTACACTCACTCTCCTATAACTATTTCAAAACCCATGAGTAAAAAATTGCAACCTTCTCAGTAAAAATTAATAGATTTTTCTTGTACACCACAAAATAGTGCTTAGACAATTACTTGAGAACAACCTTGTGTACCTCCCTCCACTACTTGATATTGATACATTTATGCTTCATGGAAAAAATTTTTATGTTAATGCTCATTGTGAGTATTATCAATGCCTTGGTCATATTAGGAATGGATGTATTATTATTTTTCACATTATACACGATCTTATTAATGTTGGTGTTATTGAAAGGATAATACCTACAAAAACATCTCACCCTACTAACACTAGTGTTATGTCACATGACCGATTACCTGAATGTAACATTGTCAAATATTCATCAGTTGGGTCTCATAATTATCATGTTGCTCCTATCCCACATTCTTTTGGTACACTAGTAAGTTTTTTTCTACTACCTCCACCACTTATTACTTTTGATGACACTGATATGGCTCATTATTTTATTTCAAATACACTCTACATTTATGTTTTTTAAATCAATGTCCTATTCATAATGTTGTGACTATAAATAATATTAAACCAAATTTATACACTCTCAACTTTCTTCATTCTCTTATATATAGTAAAAAGAAACTAACCTTTGATGTTGACATGAATTTGGGGCATATTGTTTTCCCTTTCATAGTTGGTTTCATTACTATCACTACTCCATTATTGGTATCTTCTTCTATTCCTTAATATGGCATATGACCATCCTACCCTTGTATACATTCTTTTAGCTATCCCCTCTATTTTACATCAATGTGTCAAGTTTATTCATAATCAAAAATTGGTTACTATTAGTGTAATCTGTTCAAAATCACTAATCCTCTCCCTCATGCATATTTGGATAACATTTACGATTTTTATATTGATTATGGTGGGTCACTTATGTGGATTCCATCTACCCTTAGTTCTTCTAGTTCACTAGATAATTCCAGTGGGTTTCTCTCTTCTATATTTTATACACAGTGTTCTGTTTTACATGTTAGTCCTAGAGGATCCATCTATCTTACACCTTACACTACTTCATATGTTGATTCTCTGGGGTCATTATCTTCTTGTATTTTTACTTAGTATTTTATCAAATATACTCACCATATTTCTATGTTTATTGACTATTTTTGCACTATTAGATCCTTTTCTCAGATAACCCCATAGACATTTATAACATGACTATACCCACAATATTTCCATATCTACCCATGAGGAAACTAGAACTAAACTGATAGCTATTTCAAAAATACCTATGATAATATAGCTAATGCTAAACATATATGTTATGATTGTAATCTATGCATCCTTTTATATAGAGTTCATCTAGTGAATTTTCTTATTCATATGATTAATCCTTTTGGTATTTGTGATGTTATGTCTTATACACATTACTTCTATGTGTATCTTTTGGTGCTTATCTTAACCATCATAATACTTCATCTCAAGTTGGCTACTCTAGCTAGTGTTTAAACTAATGGTTTTCATATGGATTTCATTGTAACATACATACATATTGTTTATATATAGTTATACCATTTTTTAATGAGGTTATGAATTATCCTTCTTTGGATTTATATAAGGATTCTATACATGCATATTATTTATCAAAGGTCTTCCCAAACTAGGTATTTTATAGCACATGTCACTGCTTCTACATAGATTATACATGAGCATCCTTGGTCTCTTTTGATAATTGTGGGTCATGTGTCTCTTTATTAGGTATTTATTTTTCTACCCCTTTCCTATACATAGATATTTTTGTAGTCACAAAATCATGCACTTTAGACATTATTTATTCCTAGTCTCATACTACTATTCATATGTTTTTTTGAGTGAAGAAATTACTAATTAACCCATGTATTTTGGCCATTTTAGTTTGATTTTTGTCTTCACTATCGACCTTCAACACATACTTTCCCAGTCTATTTTTATCATTTGGTGTCATTTTATCTTTGGTAGAGTCTAGCCCAATAATGGGGCATCCACCTAATATTAGGGCTCCCAGGAAGCTTCGGTACCATTCGGGGTGCCCTTATCCTTTCTACACTTTCCCACCACTTTTTGGGAACTTTTCATTGTTTTAGCTTCTCGTATTTTTAGTGGTCGACTTTTCGGGGTTAATTAGGAAATTAGAACAAGAGAACCATATAAATATAAAGTTATGAGACCATAATGAGGGACTAAAAACTAAGCACTACTATCATCACCTAAGGTTGCATCCATCAAAGGCTCCATTTACATCCATCTATCTCCATCACAAGGAACAAGACTGGTTCATCTGCATCACACTGCATATGAGGGAAGTTTATTCTATTCCATCCACCATTTTATTACATTTCTACACATAATTATAGCTCACTACTTTCACAAAGTGTGACTCACACAAGAGCACCTAGGGCATGATTGCACACACAAGAAAATAGAACTACATTGGAGTGCGAGATGTAGTCTGATGGTCGATTAGTAAGTCCACCTTTTTGGTAGTTTAGGTTAGTCTGACCCCTTCATATGCATCTTTTATTTTTAGGGGTGTGATGTCTTCCTTGGGGTTTCTGGTCTCTTCTTCATCATCAATTATCAGAAACATACATCCGAGTACAACAAATTTAGTGTGATAGGAAGTAAAGGTAGGAAACTATTAAGCAACACCTAAGAGGAAGGTTACAAATCTTTTCATAGACTAGGGCACCCATATTACAAACTAGGGTGCCCAAAAGTGCCCCTGTACCTATCTAGGCATCCCAGTCCACTCGATTTCCCAGATTGATGCTTTTCTAGAATTCAACACAATAATTTCTTCTTCACCTTTCTCCAGCCATCTTTGCGACATAGTCCAGTAAGCTGAACAAATCAGCTGAGTTCTTTCTAAATCTCATTGCACTTTAGGGTTTCACATATCTACTTTCTTAGTTTCTTGGGTCATTTTCTTTGCACATTTATCTATTATTTTTACTATTTTCCTTAATGTTAGATTAACTGTAGAATATAGAATATATTTTAACTTTATAGTTAATCAATTTTCATAACAACTCAAAAACATTCAAATAATCACATATTTGCATTATTAAAATTCAAGACATGTTTATGGTTTCAGTATCTAGCTTGTTAATTTATACATGTTTCTTTTCACATTATAAATAGCATATATTTTCTTTAAACTCTTTACACATGTGTTCATGAGGTATATTGAGGGTGATGTAAGGTACACATAGGACGACACACAAAAACACATGCTAGCTTAGTTCCTTCATGTTGACATTATTGTTTGGGGGCATCTCCCACACTACAAAAAGTGTTACTGTTTCATTACATATACTTTAAAATTCCTCATTATGCTTGATTACATACATAGTGTATATGTTATCTTTTGAGCTACGGTGCGAGTGCACAAATATTTGGCAGAATATTTTGTAGAGAAGTGACATGTATTTTCTTGAAAATGAGACTTCACACTTGTTTCATTGATGATAAGTGATTCATTTATTTAAAATTTTACAATAGTGTAAATATACAAAATGAAGGATTTTGAGTGTAAATACTATTATATTTTTAAAAATTAAAAATATATGTTTTGGTCTTTAAGTGTAACACACTAGTTTATTTATGCAAACTAGCACATTGAGTGACAATTTCACACACATGTATGATAATGAGAAATAATTATTAAAACAATATTTATTAAAGACATTATATTTTCAATCTTTTAGAACAAAATAATTTTTAAATAATTTTTTGATAAAAATATAATATTTATTTAATTTTATAAACAAAACTTATATGAATTTAACTATTTTTGTCACACACTCAATATCTTAAAATTGAAAGTAGTATTTAGTAAAATAAATATGGATGTGTCAAGCTCATTTTTCATAGTGGTACATAGTTTTTTTGAAATTTAATAATTTATATTTAAATTTGCATTTGTGTGTCTAAAAATTAGAGTGAAAATAAAAAACAACCCCAATGTCATTGAGAAATTAAAAAATAGAAAATAAATGTTAAAATTAAATAAAAAAGAAAGATATTACGTAATGATAACTACAAAACCCATATTTTTTAAATTATAAAAGTGTCCTAAAACCTCTTTTACAAGCGCCAAAGTTACACATACATGGGGAAAATGATGTATATGATTTAAAGCCAATCTTTGTTGAAACATATGTGCCACTAGGCTTCCATCTGAATAGTTATGGTTTTAATTTTTATGGTCGTAACCATGAAAAGTGGGAACCCAATAAATTTTTATTCACATACTAAAAAAAAATTGTTCTTTTTTCTCTGATGTGCGATGTCAAGGTTTGGTCCATTAATTAAAGGTCTGGTTTGCTCTATAAAGGTATGTTTCATTGTGTGTTTTTAATGTGACTCAATTTTGTATAAAATTTAATATATTTTTGTAATTTATGATACAATTTATTTATTTTACAACTTAGTACCAATATCCTTGCAAATTATAGGTTTTGTTTAGTACAAATCAGTACCAAAATCATGGTTTAATACTACAAATAAAAACCAAAATTATTTTTTTATAATTTTGTTTACATACACATCTAGAGGTGAAAAAGTTATATTACCTTTTATTTCACCAAATTTTAATAAAAAATCATGAATTGGGGTTCATATCCTTGGGCTTGGCAGTTTTGTTTTTTCCAAAAAGATAATTAAATCAACAATTTATTTCTTTGATTGGCATACAAATTTCCAGTATATTTTTATAATTTGTGTGGGGTTTCAATATTGAAGAATTTACTCTTGAAAAGAAAATAATTGTCCTCATGTACTAGTGTGTTGGAAAGTGAGAAACCTAGTATAATATTCACAAAAGCTTATAGTTTTATATATTAGCCTCAACTTGAACAAGGAATCAAATTTCCCTTGGATTATTGATTTAAAGGCCATATTATGCTTCGGATGTTCCCTAAATATCCTACAACATGTTTCCTACAAAATATCTCAGAGTCATATTTCCAGTGCCTTTTGAATGAAGTAAAACAAATGTCATATGTAGGACATATCATATGTGCAATATTGGGTGCAACAGGGAAAATTGGAGGCACGTGTGCAGCAACAAGTGGGAAAGAGTGAAAATGGAAAAATGGGTCTATATGAATTTCTGGTCTTTTAAGGTCGAGATGATTGAATGTGGGACCCATGACATGTGTTTTCTAGGGCTCCAACAGTTAGGGGATCTACTTTTGTGTTGAAGGGGGGCCCTGTTGCCGTTATTATTCACCATACCTTTTGTGAATTTCTATTTTTGCCAACCCATTGGTTATTTTTAGAATTCCATAGTTTTTAAAGTATTTTCCTTTGAATGAAAATGGCCACATTATTATGCATCATAATGGTCAACTCCAATTCATATTACCACCAAATATGTTAAGCAACCGACCAATGTCCAACCATCAACAACATACTCCATTCCACGTCCAAGGATAGACATTTCAATATCAGTCAAAGGATTTTTCAACATGGTTGAAGGCACAATATGGTTACCAACTCCATTCTATATAAAGGCTTTGTTTTTGTGAAGCATAGTAAGTTTGGGCTTGGTAGTTTGGTTTTTTCAAAAAAATTAATTAAATTAACAATTTAATTTATTTGATTAACATACTATTTTCCATTATCTATTTTATGATTTGTGGGCAGTTTAAATATTGAATAATTTACTCATGAAAAGAAAATAATTGTCCTCATTTACTAGTGTGTTGGAAAGTGAGAAACCTAGTATAATATTCACAAAAAACTTATAATCTTATATCTTGGCCTCAACTTGAACAAGGAAATAGATTCCCCTTGGTTAATTGATTCGAAGGTCATTTTATACTTTGGATGTTCCTTAAATCTCATACAACATGTTTTCTACAAGAAGATCTCGACTTATCTTTCCAGTGCTTTTTAAATGAGTTAAAATGAACACCATACATAGGAGATACCATTTTTACAAGATTGGGTCTAACAAGGAAAATTGGAGGCACATGTGCAACAACAAGTGGGAAAGAGTGAAATGGAAAAATGGGTATATATGAACTTCTAGTATTTGAAGGTCGAGATGATCAAATGTGAGACCCTCAACATGTGTTGTATGGGGCTTCGATAGCTGGGGGGTCTACTTTTGTGTAGAAGGGGGACCCTACTGCCATTATTATTAACCATACCTTTTGTGGATTTCTATTTTTGCCACCTCGTTGGTTTTTTTAATAGAATTCCATAATTTTTGGAGTATTTTCCTTTGAATGATAGGGAGCACATTATTATGCCTCATCATGGTCAAATCCAATTCATACTACCACCAACTATGTTAAGCATTCAACCAACGTCCAACTTCCTACAACATACTCCATTCATCATCCAAGGATGGACATTTCAACGTCAGTCAAAGGAGTTTTCAATATGGTTGGAGCCACAATATAGTTACTGACTCCATCCTATATAAATTATTTGTTTGTGTGAAATATAATAAGTTTGGGATTAATACCTACGTATTATATTCAATGGATATCTACTATGTTGAAATACTTTTTAAGGCATGTGATATGGGCTTGTCTAACATTTTCCACATGGAAATTCATTTTTCCTACCTATTTAGGGTATTAAGAAGCATATATAAAGCCCTTAGATCCTTTTCTATTGACTCAATCCATTCAAAATGCATTGAAGGTGTTTTGATCTTCATTAGATTTTTGGAGAAAACTTTATAATGACCTTTATGGACATTCAAGGAAAGAGATAAGATATTAGTTTTAGGCTCATTATTAATTTAAGAGTTTGTATAATCTTATTATTATTAATATTGTGGTCGAGGACCCTGAGTTTGTAATAATGTGATCTGGAAATCCTGTCAATATTTGTAACCGACTAAGTTATCAAAGGAGGTTGGAGATCTCGTTATTCTATTGGCATTATTGCAAGGAGGTTAGGGATCCCATTGGAATTGTATCATTGCAAATATTCCATTAGATCCCATTGCACTGAAATTTTTATCACAAAGGCCGTAAGTTCCCATTGTAGAGACTTTTTTCCCATCATCCAAGTTAGTCACTTGTCGAGGAGGACAGTACAATCATCATTATCAGTCATATAGAGGGCCCGTAGCATAGAGATAAGAGGACATCAATATTGATAGAGTTAAAGCCAATAGTCAGAGCTAGGTCATTAAATGTTGCAAACTAAGAGGTAATTGATGTAATATTTATTTTTCTACATCATTTATATATTGGTTTATCATTGAACGGACCAGAGGAATAGCCCAAATCGGGTGAATTCCATTATCATTATGGTGTTAATTATGTCATGATTTTGTGGTTGTTTCTTGTTGTGTTTTACAACTTATTTTAACAAATCTTAAACACTAAATAACAAATAAATAGGAAATTTTAAAATATTCAAGGAACAGGAAAAACTAAGTTAGTTTTTACAACACCCATTTTTAATAAAGTTTGGTATCAAATTTGTTTTTTATTCTAACAATTATCTTGATATTTTTCATTGGTTTAGTTTACAGTTACATCTTGCAATGGGTAAACCATGGGAAAATCTCTTAATAAGGAAAGGTTGGATGAGCTTGAAGCCATGAAACATTAGATTTAGGAGAAATCTAAAATAAGAAAAATATGGTAGTTCCTCGAAGAGGAAAATCATGAACTCTAGGAGAGATTGATAAGCCATGGAGATTTTCTCATAGGTTCCATAGAAGCCTTGAAAGATAATTTGTAAGAAAAGGATGAGATCTTAGTAAAATTCCATATTGGTGAAAGATAAAAGGATAAATATGGGTTTACCAGTAAGCAAAGACAACCCTCTACTATAGGTACACAAACCATGTCAGGAAAATGCATTGTAAGTGCTTCATTAGTTTCCTTTTCTTCCCATCATGAATTTGATGTTGATTTTGGTAGATTTGAAGAGCGCACTAGGGTTATTGGATCAATGTTTCTTGATAATATGGGGTATGATGGAAAGGTCCTTGGAACCAAAGGCCAAGGAATAATTAATCTCATATAGACCAAGGAGAGGACTCAATATTAATTATTTGGATATAGTGGTGGTGAGCGTGAAGTTGGTGAATTATTGATGCAGGAGCATCAACTCTCGAGTGTACATAGGATGATAACATCCAATTTTTTATTTTTTAGGTATGGTCATGTGTACTAGGGGTTAATTTAAGTCATTTTTTATGTGTTAGTGGGTGTCAAGGTTCTTCAAATATCAAGTGGATAATTTCCCTCTAAAATGTAAAATTTGAATGTGGAGGCCATTTTTGGATTGCTATTATTGTTTTCATGAACTATTGGAGCTTGTAACCTTGAAAAAGGATGGAATGAGATATAATTAAGTGTCTTAGGTCCTCTTTAGGGACTAGAAGTCATAATTTGAATGAGAAAACAAGAATTAGAGTCTTTAAGTTAAGAAATCTAGTGTTAAACTCATGTGACCAAGAGGTCTAGGTGCCTATTCAGTTATAACATGGTGAAAGGACTATAAATTGTAAGAATGCAATTTTATTCCAAATTCTTATCCAGATAATGAATCAGATGTATGAGTTTCAAGAGAAGAGTAAAGGATAAAATGTAGGTTGTTGCTAGTTTCTTGTAGTTGGAAATGACAATAAAGATGAGTAAAGAGAAGAGTGTGAAATTAGGCATTGTCTATGGTTATAAGATGCCACAATGGATGAAGAAGAAAACAACAAAGAGAGACGAGGCTAGGTTAAAAAAATTCATGATAGGATAAGAGAACAAGAGTAGAAGAGAAGAATAGCATAGATGATGGAAACAAGGAAAACATGCAGAGAAAGAGATTTGAAGGCTATTAGGCCTCCTGAGTTAGACTTGACAGATGGTGAAGATGAATGGGAATCAAAAACAAAGATGATTCAAGGATTGATATATCTGATGAGGTACAAGAAGAGAGAAAAAGGTGAGAGAGAGAGAGGAAAAGGAAAGAAGAAAGGAGGAATAAAAGAGATATGGTTCCAATAGGAGATCACAGAGTTGAAGCTAGAAGTAGAACAATTGATGGTGCTGATAGAAAGAGAGAAAGAAGAGAAAGGAAAATAAACAGGGGTAGAGATGAAGAAAATATCCAAGTGGCTAGTCAAACAGCTTGTAGAGAAAATGGAAAGGAAGAAGATAAAGATAAGGATAAGACAAGAAGAAAGAAGACTAAGACAGATGGAAAAGAGACTGAGGAAGCAAGAAAAGGAAGCGATTAAAGAGATGGTGTTGATAGAGGATAAAAGTGAAGAAGAAGTAGTGATAGAAGCATTTTTGGCTTATCTTGAAAAGGATCAACATAATGAGAGTAGTTGGTATGCATGATAAAGAGGAAAAAGATTTCAAGAGAAAATTAAATGAAGAAATGTGAAGGAAAGAGGAACACAGGGGAAACTAAGCCTCATGTTTTTCAATCTAAAAATGTGTGCAGTGTGTGTTTGTAGGTATAAAGAGTGAGCTTGATATGGAAGAAGAAAGCAAAAATATAGTAAGACAACGAAAAGAAGAAATAAGTGAACTAGAGAGTGTATTTGTTTATGAAAGCTAGGAGCAATTGCTAGCAAAGATAGTAGACTTGGAGCATGCTTTATCCAAAGAGGAACCATGTGGAGAATAGATGAAAATTAGTTCACGGATGGAGAAAGTGTAGCATCTAGAAACTCAAGGAAATAAGATGGAAGAAGAGGTTGAAGAGATAAAGAATTAAGAGACAAGAAGAAAGAGTGCGGCAATAGAGAAAGAGGTATATGATGGAGAAGATGAACTCGAGAAAATGGTAGCAGCGTGCTTGAAGCAAGAGGAAGATATGATGATTGAAGAAGAAGCTCATGAAGAAAGAGACCTGATCAATGAAGACAAACTGAAGAATGGAAATCCTACAGATCTTAAGACTGAAACAATAAAGGATGAGAAAGTTGAACAAGAAGATCAGGTCAAAGTCAAGTTGAGGATGCAAAGAAATTGAAATAAGAAGAATAATAATAAATCATTGGAGCTCAAACTTCTTACCCCTAGAGTATGATGTAGGAGCATCAACTCTAGAGTGTACATAGGATGAAAACATCCAATTTTTAGTTTTTCAGGTATGGTCATGGGTTTTAGGGATCAATTTAAGTCATTTTTAGGTGTTAGTGGGTGTCTAGGTTCTTCAAAATTCAAATGAAGCATTTCCCTCCAAAATGTAAAATTTGAATGTGGAGGCCATTTTTGGCTTTCTATTGTTGTTTTCATGAACTCTTGGAGCTTGTAACCTTGAAAAAGGATGGAATTCTTAAATTTGGTGCAATTGCACAAAGTATATAATACAAAACAATATGATATTCTGTATATTTTTAGCTAATACATTGACACGGGGATTCACTTAGTAAAAGTATGGTATAGCACTATGCTTCAAAGGTATTAAAGAATACCCTTAATTCTAGTTTCTACCTCTAATTATTCAATTGATAATACCCCTCTTGTTATATTATTAGAATGAAAATACCCCCTATTTTTTCCATGTACCTTACTTACCCATTTTTCAATTACAATTTTATTTACCCCTTTTTATTTCTACCCCAATATATTAAACAAAAATATATTATATTTCTCACTCAATTTTTTTTAATATGCATTTCCTTTCGAAAGATAGTTCGAAGCCATTGAATACATATTACAAGTCACCTTATATATGTTAAGCTTTATGCATTTATCAATAGTTCTTCAAATAATTAAGATGGTGAAATAATATCACTTGTGTTGAAAAGCATACTCAATTCTAGTTTTCTACCATCTTATTATTTCTTGGTTAAGAATCTAGATTTATTTATTAAAAAGAGATTATAATTTAATTTATGACCACACTCCTTTTGCAATTTTAAGGTATTTACGTTTAAAAACTAGGGTTCAAATGTTTTAGTTTTATATTAAAAGTAAACCTCTATTTCCTTTGGCCCATCTCTCTAACCTACCCCCAATACCTGATTCAAAACATTAATAAATTAAACCCTTTCACCCCCTCATGTCTACCGGTATATTGAGTTTAATTTTATTAATTTTAATTACCTCAATATGAACCCACGTGCTAGGATATTGCCTAGCTAATGAACCCCCGTGTACATTGATACATATTAATAGGAGAGTCTACTCCTATTTTCACGAAGTTGTTCAATAACACTCCCCACAAACTCCTATATTCATGAGTTGGTTGTATAACCAAATATCACGTATAAACAATATTAGATATAGTTGTTTAATATAACAACTATTAATCCTATATTATTAATATGAGTTATATTAACTCATCATTAATAATATTACAATTTACTCATATATTATATTTGATAATATAGTTGCACACATTAATAATAATGTGAACACTATTCATTCCTAACATTCACCCCCTTAGTGTGAACATTATTAATCACTAATCTTCACCCCCTTAATGTGAACATGGTGAAGAACCATATTCGAAGAAGTTGAACCACCTCCTGAAAGCACTTCTTAGACCAGGTACAAACTCCATATATTATCTCTTTACCCTCGTAAAGGCGTAGTGTCGAGCTGAATTATGCAGGAATGCTCCCTTCCTCTTTGGGTTCCTGTGGGACTTTCCCTTCCTCCCTAGGCACCCGAATTCTGAATCTCCAAGATCCACAAGCTTCACACTAGCTAGATAACCATCCCTTGAGTCTACCTCAAAATCTTCTCCTGCTCCCAAAAGTGAGTATTCTGAAAACATGACTCCTCCAAAAATCTCTGGAAAAGGGTTTATTCAACAAACCATCACACTGCAAACAAGAACACTAAAAATGAACTAAAAAAAGAAACCACACTGCACACATGTCACCAAACCATCTCAGCGGCCAAGTCGATTGACTTATTGACGAGAGGTCACTGATTGAACTCCTTCCTCCGTTTTCCTCCATCCTCCAAAGGTGAAGTTGCTAACTTAGCTGGATTTGAACATGGAGCTCAATTATATGCCTAAATCAAATGTCGGGTTCAACCGAAAATGCATTCGTAAGGCAAATTTTTTTGTTTTTACAACATTTGACAACTCACAAAATTTTGACACTAAATAAATTTTAAATGACCTTGACAAGACGATATTGACACTAAAATAATAACACCTTCAATAATAACACCTTGACACAAGTGACACACTATACATGAATTACTATTATGGAAATAAACTTATAAAGACTTATGAGACAAATAATAAAACATTTTTAAAACAACAAACTAAACCATATACAAATGACACATTATTTTTTACTTGACTAATAGTATTTTAACTTATTATCAATGAAACACTGACATGACCAGCAACATTACAATTAGATCAACACAGAAACAATTACAATGACTTTTATTCTGAAGCCTCACACACAAACAAACCTAAAATCACTACAATGACGCAAAAAAAATAGAAAATAAAATACCATCGACTATGTGAATACCAGTCTGATTGAACCAGAAATTATATTGTTATTTTATTCAATATATGGGTTGAGCTAGACGCTGAGTGGGTAGATAATTTGTGTCTGACGCCAAGATTCTTTGCACACAATTTTATATTGGCCACATATACAGATCTGCATGACGTTGGCAATTGGAGACATTCACTGTCCAGATATCAGTTTTCAATGAGACATGCTTAACATGCAATGGTTGATCCTAAAGGCTTCCAAATGCATGAAATTTTTTTCAACTCCAAGCAATTCGACTCCTCAAGAAAAAATATCAGCGCCCTGCTATCTATTTTGCATCAATATGCCATGATGCAAAATGAAAAATGGACTTGAAAATGAGTCAAGACCAAACTTTTGAAATCGTTCAATGAAATGGATGTATTATGATGCGCATAATAAAAGCCCACGATTTGCAGAATGAGTACGATGTGTGCAAGTGAGACGTCTAATAATCACTTTTGTGAATGAATATTACAAAGATGCCTGCGCAGATCTTGAAAATACAAACTTAGTTGACCAAAGATACCACATACGCGTTGGACTACACTATAGTAAGATTATGTAGTGAGAATCTGTAATCCTATGCAGATTGTATACAGAAGCATAAGCAAGTAGTTCCTTGTGGGAGCATTTAACTGGGATGCTAAAATGCATTAATTAAATGAGGCATGAAAATAAACGACCGCCCCTTCACATTTCTTATTCCATCAGAGAGCTAAATCACATCACTTTGATACCAAATCTTAAATTTGGTACAAAATTATACAGCAGATATAATACAAAACAATATGATATTCCTGTTTATTTTTGCTAATACATTGATACATATTAATAGGAGAGGCTGCTCATTACTTTCACGGAGGTTGTTCAACAACACTCCTCACAAACTCCTATATACGTGAGTTGGTTGTATAACCAAATATCACGTATAAACAATATTAGATATAGTTGTTTAATATAACAACTATTAATCCTATATTATTAATATGAGTTATATTAACTCATCATTAATCATATTACAATTTACTCATATATTATATTTGATAATATAGTTGCACACATTAATAATAATATGAACACTATTAATTCCTAACAGAAATGATATATAATTAAGTTTCTTATGCACTATTTAGGGACTAGAAGTCATAATTTGAATGAGGAAACAAAAATCAAAGTCTTCAAGTTAAGAAATCTAGTGTTAAAATCATGTGACCAAGAGGTCTAGGAGCCTATTCGGTTAGAACTTGATGAAATGAATATAAATTGTAAGAATATAACTATATTCCTCATTCTTATCTGGATAATGAATTAGATGTATGAGTTTCAAGAGAAGAGTAAAGGAGAAAACTCAGGTTGTTATTAGTTTCTTGCATGAATTTGGTGCTAACCTAGCTTGTGATAGTTTCTTACATGGTTTTATGCTTTGATATTGTGCATATAGAGGAATTTGATCTCAAAATGAATGCAAGGTGACCTTAACTTGTATGATGAGAATTTGGTTCTTGTGAGTTGATGTTGGATTTCTTATACATTACTAACCTTGTGACTATTTGAGAAATTATTTCTAGCTCAAAATGTTAGGAAATAAGAGATAAAATATGTAGAATAATGCCTTACAGAATCACAACAATAGAAACTAATATGTAGAAAATATTACAGATCTCAAATAAAAGTGCGTAAAAATAACACAACACAAGAGAGATAAGATTTAACGTGGTTCATCCAATTTGGGCTACGTCCACCAAGAATCACTTGCTCAAATTTTATTACAAGCCTCCACTCTCTCAATACAATACCCAGATCCGTTTGGAGCTATGCTCAACAAACTCTACAGAATTCACACCCAAATTCAAAGCACATCTGCAATACATTTGCTTGTATGTATATCATATGCATAAGACCATATAAATAGAAAATTGCTTAAGAAGTTTGATACAAAACCATGGGCCAAAAATAGCCCATAACGGTTACCCATTACCCATGGGTTAATAAACCACCCATGAAAATTTGCTTCAGACCACCGTAAAAATACCCGAGTGTAACACATAGAAGGTGTACCACACTCTAACATGAAAATAGGCTCCACAAACATAACAATCTCCCACTTGGAGACTAATTTCCACTGAGTAAGCTTCTCAACCCTTCACTCCATCCGCGAAGGCCAACCAAAGCTGAACATAGCTTTAGTTTATCCCTTGTGACCACCTTGGTCATCATGTCTGCAGGATTCTAACTGGTATGAATCTTCTCCAACTTCAACTTATCTTCCTCCAAAGTTGTCCTGATGAAGTGATATCTCAACTATATATGCTTCATCCTGGAGTGGAAAGTAGAGTTCTTAGCTAGGTGTATAGCACTCTGACTATCACTATGCAGCTTACATTCCTCCTACTTATGCCCCAACTCCTCAAGCAATTGTTGTAACCAAATCATCTCTTTGCTTGCCTCTGTGGCAGCAACATACTCAGCCTCCGTGGTTGACAAAGCCACCAGCTTCTATAGTCATGAAATCCACCACCGCTGTCCCATCTACTATCAGTGTAAATATAACCTCATGCTCCTCCTGCTATCTACATCTCCAGCCATGTTTGAATCTACATAACCACATAAAGTGGTGTTTGATCCACTGTAGCACAAAACTGTCCCCATGGTCCCTCTCAAATACCGAAGGATCCACTTTACTGCTTGTCAATGCTCTTTACCTGGATCACTCATAAATCTACTCACAGCTCCCACTGCATGGGCAATATCAGGCCTAGTGCATACCATAGCATACATCAAACTTCCAACCGCTGATGAGTAAGGTACCTTGGACATATGGTTTCTTTCCTGCTCTATCTTGGGACACTGCTCCTTTGATAACTTAAAATGGCCTGCCAAAGGAGTCCCAACCGGTTTAGCATCATGCATGTTAAACCTATCCAATACCTTCTTAATGTACTCTTCCTGAGATAAAGTCAGCTTCCGTTCCTTCCTATCCCGAGTTATCCTCATACCAAGGATTTGTCTGGCAACCCCCAAATCCTTCATATCAAAGGATTCACTTAGTTGTTTCTTGAGTACTTTTATTTCCTGCATGTTTTTACCTGCAACCAACATGTCATCAACATACAAACACAAGATAATATAACTTCCATCCTCAAATTTCTTTGTATACACGCAATGGTCAGAATGACATCTAATATAACCTTGCTCCATCATGAAGCTATCAAAATTCTTATACCATTGACGTGGAGCTTGTTTCAATCCATACAAGCTCTTCTTTAGTTTACACACCATCTCCTCTTTACCTTTGACCTCATAGCCCTCTGGTTGCTACATATATAGTTCCTCCTCCAAATCACCATGGAGAAATGCAGTCTTTACATCTAACTTGTTCTAAGTGCAAGTCTTCTACTGCCACTATTCCAAGAACAATTCTAATAGAAGTCATTTTTACTATAGGAGAAAAAATCTCATCAAAATCTATACCTTGTTTCTATGCAAACCCCTTGACCACCAACCGGGCCTTATATCTTTTCTTTCCTCCTTCATCTTTAACTTTGTACACCCACTTGTTTTACAATGCTCTTTTTCCTTCTAGTAGCTTCACCAAATCCCAAGTCTGTTTTCCATGAGAGACTTATGCTCCTCATCCATGGCTTGCTCCCACTTCTTACTGGCATCTACCTGCATTGCTTCATCAAAGCTCTCTGGCTCTCCACTATCAGTGAGTAATAAATAATAAAGAGAAGGAGAAAAACATTCAGGTTCTTTTCTTACCCTAGAAGACCTCCTCACTGTAGGATTTTGGGGTTCCTATTGAGTCGGTTCCTGAACTGATTCATGGGTCACTTTCCCATCCGGAAGATCCTCTACCACTACATATTCTTTCTTGGATTCTTCCCTATTTTCCTACAATTGTTGCTTATACATGACTTTCTCATTAAAGACCACATCCCTAGACCGAATGATTTTCTTGTCCTTAATACTCCAACATTTAAATCCAAAGTCATCACCACCATAACCAATAAAAGTGCATTTTTCTTGATTTAGCCTCTAGCTTGGTCCTATCATCCTTGTCAATATGAACAAACACCTCACATCCAAAGACTCTAAGAAATGAGTAATCAAACTTTCTTACCATACCAAGCCTCCTCAGGTATGCCTCCATCCAAGGCACTTGAGGGTCCTCTATTTATTAAGTACATAGCTATGCTCACCGCTTCTACCCAAAAATAAAGAGGCAGTCCTGCATGTATCCTCATGCTCCTAGCACATTCCATTATTGTTTTGTTCATCCTTTCTGACACCCCATTCTCACACGGAGTTCTCCTAGAACCGCCTTTTTACTTACGGATTCCATTCTTAGAAAAATAATCATCAAATTCATTGCTGCAATACTCCCCTCCATTATTTGACCTGAGACATTTTAACTTAAGACCTGTTTCATTCTCTACCAAGGCTTTCCATTTAACAAAAATATAAAATACATCAGATTTGTTTCTAATACAATAAACCCAAAATTTCCTTGTTGCATCATCAATAAAAGTAACATAATAACTTGAACCCCTAAGAGATGATACCTGAGCTGGCCCCCACACATCGAATGCACCACTCTAACTTACTCTCTTCTTTGTAGGTCCAACCTTGAGAAACCTCACTCACTTTTGTTTCCCATATATATGCAGTCCTCACAAAACTCCAAACCTGTTTCGTATATCCAGGGAAATTCTTCTTTATGATGTCCATGCCTTATGGCTCATATGACCGAGCCTATAGTGCCATAATGTTGTATCTGCATTTGAAGCCACAAGATTACAATCATTAGTACTATCAGTGGATAAATACAAGGTTCCAACCTTCTTACCTCTTGCCACCACAAGAGCACCCTTGGTAACCTTCCAAGAGTCAGCTGTAAATATCACAGTACAACCATCACTTCCCAATTGCCCCACCGATATCAAATTTCTCCTTAATGTAGGCACATGTCTGACATCCTTCAATAGCCATGTATTCCCATTCTGCATCTTAACCTAAACATAACCTTTTCCAACTATACTGCAAGGCTCATCATCACCAAGAAAACATGCCCAAAATCCCTCAACATAATAAAAAAATAATGCCTATGTGGAGTAGCATAAAAGAAGCCCTCAATCTAAAACCCAAGATTCAAGAATATTATGCAAAGAAAGAATCAAAGCATCCTGACATACATTACCCGATGCCATATTTGCCTCCTTGTTTTCTTCCCGTTTTCCTTCTTTCCCCGAAGCTCCCAATGTGAGTCCTTCTTTGCATGCCTGACTTTCTAAAATTCCAACATACAATCTTTCTCTTGGATTTTGACCTTCCGATCTTTTCGATTTTCCATGGTTTCCTCTATTCTTTTGTCTCCTCTAGTTTCCACTCACAAAGCATTCCTCAAGTAGAAGATTCCCGAGCTATTTTTCTTCGCATTTCCTTGCTTAGAATCACCCCTACAACATCCTCAAACTTCAACTTCGAGTTAGCTGAACCAAGTTGCTTACCGAATTACTGTGCTATTCCAACCTTCGTGTAAAGAGCATGAAATTAATAAAGCCCTAACTTCTTCATCAAATTCTATTATAACTGAAGCTAGCATATTCACAACCGTATTGAAATCATTTAAATGATATGCTACTGAACTATTCTTAGACATCTTCATATTAAACAAATTTTTCATTAAAAATATATTTTTAGAGGCAGAGGGTTTTTCATACAACTTCCCTAATGCATCCATTAGATCTTTTGTAGTCTTTTCCTTTGAAACATTAAATAATACCGAAGATGCAAGACACAACTGGATCATTCCAAGTGACTTCGATCCAAAAATCCCATTCCGCATCTCTCATACTCGAGGGTTCATTCACCTTCTCGAGACAACAGAGTATAAAGATCCTTCGATAAAGGTAATCTTCCATTCTCGCATCTTCCAAAGACTAAAATTCTACCCATTTAATTTATCAACCCTAGATCTTCCATCATCTCGCCATAGCTGCCACTCAAGATAAGACTTTCTCTATGATTCAACACTTCAAAGAAAGAAAACCATGCTCTCGATACCAATTGTTAGGAAATAAGAGATAAAATATGTGGAATAATGCCTTACGTAATCGTAATAGTAGAAACTAATATGGAAAAATATTACAAATCTCAAATAAAAGTGCGTAATAAATAAAAAACATAGAGAGACAAGATTTAATGTGGTTCACCCAATTTGGGCTACGTCCACCAAGAATCACTTGCTCAAGTTTTATTACAAGCCTCCACTCTCTCAATACAATACCTGATCCGTTTGAGCTATGCTCAAAAACTCTACTGAATTCACACCCAGATTCAAAGCACATCCGCAATAAATTTTCTTGTATGTAAATCATATGCATAAGACCATATAAATAGACAATTTCTTAATTAGTTTGATACAAAACCATGGGTATCAAAACCATGGGCCAAAAACAGCCCATAACGGTTACCCATTACCCATGGGTTAATAAACCACCATGAAAATTTACTTTGGGGCCACCGTAAAAATACCCGAGTGTAACACATAGAAGGTGTACCACACTCTAACATGAAAATAGGCTCCACAAACATAACACAAAAAGCATGATCTATAAATTGAGTTGAGCATGTGGGGTGATGATCCTCAAGCAAAGTAAGTAGTTATTTGGACCAAGATCCTGTAGGTATGCGTTTGATGGCCTTACATGTTGAAAACTCTGGATGGGCTTTGAATATGATAAAATAATGAGGAAATTATGTGTTTGGATTAATATGTTGAGATGTGCATGAGCTTATTTATCAACCTAATTAATTTTGAGGGAGTTGTTAAAAAATACTCTAAGTGTAAGGCTCTTACTTGTTGTCTTCTTGCATGTTAGGGTTTATAGATAAACCTTGAAATAAACTGTTCCTTGGAAGGTTAATTAAAGTAAAGTCTCTTGACATTATAACCTTTGAGAAATGAGTGTGAAACCATTTTTATAAGAATGTGAATAAGTGATTCAAGCATCCAAATAATACTACTTTCCTTATAAGTTTTTATCCTGCAACTATGTGAAGAATCTATGTGTTGTTAACGTACACCATTGAATGGCTGGTTGGGATGAAGGGGATTTGTTTATTTTTATGATCTACTAGTAAAATAACCTTTGTATTCATTATTTCTATAGACCCTCATGCAAAAATTAAATCCTTAAATCAAACCTTAATGAAAGTTATAGCTATTTCTTACCTCTCGGGTTATTCTAAGTTACAGATTCAAGTACATCTAGGGCATGACAATTAGAGACTCAAACACTGGAATTTTGATCCAAATTTATCGAGTTATCATGAAAATGAACCTTAGAAGGAGTTAGTGAAGGAATTTTGTGGAACCAAGGGTGAAATTTTTAGGAAAATTTGATAGTCTTCCCCAGGACAAGGCAAGACAGTCTTAAACCTAGTCTAGGAACTAAATTTACAAAGGAAGTGGACCCTAAATTTGTAATACAAGCATGAAACTTGGAATAATGAAATATGGGATTAATGGGTGCCCAATAATGTGGGAATCATGACTTGAGTCTTTTCCTATCAAATGTTAGAGCTAACAATCAGTAAGGACTGAGCTAAATGAACCTTATGATTCAAAGGAGCAAAGAGTGAATTCAAGGAGAAGTAATGTGAGTTGGAGCTTAAAATTTTGGGCACACCTCAAACTTGACAAGAGAGCACTAAGGAGGTTGGAAGGGCCTTCTAGGTACATGTAGTTTCCTCTAACCATGGTTATAGCTAACTAAAATTCTTAAGGGTGCTTAAGGGCCAGTCTAGTGAAATAGAGAATAATGTGGTGATTTGAGTGGTTTGATTTTATTTTTTGGTAAAGATAACCATGTTTGAAGTGAAAAAGTAGGTGAATTGAGGCAAGGAGCAATGAAAAGGCTTAAGGGACAAAAATTCAATCCAGACAAAGCAACAAGGATAGTGCTTGAGACTGAACAAGTTTAGTGATTAAATTAGAGGTAAATGGAAATGTAAGCAAGTTATAATGGTGTTGATCACCATTTCTAGGTGAATAGTGTCAATTCAAACATGCTTTGAGAATTCTTAGAAAAATTATGATCCTAAAATGGCAGAGTGAAGATAAATTTGTTGCTTGAACCTCCTTATTTGTTGATTGTAAAAGAGATATTATATTTTCTCTGCATCAATTCTCTCAAATGATTGAGGTGAGGTGTGCTTAAAATAAGCCACCAAAATAAGTCTCTCATAGTTATTGTAACTAGAGTAAGTGTAATCCATCTCCAAAGAAAGGTGGAATTCCTAAAAGAGAAGGTAAAATAGCTTATCCTCATCATACTTATAATAATGCTAGTCCTATAAATAATGGAAAACACAGGCATTCTAATGTTCCCTTTATTTACACGATGATGAGAGGTGAGTTCTAAAGGATAGTGCTTGAGACTGAACAAGTTTAGTGATTGAATTAGAGGTAAATGGAAATTTAAGCAAGGTATAATGGTGTTGATCACCCTTTCTATGTGAATAGTGTCAATTCAAGCATGCTTTGAGCATTCTTAGACAAAAGTATGATCTTAAAATGGCAAAGTAAAGATAAATTTTTTTCTTGAACCTCCTTGTTTGTTGATTGTAAAAGAGATATTGTATTTTATCTACGTCAATTCTCTCAAATGATTGAGGTGAGGTGTGCTTCAAATAAGCCACCAAAATAAGTCTCTCATAGTTATTGTGAGAGTAATTGTACTTTGAAATACAAGGAGTTTCCTTCCAGTCATGGGAAAAGTAACTAGAGTAAGTGTAGTCCATCTCCGAAGAAATGTGGAAGTCCTAAAAGAGAAGATAGAATAGCTTATCCTCATCATACTTGTAATAATATTAGTCTTATAAAGAATGGACAACACAAGCATTCTAATGTTCCCTTTATTTTCACGAAAGATGATCTTGATACGAATTTTTTTGTATGCATTCCTTGCACATTTTCTAGATTTTATAGCCACTATGTATCTAGGTTTTGGAAAAGGAAATATCTGGTTAGGAATATTTCTAAACATTGTTCTCTAGGGAAAAATCTGGAGAAGGATAAAAAGGGCTCGTTGTCCAAGATTCTAGACATAATATTTTGCATTCACTTCCATATGAGTGGTCACAGGGTTAATAGATGTTGGAATTTTCATCCAAATTAGTACAGGGTATTTTTTATAACCTCTACGAATAAGAAGGTGAGATAGTAAAGCATTATTTGTATGCCAACAATGCAAAAAGCAACCTGTGAAAGAGCCCAACTATCCAATACAGTATATACAAAGAAATTTGTGGAGCTGAATCTATTAGAATGGATTGGTAAAAAAATTAAGTTTCATGGAAATTATTATAACATAGATATGTTTTGATTAGTGTTGTCATGTATTTTTGCAAGGTCAAAAATTCAATTTTGAACCATGACAACTAGATCCATTGTCAAAAAATTGTTTGAAAACCCTCATAAACCCTCCTCTCCTCTGGATCAGTCTGCCCTCTATATCATGTCCATCCTGATCTTATACGTCCTCATTTTTTGTTGTAAAAAATTTACATAATATTTGAGATGTTTTCATAAGGATATTCAACTCATTCAGTAAAGTATTTTCAAAAGATAAATCTTCGCTGAGCCTAGAAAGGTTATTTTTAGCCTTTTCAGGATAGGTGTGCATTCTCCAGATCAATCAAGGCTCAAAATCATCCAGAGTAGTTGGTATTGAAAAATTTGGAGAGTAATTAAAATTATTTTGGAATATTTAGAAAAAATTTAGAGGTTTAGGGATAGTTTCATTGAATGTGGGTTTTTTCAGGGGTAAGGAACATATAGTCCAAAACGGTACCTAAACTTTGGAAGACGATTTTGGGAGCTCCGTAAGGATTTAGCAGCCAACCAAGTAGTCATTGGAAAGGTGATTGAACCCTATACATGATATAATTTTCAAATATTTCAAAAGATTCAAGTAATTATTAGATAAGATCATTTTTAGTAGACACACCTTGTTGTCTCAAGGAAAATGAGATATTTTTGGGAGTTTCAAGATAAATTGGAGGTTAAGACCCATCTTAGTTTTCTTGTAAAACTCTTGGGAGTAAAAATAATATAATTATTCATCAAAAAATACCTCCTGGATATCCATAAATTTTGTCAACAAGTCTTCTCTCTCGTGAGGTACGTTTCTCATACTTAGCCGATTTTCAATGAGGACACTTGTCACCTCCAGGTTGAGGCACATTTTTTCCCCTCTTGTCCCTTTTCCAAGGGGAAAATAAGACGATAAAATTTTCCCCACCCTAAATTTTCCTCTAGGATCTTCACATGACTATGACAAGAACCTCGGAGGGCTTATCTCGCCTCCTGTCCAGCCTTCTCCCATAATGCAATGAGAATGTACCACTTGTCATCACTAGGTTAAGGGTGCATTTTTCTATCCCTTCTATCTCATTCCAAATGGGATAGAGGTTACAATAAAATTTTCCCCACTCTATCCCTTTCTCTGGTTTTTCATGTGACCTTTTTATAGCCCTGCAGTGCTTAAGCAAGATTTTTTTCACTTCCTCCTCTCTGAATCTCATGCCACCAATTGTCATGACCACATGAGGGAACATTTTTATATCCTTCTTGTACCCATTCTGAAAGGGAAGAGGAGAAAATAAAATGTTCCCCACTCTAGCCCCTATCATGATTCTCCATGTGACCTAGTCTCAGCCCTTCAGGTGCTAAGTGGTGGTTTTCCCCATTTCCCCATTGTGCAATCAGAAGGAGACACTTGTCAAAGCCATGTGAGGGAAAAATTTTGTGCCCATTTTTTCACCATTCCCAAGGGGATAGAGGATAAAATATAATTCACCCCATTCCATGAAGTGAAAACCCTAACTGTTAACATACCTGTTGTTACTTGTTCCTACTTGCTACTAGTACTCCCATTAACCAAAAACACTGTTGAAAGCTTTAAAAAAATTAAGAACTTATGCTCGCCTAATTTATTCACTATACCTCCATTTTTCTGATCAAAACCCTCCTAAATCTACAATTTTACTAGACACTATCAAAATTCATTTAGGGAAGCCATGAACACCAAAATCATGAAAAACTCATAACTATTAAACCTGTAAGCGAGATCCATTGAAATTTCCTCAATTCTTCCTCATCACGGGAACCTTCAAGAATAATTTAATAGAAAATTGGATGATGGCTTGATTTTTAATGGCATTAAACCCTTATTTTATTCCATAGATGATGCTTTTTCATTTTCCAAGCATTTTGGTGGGCAGATCAAGGTGAAATTTGGAGCACGAGTCCCGCAAACAAGCCAAATCTAGTGAAGAATTTTTGTCACATTCAGAGATGCATAAGTGCTATTTTAAAATAGTAAGTATCGAGTACCCTAAATTACTAAAAATAGTAAGTTCCTCAAATATTTTCATTCAGAATATTCAAAGAATAGTGAAGACGATATAAACTAGGCAATTTTTTCCAAAAAAAGCAAAAACAACTTTCCAAAAATAGAAAATTTCAAAAATCAACAAAGAAATATCAGTGAAATCATTCTTAGCATGTTAGGGGTTTCATAAAATTGAATTCAGGTGAAAAAACACATTTTCCCAAAATAACAGCTCCTGAACCCTACCGACTAACAATAGAAAGTCTATGATTTAGATGTAAAAAGTTATTATCATCTTCATTTTCTCTCATCTTGTTGATTTTTACAAGTGTAATGTCCCCCTTTTAAATAAAAATTAAAAAATAAAATACATCGATTTGCACATGTGAGGAAGGAGGAATTTAATGAATATTTTTATGTGCAAATCAATTATAGAAATAAAAGAACAAGTCGACTTCACCTTGGGATAATAAATACATTTTAAAGAGGTGAACCAAGTGACTAAGCAAGTCACATTTTTGGGAGACTATTTAATATTTAATATTTAAAAATAAAGTGATTCCTTCTATGCATGGGTCGACTTATATGGGCCACATTTGTTTTAAATCCCTATGCATTTAATGTTTGTTGTTGGATTTGATTTTCAGGTTTATATTAAATAAAGATCCCCTCCTAGAGTATGGCGCCAAAGATGGAGAAGAACCTTGGAGGATGAGCAAGCAAAAGCTATAAAAGAGAGATGGCTACTCCTTTTTTGGCATGTTGACAGTTTATGAAACTTATCTTCATGCTTGAAGAAGGGATGTATGCCCACTTGTGATCAAAAAATAAAAGGTGTTTATTAACACCACCATTTGTGAAGTGTGTGTGCCCATTAAAGCTTGAAGTTATAATTTTTGCAATCATTTCTCATTGTTTGGAGATGTTATAAGCTTACTTTGAGGGTTTGGATTGTGATCGTTTGAAGAAAATATTTATTTACATGCTGCTGGTTTTTACCTCATAAAGTCAACTTGTTTGGGCATGTGTTAAGAGTATTTTGGAGTGAATTTTCAGTATTTATAAATCTGTTGTTTGGGTTTATTAATTGCAGATCTGGAACTACATTTTATTGACTTTTAAAGTGGGAAAAAGTGCAGAAATTGTATTGCAGATTTTACCCTAACCCTAGCGACTGGGTTTGGGATTTTGGGAGCTGTTTTGAGGGGTTTTAAGTATGTGAAAAGATCTGATTTTTATTTCAGATTAAAGCTCATAATTTTCCCTTTTCGCTGCACTTGGTTTCATTCCAAAAGAGTCAATATTTTTGAAGTTATGGATTTTCAAAGTTTTCATTGATTTTCAGCAGTTTTATTTATTATTTCACTTCTACAAAAATATATTGGATAAAGGAGTATAAATACCAACTGGATTGCCCATCTAAACCCTCACCTTGGCTCACTCCAACCCCATTTGGGTTGTATTGTAGCCGACACTAGGGTTAGTTGAGGTAACCCTAGAAGGGTTTAACTTCTAACTTGTTTGTTTTTCGAAGTAAATAAAAATATATTTTTAATATCCCATAAGGAGATATTACAACAAGTATGAAGTTCAATTTTTCTCATGTAGAGATTTTTTCAGCCCTAGTATAAAAATATATTGGGTGGGATGATATCGATGTTGCTCATATGGATTTGGAAGATTTGAAGAACTAAATTCTTGACAGTCCCAAAGAACCAATGCAAGACAAAGTGTCAACGAGTGTATTATATGTCGTTGATGGTCATCATGTATTTATTTAGAGTGTTGAGTTTGTAATGGCATGTGCTCATCACTATGATCCTCAAACTAGAATCATAAGGAAAGATGATAACTCAATATTGGTAGTTCTCACTCCTAAAGGAATTTCAAAGTGTATGCAAATCATGACATGGAACAACATGGTCATCATAACAAAGGATTTTACATCACACGAATGGTAAAAAAGGAATCGTACCTCAAGGTCTTGCATTGGGGTCTTGAATTCTCTCTCTCTCTCTCTCTCTCTCTCTCTCTCTCTCTCTCTCTCTCTCTAGTTTTGTGAATGTGTCAATATTACATGAACAAGAATGGTGTAAAAGCCTTTTATGAGTGAATGAATGGAATTTTATGTTCATGATTCAGTTTGTCTTGTCATAGCTAGAAAAGTTGTTTTACCTTCTAATTGTGTGTTGATGAAATTTTGTTAATACTTATAAGAATATGTTAAAGCGTACTTATAATTAACCCCCTTTATCTAGATTCTCACTCTTGTTATCTCACCTTCCTTGCAAATTCTTCCCTTGCACAAGGTGCAAGAATTTTCCACAGGTTTAATGGAGTGTGCTTCTATGATCCACGACCTATTCGCCAACTACATAGTTTTTTTAATTTGAATGCAATAAAGGGATCCTCCCCTTTTCCAATAAATATGGACATAGTCCCGGAGCATTGGTGAAAATTAACTAATTTTTCCTAGTGATAAATTATTTTTCCAACATTTTTTGGCACCCACCGTGGGGAAGATTTTGTTGTCTCTGAACCACATCATAACTAGAAAATCCCTAAAAATTAATCACCTGAAAAATACAAAAAAATGGATATTGAAATCTATAAGAGCCTCCATGTATGCTCAACATTTTCCCCTCCATGGTTATCCCTTGTAATCCTCTTGTATTACAACACAATCTCTTGTTCTTTCAAGACACCCAAGAGGACCTCTCAGTTGATATAAGGAATTGTATTTAACATAATATAGAGAGATTCAATCATTATTACACTGCTTCAAGAATCTTGTACCTCAAGGATGAACATGCTCAAGCCCTTCAACATTCCATATAAGTTCAAATTCAACAGAGAAGAGCTTAAGATAAATCTATTTTGAGTTGTGCATCTACCTAGCAAGCTGGCTGACATGAGGTTTACAAGATCTAACCTTGCTAGTGGCATCACAGATCAAACTTTTGAGCAGAAAAAAAGAGATAACTTTAGACTCTCCCTTGATCAAATAAGGAGGAAAACTGATTGATAATATCTTACATATTTTGATCATGATTTCCCCATTGTCGAAACACTAGAACAACCATTAAAATTTTCTCCTCCAAGTGAAGGAGAACAAGAAGAACCGTAGAATAATTTGGGGAAAGTTTTATAGAGGGAGAATCATAAGAAGAACATCATATGGCTCAACAAGCACCGTTTCCTTAGGGGAAAAACATAGGTCTATTGGTTCTTAACCCTCCTTTCCATGATTTACATAAATGGTCATGAAATAAATTTCCAAAGTTTTATGGTGATGGGAAGAAGCACTGGATGATCAAATTGTATCTTTCATCACTGCGTGTGGGGTATTAGGCATAGGATATGAAGATGTGTCAGTCCTTCTATTTGTATAATATTTGCAAGATGCGGTCTCAAAATGGTTTTACCATTTGTTGAGGATGTCTATAACCAACTAGGATGACATGAAAACTAAATTTGAATCTAATTTCAAGCCTATTGAATATGCTCATGCCCTTTTGGCCTAATGGTCTCAACTAAATAAGCAACCCTTCGAACTAATGAGGGAATTTGTAAAAAAATTCAATCGAATGCTCTACAAAATCCTCAAATCTTCCTTTCCTATGGAGGATAGAAAGTTAATATTATTCACGAATTCTCAACTTCCAAAATTTAGATGCATGTTGAGAAGGACTCAACCAACTAATTTAATTCAGAAACAAAAAATTATTGTTAAAGTTCAAGATGACCTGATAATGTTAGGGAAAATAAAAAAAAGGTTCGAACAAAGAACAAGACCAAATTTTAAATGCAGGAACAACAGACTCATTAGTACAGAAGCTAGCTAATTATGTTCTCTCCTTAATAAGTAGCTCGCTCAAGCTTCCATGAATAGAGATGCTCCTAGGAAGAACTTCCTAAATAAGAAAAGGATCGGTCCACTACCTTGAAGGCTTGCTCTTGAATTCCCTCCTACTAATGCATCCTGTGGTGTTGAGGATGAAGAAGGAGAAATTGAAGAACTATAGGAATAAAATGAGGATGGTAACATCTTTGAGATTGAAGAAGTAAAATATGAGGTATAAGTCAATTTCATTAAGTATTCCTCGAGAAAATATGATGATGATGGAGATACACCCATATAATCATGTGTAGTATTCACCCACTCTCAATCCAAAAATTAGCTTCCTCCTTCACCAATTTGAAGAAGAAGAAGAAATAAGGTCCTCATGTGGCAAATCTACAAAAAAATCAACAAAGGATCTCTGCTTCTGCCTTCTATGGAGTTTGCGAAAGAGAATCCAGACCTCGTGGTGAGAAACAAACAATCTGCTATACCAAACAAGTCTTATATTACTTATCCTAGTTCTAATTTTGTTTCCACTAAAGTTAGTCCTTCAAAGGCCTTAAATGTTCATAAAAAATCAGCCATTGTTTCCCAATCATCTACCCCCATTGCTAAAATTGTGCCAACTTATAAGGTAATACCTCCTTAATCCGATAAAGCATCCACTTCCTTGGGAGAACCTATTTTATCTCTTTCCACTCCATTTGACATCATTTAACAAGTTAACAAGTCTAAGATTTAAATTTTTGAATATGAGTTCTTACAAACTCATCCAGAGAAAATCAAAAGACTTGTCACCTATATAAACATTTATCATTTAAAGTCCAATATTGTAATCTCCTATCCCAAATAACTACTACCTACACCACCTACCCCTCCATTGGAAAACATTTTTTCCTTGAGCACATCAAAGACTCACAAAGTTGATCGATTTTATCTATTCCTCTGATATAAGGCGATTAGTTGAATAATTCCATAATTGATTTAGGAGATTTAGATAATGCAATGTTAATAAAATTTGTTAGCAATCTTAGAATTACCTTGAAACGAGTAACTAGATCTCATTATTCTATGGACTCTAAGGAAGTCTCACTGGTAGGGAAAATCAAAGATGCTCAAGTAGCTATCGGAAAATTTATGGACAAGAAGGTTATGTTGACTATCTTAGTAGCTAACATCCCAATATCTTCAAGCTATCCAAGAGGTTATTCTTAGAGAAGGGACATCCAATCTCCTTCTAGAAATCAAAATGTTTCATGTGGATAAACAAAATCAGATTTTAAAAATGGAGGAGGTATTTTGGAAGAAAAATCCAGGGTCAGTTGGCTTAAGGTGATAGAAATACATTGTTTTTTCACCTTTCAACAAAAATATGAAGGAACTTTAATCAAATTGACCAAGTCTCCCTTCCTTCTGGGAGAGATTTAACAGATACGGAAGATATTAGAGTAGAAGGAGTGGCGTTTTTCAATTCTCTCCTTAATAATGGAAATGAATTCAATCTAGTGGTAGTTGAGTCCTTTTTACAAGAATATCCCAAAGCTGGTCTCAGAGGATGAAGGTTCTATGTTTATGAAACCTATCTTAGAATAGGAAGTAAAAATTGATGTCTTTATTATGGGAGCATATAAGGCCTTGTGTCTGATTGCTTTCAGATTGGATTTTTTCAAAAATTATGGCACATTATTGGTAAGGATGTTTGGGAAGCTATTGAAAAATGCAAGAAGAGATGAGTTTTCTTGAAGGAAAGGAACTCCACTTTTATTGCTCTCATTCCTAAGGACTCCTCGGCTACTTTGATGAATTCAAACCCATTTTTTAGTGCAACACAATATATAAGATTATTTCCAATGTCTTGGTAATCAGATTGAAAAGCATAATGGGTAAACTGATTTCAAATTTCCAAAGTGGGTTCGTAAAGGGGAGAAAGATTATAAATGGAATTTCAATCGCACATGAGGCCATTCACTCACTTAATCACAGTAAAAACCTCGGGATGCTCATTAAGTTTGATATGATGAATGCGTTTGACACAATCAATTAGACTTTCTGGTTATGATTCTTCAAAGGTTCTGAACACTAGATCTCCTTGATCAAGTTTTGCTTCTCCTCTCCTTTTTATCTGTTATGATTAATGGAATTCTGGTGTGATTCTCATTTTCCCATGGTCTCAAGCAAGGGATATCATTTCCCCATTCTTATTCAGATTTTTGGCCGAGGGATTGAACAGAGCTATTCAGAGACAAGTTGATTTAGGAAATCTCAAAGGGCTAAGAATCTACTCTCGGATTGAGGCGCTGTCTAATCTCCTTTTTGTAGATGACACCCTTCTTTTAGGTGAGCCTATAGTTGAGGAGGCTTCCAAATAAAAAAATATTCTTGAGGATTATGAAGAAGCTTTTGGTCAAAAGGTTAGTAAAGTCAAATCAAATATTTTATATTTTTAATGTGCCCATCTGCTTCAGAAAAGATTGGCCTCTATTCTTTAATTTCGTATTGGCTTGTTGTCTAGATTCCTACCTTGGAATGCCACTAATTAATGGAAAATTTGGGAAATATCATTGGAAGCTTATCTCCTAGAGAAGGGAAAATTGCTCTCTTGACTGGTTGAGCCCTTTTGATCAAATCCTCCCTACAGGAAATTCCTACCTATTTCATGTCTCTCTTCAAAATTCCCGCTTCAACGACAAAGGATATTACTTCTATTCAACACAATTTTCTTTGGAGTGGTAAGGAAGATAAAAATAAATTCTGTCTGGTGGCATAGGACAAAATTTTTCACCCTAAAAGAGAAGGTGGGTTGGGCCTTATAGATTGTATACAATTCAATCAAGCTCTTGGTTATAAGAATGTTTGGAGGATTTATAAAAAGGAAATATTTTGTGGAGAAGAGTATTTCAGGAAAATTATTTTGAGGAAGCTTCCTCTTCAGGAACATTTACTCAGCTCTCCTTCCCTAAGGGGTATGGGATTTGGAACTTCATCTCTTCGTGTCTACCCCTCATCCGTCCTTCAGTAAAGTGGGTGGTGGGCGATGGTCATCAAGTGAAATTCTGGGAGGATGTGTGGTTGAAATATTTACCCCTGGTAAGCCTTCTCGGTCTTGAAAATTTCACCCTTCTATCCATTCCAAGGTATGGTTATTTGGTCGGTGATTATTTGGAATTTGTTGAGGAGGGTCCTCCTCGATGGAAGTCTTTGGATCCTTTTCTTGGTAGTAGCCTTGATTCAAAATTGGATCTGGAAATCTCTCTTCATTTGTATCCACTTCCAAATTCTTTATCCAAGGATCATTTCATTTGGCATGGTTCGGGTAAGTGTAGTAAGTTGGTGGAAAATTCAATGGAGATAAAAACCCAAAATTTATGTACCACAATCGTGGTTTATACACCGTGATTGTGTTTTTAAACCATGATCACGGAATTATTTTTTATAGGTTTGGTGATTTCCGAACCTAAAATTGAGATCGCAGATCCTCTTAGACAAAAAAATAGACCCATGACTCCTCATTTCCCCCATTTTCCCTTTCAAACCGTGATTTCTCCTAGACCTTTGGCACTCAAGCTTTGAATACCCCCTAAAATTGCTCTTCAGACTTGTGGATCGTGAAATTTTCAACAATGTCACCAAGACAAAGAGGTAAGCCCTCGTGATCAATTTTTTTGTGTTTTAGGTTATTGTTTGTGATTTTCATGGGTTTTCATTTTTTGTTTATGTATACAATTTGTTTTTTTTTCACTTACTTGAAAAACTTGTAATCGTATAAACCATCCAAATATTCCTCAAAACCCTCCTCCAAACATAGATCCACCTCATGTGGATCCTTCTATCCCCACAGAACCAACAATAACACAAGTTAATATTGTTGGAAGAATCCGACAAAATAAAATTGCCATTGGGAACCTTATTCAAACTATAAGACAAAATTATGCCACAAATCATCTGCATGAATTTATCCAACACATTACAAAACATTGATTGGCGAAGTCCACTCTGCAACCAACCAAATAGATAGATGGAATAACTTTAGAGGTGATTGTAGGTGGTGGTATGCAAATAAATTATCCCATGTGGCCGTAAAAGATAAAAAATTACAAAAGACTGCAATTTTGCATTATTTATCGACCTAAGAACCAATGCCCCCTCGCAGCTACTTGTAAATGGTTCCCCATCCATTGGTGCCACAATGACCGAATCAAGAAATTTTTTTGGGACCGATGGTGGATGGTTTTGATTATCCACCATGCAACAACAATGAGGTTCCTCTCTATTTTTGAAGAAATTATATTACGAGTTCGTGCTTAATGAGGTCCCAAATTATTTTGAATTTTCCCCGAGTTTTATGGGCGAGGACGTGGATCTGCACAAGCTAGACCCAGGTGCACGCATTAGTCAACCAAGAATTCCCCATGCCCTAAAATCCCCACTTCCTTCAATTATCCCTTCTACGGTGAAGGATATTGTGGAGATTGACACACTACATGTTTTAAGGGAAGTCAACGACACTCACGACCCAACATAGTGACCAAATTGCATCTGGTGATGTTGGTAGAGGCGTCGGTTCTAGCGCACACACACCACTATGGATCATGTGGTGTTCTATGCTACCGTGGGTGAGACATTATTTGCTAGATCACATGATTTCTTTTCTCTAGATGAGATGATGGCGGTGTTGTTGGAACTAGTATAAATGATCTTGGTCTTTCACAGGTAAATTTCAAATAAATATTATATATATATATATATATATATATATATATATATATATATATATACAATAGTTTAATTCATGTTTGAGATTTTAATATATATATATATGTATGTATGTATTTGATTTTACTTGTTGGACACAGCAATATTGTCACAAGAAAAATAATAATATTGATATTGTATTCGACCAATTTGAATTACATACACAGGCTATTAAATAGCCATATACATAGGAAAACTGACTTCCTATAAAATAGGAAAGTGTTACAACAAATAAACCTATTTAGTTGTGATTGTTACTCCCGTAACAATACACAACTCAACACCAATAATATATTATTGTTTATATAACAATAATATATTAATAACACATTAAACTAACCATATAAATAAACCATGTGAATACTAATTCCTAACATTCCCCCCCTTAGTGTTTACATGGTAGAAAAACATCCACACACTCCTCTGCAGTATGCTCACCCCTGTGGCATGTCCAACTCTGTGACTCATGACCTTGATCCAAAAGAAAGGCTCGCTCCTTCCATGGTTTTAAACAGGCTTACCACAAACCTTGATGTGAACAGGTCCCATCAACTGTCCACCTCGTGTGGTTTTCTGGATCCTCCCACAAACCCTTTCAAGATCCATGAACTGACTTACTCTGGTGCTACTGTTCATCACTATGCTTATACATCAGGGAATTATGTAGGAAACACAACTTGCATATCACAAAACTGCAGAATAGAAGATATATTGAAAAAATTTCACATTACTTCCTATAAGAATCGTAATGTTCTTAATTGTAGTCTCTGTCTTTGATCACTGCCACTCGATCTCGAACAACGCATAGAAAACTGCCACTGCCACTGGAAGCTTTCCTTGACTAAGTCGTTTTGGGTGCAGAATGGGAATGGAACATTGGTATGTATTCCCCCCCACAATGTGAAATTCCACTCATATAGATACTGAGAAGCAAACTGCATCGAAGAACATACTCCTGAATGGATCTTGCTAGTTAGGTCTTGCTGCACATGGTCACTAATGCTAGTGAACGTATTCTCCTAGCTGACCATCTTCCAACGAAGTACGGCAGTCAGAGGACCAAGTCAGTCAGAGGATCACTGACAGTCATCTGCTCCAACACAACTTTCTTTCCAACATCCATCAAATACCAAACAAAACAGGAACTCTGAAAAAGAATCACACCAAGCTGAAACTGGAACACTGCAAAACTCAAAAACAAGTACTCACACTGCACACCTGTGCCACCAAATCATTCTGTGCGGCCCCGTCGTTGGTGACTGACGAGAGGTCGTTGTTCGACCTCCTTCCTCCGATGCCTCCTTCCTCCATCATATGGGTGCTTAACTCAGCCGGATCTGAACATGAGACTACATGGTTTCCACATTGTATTTATTTAAGCTTCTCCCCTCAATGTGAAACCTTTTATTTCAGGACGTCGGGTACAACCGATAATGCGTCCACAAGATGGCCAAAATAGAGGGTGATTTTCAATTTTTTTATTTTCTCCCAAAATTAGAACCACTAGGACGGGAATAAAAAAATATACACTTTTGGAAAAAACGGCGCTCAATTTTGAGTTACCGTGCAAAAGTTATTGAGGTTACAATTTCCCGTAAATTGGTCCAATTAAAATAAAATTGAATTGCCCTCAAAATTCAATTATTAAGCAAAAACTATAGAAATATATATATATTTTAAACTATAGTTTTGCTAAATAATTTAAAAAAATTGACCAATAAGAAAAAACCTGTGTGTTGGATTTCTTTTCCCGGATGTGCATTTCCAGCCACAAAAACGTCCGTTTGACAGCAATTTCGTCATATCTGCATTCTGAATCTGACCCTGATGTAAACTACAAAGTTGTGCGCCTTTTTCTCATCTTTTCAACCCAAAAAGAATCGCCTCAATCCGATATTTTATGAGGAAGATATGATCATTTTACTGAACACTACTTGCTGTATTTTTTTGGACGGATTTTTGAATATTCTCTTTGGCCTCTTAAATCTTCTTGGCTCTCATAGGAATAACCTGCTCTGGTACCAAATGTTGGGACAGCAATATTGTCACAAGAAAAATAATAATATTGATATTGTATTCGACCAATTTGAATTACATACACAGGCTATTAAATAGCCATATACATAGGAAAACTGACTTCCTATAAAATAGGAAAGTGTTACAACAAATAAACCTATTTAGTTGTGATTGTTACTCCCGTAACAATACACAACTCAACACCAATAATATATTATTGTTTATATAACAATAATATATTAATAACACATTAAACTAACCATATAAATAAACCATGTGAATACTAATTCCTAACATTTACGTCATGTACATACATGTAAAAACTAATTTTTATTTTATTTTAAACAAAAAGAGTCAGTGAAGGACACATCTAGCATCGACATGCTAGCTACTGCACATTGGGCGTGTTACAAATGTAATTTTCAAGTTGTACTTACATTTAAAATTTTATTTAATTGCACTTTTATTATTATAATGTTTCACGTGTACATGTACATATTAATATGTTTGTCTTTTATATGCAGAGCTTGGCGGTCATCATCTTCTCGTGGGAACTGATGCTACTAAAGCACGCCTCACATTATTTTTACACGGAGTTAGTTTCTCTTTACACTTTGTTTCTAATTGTGGAAGTTCATGTGGATTATGCTTTGGGTTTGTTATGTGGCAGTTTGTAGATTAATATTGATCTATAAATGTTTTTGTATAGCTTATGATTGTTAGAGACTCCTCCATATATGCAAACTATGGAGGCTATCAGAGAATCTTGCCATAACATCTGCAGATCCACTAACTCGAGGTACAATTTTTCAAATTTGTTAAATTTTGGAGGAATTTTTATTATTACTTAAATCTACAATATAAAATTCAAGACATGAAATATATGATTTGAAATTTAGTTATTTTTATGTAGCTTACCCCTCATGAGTCTACCGTTGACCCCGTGGCGCATCGGTGAAACATTGATAGGGATCATGACATTGTGGTAAGATTTCACATGCATTAACTAAATTCTAATTTCTAAATTTTGAATGTATTTTAAAAATTTGGGTGTTAGAAACTTGTTGTTTATGAATGTGCATGTTAGGTTGCAAAGCCTACTTAGAGATGCCTTGGACCACACGGATGAAATCCGTGGCGGCATCTCCTCCACTACATCCCTAGGTCTTGGACATGCTACTTCTAGTAGGGTGAAAAGAGGGAAGATTTTTCATGATTAGATTCATAGGACATGGATGTATATATATATATATATATATATATATATATATATATATATATGCCATCTTGTTCTAGTTCATGATTCTTCATATAGTCCATGTATATAGCCTTATGCGACTCGCATGTGGTCTTATATGTATGACACACTTAGTTCAAGATACATGTTATGAACTTATATTTTCGTGAGACTTGCTTCCAGAAACTTAGTTTGATACATTATATATCCATGTTGGTTTTCATAACGATATTACATATATGTTTGATTCAATTTCATTACACATGATATCCTTTTCTCGTATGTTTTCATAACCATATATTAGTTATATATGTTTGATTTGATTTGATGGCCTCGATTATGTGACCATTATGGATATTCAATATATATGGTATATGATATGTTAAATGTTATTATTAAATGATATATGATATATGATGTTATATGTTATATGTTATATAATGGTTTTTAAGGTTCTTGGGAGCAAGATCATTTTTTTTTTCAAGAGATTCAAGTGTGGAGTTTAATATCAATTTTCTTATTTTAAGCACGTTGTTAAAACACTCCAAACTAGGACAAAATGCACACAATTAAAAATGGTCTTGAGGGATTTATTACAAGTTATTTTATATGCTTTTAGTGTACTTACAATTTATTTGTTAAGTATTATTCCAAATAAAACTTGTTATTGATTTATGTAACAATAAGATCCTAATTTGAATTCACTTGTAAAAATACATAAACATTGTAGAACTTAGCTAGAAAAAGATATGCAAAATATATTCTTAACACTCTATTGTGTATTAACATGCTTAAAAGATATCATTTAACAATAATTAGAGTATTTACATGGTAATGTGTTAACCTTGTTGCAATCTCATTGATGTTAGCAATGAGTAGCACGAGAAGTTATGCCCCAGGATGTTGTGGTCCAGCAGAAACCTGTCACCGCCAACGCATTTGATTGGGGTGGTTATATGCCTTCAAGTGCTATGGTGGGCTCTAGGAGGCTCGGCTTTAGAGTCGACCACCCGATCCGAGCCTTCCCGGAATTCCTCGAGCCTTGGTGGCATAAATGTTTACAAACCCTTTACTAGGAAGTCATAGGAAATGAACAGAGGCGAGTAGTAGAGAAGTCATGCCTCAAGACGTCGTGGGGCACTAAAGCAACTATGCCAACACGTCTGGGTGGAAAGGTGAATGTTATAGGAGTCTTCGTTTGGTGCGAGACAAAATCATTGCATCTAGGCTACTTCTTTGGCGTAGTCCCTTAAGAGCCTTGAGACCAAAAATCCGTTCAACTTCGACAGGTGACTACTGGACTCTATGGTACCTAGAGAGGTCTCGTTAGATCCTATACCTTAATGTAGGGACCCTCTACAATATGTTGTCTCAATTTTTTTCATCTCCAATTGGTGCTCTCGCTGCCCTATTGTTTGCAAACACGCAAAATAGTGCAGTTTGAGCTAGTGTAAGGCTGTCAAATGCTATATTTTGCAAACGGTGAGTCATGGCACCAAACCGATTGCACCAAAACATCTAGGTATCCAGAGAACACTATAAGAGGCATCGCTTTTGGTGCATGACAACGTTGTTGCTTCTGGGCTACTTCATTCGGGCGTAGTCCCTTAGAGCCCCGAGACCAAAAACCGTTCAACTTTGACCGGTGACTACTCGCACTCTGTGGCACCTAGAGATGTATCATCGGATCCTAAACATCAGTGTGGACCCTCTACAATATTTTTCTAGGTTTTTTCCTTCTATAATTGGTGCTCTTGCTGCCTATTGTTTGCAAATGTGTGAAATAGTGCAGTTCGAGCTAGTGTAAGTTTGTCAAATGCTATATTTTACAAACGGTGGGTCATGGCACCGAACTAACTATACTTAAATGTTCAAGTGATCAGTTAAACACTAGAGGAGGCATCATTTTTGTGTGTGACAACTTCGCTCGAGTGTAGTCCCTTAAGAGCCCCGAAACCAAAAACTGCTCAAATTCAACGGGTGACTACTCGAATATGTGACATCTAGAGATGTCTCGCCGATCCTACACCTCACCGTAGGGACCCTATACAATATCTTGTCTTGGTTTTTCCTTATCCAATCGGTGTTTGCCGCTGCCATGTTGCATACAAATGCACAAAATAGTGTAGTTTGAGCCAGGTATGTAAGGTTGTCTAACGCTATATTTTACAAATGGTGGGTCGTGGCACCGAATCCACTACACCAACATGTCCGGGTGGTTAGTTTAATGCTACATGAGGTTTCCTTTTGGTGCATGACAACGTCGTTACTTTTGGCTACTTTGTTCGGGCGTAGTCCTTTAAGAGCCCTGAGACCAAAAAACTGTCAACTTCGACGGGTGACTACTCAAACTTCGTGGCACCTAGAGACATCTTGTCGATCCTACATCTCGGCATAGGGACCCTCTACAATATCTTGTCTCAGCTTTTTCCTTCTCCACCGGTGTTGTCACCGCCTCTATTGTTTGTAAACACGCGAAATAGTGCAGTTTAAGTTAGTGTAAGGCTATCAAACACTATATTTTGCAAAAGGTTGGTCATGGCACCAAAATAACTACACCAAAATGTCTAAGTGGATAAGTGAATGCTAAAGGAGGTATCATTTTGGGTGCATGAAAACTTCGTTGCTTCTGGGCTACTTCGTTCGGGAGTAGTCCCTTAAGAGCCCTAAGACCAAAAAAATCACTCAATTTCGACGAGTGACTTCTCGGACTCATGGCACCTAGAGACATCTTGTCAAATCCAAAACCTTAGTGTAGGGACCCTCTATAATATCCTATCTCAATTTTTTCCTTCTCTAATCGGTCCTCTCGCTGCCCTATTGTTTGTAAACGTGCAAAATAGTGTAATTTGAGCCATCAGTAAGGCTGCCAAACACTATATTTTCCAAATCGTATCGCTCATGGCACCAAAATGATAGTGCCAAAATGTCCGGGTGGCCAAGTGAATGCTATAGGAGGCATTGTTTTGGTGCATGACAACGTCAATGCTTCCGGCTACTTGCTCGAGCATAGTCCCTTAAGAGCCCCGAGACGAAAAATCGTTTAAATTTTATGGGTGACTACTCGGACTCCTTGGAACCTAGAGATGTTTCATTAGATCCTACACATCAACTTAGGGACCCTATAAAATAGCCTATCTCAGTTTTTTTCATTCTCCACTCGGTGATCTCGCTACCGTATTGTTTGCAAAACGCATGAAATAGTACAGTTTGAGTCGGCCGTAAGGCTATCAAACGCTATATTTTGAAAATAGAGGGTCATGGCACAAAAACAAATACAAAACATGTCCAGGTGGTCAGTGAATGCTAGAGGAGACATCATTTTGGTGCATGACAACGCTCATTGTTTCGAGTTACTTCGTTCGGGCGTAGCCCTTAAGAGCCTTGAGACAAAAAAATGTTCAACTTCAAGGGGTGACTACTAGAACTCCGTGGTACCTAGAGATGTCTCACAAATCCTACACCTCAGCATAGGGACCCTCTACAATATCATAGCTTGGTTTTTCCTTCTCTAATAGGTGCTCTCCTACCTTATTGTTTTCAAACGTGGGAAATAAAGTGCGGTTGAGCCAACGTAAGGTTGTTAAATGCTATATTTTACAAATGGTGGGTCATGGAACTGAACCAACTATTCACATGCATTTGGGTGGCCACATGAATGCTAAAGGAGGTGTCATTTTGGTGCACAACAACATTTTTGCATCCAAGCTACTTCGTTCGGGCGTAGCACTTAAGATCCCCGAGACCAAAAATTGTTCAAATTTGATTTGGTGACTACTCAAACTCGTGGCACCTAGAGACATCTTCTTAGATCTTAAACCTTGACGTAGGGACCCTCTACAATATCTTGTCTCGGTTTTCCCTTATCGAATCGGTGCTCTTTCTCGCCTCTATTGTTTACAAACACACACAATAGTGCAGTTTGAGCTAGCGTAAGGTCACAAACGCTATATTTTACAAACGGTGGGTCATGGCACCGAACCGATTACGCCAACACGTCTGGGTGGCTAGATGAAAACTATAGGAGGAATTTTTTTGTGTGTGAAAACGTTTCTTTCGGGCTACTTCATTCCGACATAGCCCTTAAGAGCCGTGAGACCAAAAAATCGTTCAAATTGGATAGGTGACTACTTGACTCTGGGCACCTAGAGACATCTCATCGATCCTAAACCTTGGTGTAGGGACCCTTTACAATATGTTGTATCAGTTTTTTCCTTCTCCAATCAAGGCTCTTGCTGCCCCTATTGTTTGCAAACGCATGAAATAGTGCAGTTTGAGCTAGTGTAAGGCTATCAAAAGCTATATTTTGCAAATAGTGGGTCATGGCACCAAACCTACTATGCACACACATATGGGTGGCTAGGTGAATGCTAGAGGAGGTATTTTTTGGTGCATGAAAATGTCGTTGCATCCCGGCTACTTCGCTTGGTCAGCCCTTAAGAGCCCCGAGACTAAAAACTCGTTCAACTTCAACGGGTGATTACTCTGACTCCGTGGCACCTAGAGATATCTCGTCGGATCCTATACCTTGATGTAGGGACCTCTACAATATTTTGTCTCGGTTTCTTCCATCTACAATCGGTTCTCTTTCTTCCTATTGTTTTCAAATGCATAAAATAGTGTAGTTTGAGCTGAGTGTAAGGTCGTCAAACGCTATATTTCGCAAATGATGGGTTGTGGCACCGAACCAACCGCATACACATGTATAAGTATGGTCTTGTAAAAACTTAGGAGGTGTTGTTTTGGTTCTCTAAGCTCTCTGTGCTTCCGGAATACCTCCTCTCGGAGCCAAGTATCCACTCGGCAGTACATAAATCGTTGTTAATATCTTCTCTTTCTTGTAAAACAATGAAAGCTTCTCTTAGCTTCGAGAATTTTAAATTCTCTACTAATAGTGCCAACCACGTGAAGGTGGAATATTTTCTGGCACCACTAACCTACACATAAAAGTGTTAGTAAAATAAATTTAAGTTTCAAATCAAAACCATAATAGATATATACAAAATAGACAAATTGAATAAAATATATGAACTTGAATCTATCTAACAAATTTAAACAATTCCAATAAAAATTGTATATACCGGATGAACTCCCGAGGATGTGAAAGTGTCTAAGCTTTTCGTGCACCACCAACCTACATAAAATGAACTAGTCAAAGAAATTTAAGTTGAATCAAAACCAAGTGTATACTAGACATATATATAAAATACGCAAATTTAATAAAATTTATGAACTTGAATGATCCGATTGAAAAATTTAAACACTTTAAAGAAATTATATATACCGGACGTGAGCATTGTAAATTCATTCCAATGAACCATCAAGATCGGATCTACTCGAATAGTGGATAGGATTGCTTCATTATCCGACTCTCGAACTTTCCAAAGAATCTTTTTATTAGGCATTCCTTGGTATCTATACACCTAAATAATTTTCGCTAGAACTAGATGAAAATATAAGAGTATTTTCTGTGTGTCTCAAAGTCTTCAAACACCCAAATAGAGGAGTTTTTTAATGGATACCATCAAATCCAAGTTCTAGTAACTACCACTGACCCTGTAGGGTACTCAATATCTTCACCATCTATAACAGGAGAAGTAAAATTCTTTCTTTCCTTGATGCAATGACATAAGAAATAGTTTGTTCCTTCTTCATTGTCTTTTGTTCCAATAATCGTAAACACATGTCCTACATAAAAACAAAGGTTTCAACTCAATTTTAAATTACATATTAAAATCTCAATGGACAACTCAATATAAAAATTGTAAATAACCATAAATACCTTGTGACACCAAAATCAAATTTTCACAAAGTCCTTGGATGTTGTAACTTCATCTCTAGAAATAAGTTGTGATGCCTATGGAGGTTGATAACTAACAAGTGGAGTTAGAGGACTAAAAATCCATCCATCCACCCATTCTTGTGAATCACACTCAAGAATGACAAATTCGATACAAGATGCACAAAAACATGCCAACTTTCTTGTCCATGTGGTGCATGAAGTAGCATCTCGAACTACAAAATGAGTGCATATCACCGGAGCTAGTGAGTGTCTTATAATCCTCGTAGTTAGCAATTTGTTGTTCCTCTATCAACCAAAAATATCTACAAACCGTGGCATTTTCTTGAGATTCTTAGGCCATGTTATCAATACACCATTCTACTATGCTCTTTGCATTGTTCAATTTAGCACCATCTTTGTACTTCAACTCTTCTCTTGCAAGAGCTCTTTTCACACTTTCCCTACACCATCATGCTCTCCTTTTCCATGTCCAACCTCAAAGTGAAAATCCAAATGCATTTTACACCCATCTTGACGTGTATCCTACTCATCCAATAAAACATTCATGAATTCTTAATCGAGATCTGTAATTATCTCGACTATATATAATGTTGTTTGAAGTGGATGTCCCTATCAAACAAGTTTCACTAAAATAACTAGAAAAACCCTTGCATAAATTTAGTAGAATGAGTACAATCATCACTAATATAAAAGTGGTACTCTCTTTAAAAAATTGATCATTCTTTGTCTTATCAAGAGAATGTATAAATGTTATATGCACAAATATGGCAACTTGTAATGAGTTGTAATATTACAATTGAACCTCCATTTGTGGCTACAATGTAATTATCTCAGAAATCAACCAATGAAAAAATAGTACCAATAGGAAATGTGTCCTTGCATATCTTGAAATATTCATCCAACCATCGAGCTCTGTGTGTATGCTAGCGTACTCATAAACAATTTCATCCTTAAATTTTATCATAAATTAAAAACATGCATATGTTCTATAACTAGCTCACACCGTTTAGACTCCTTTCCATCTTTCAACTAGTATGGTACTGATTTATATTTATCAAAATCAACTAAATTATGTCCTATTACACCTTAAAATTACTCATGGATGCAACTTTCCAGTTTAGTTAATCCACCACATGTATCACAACTTCCATCTAAACAATCCTCGACTATAAAACAATTGTCCAACTTTTTTCACAAAATATCGTAGGAATCAAATCCTCAAAGATATTGGTGGAACTTGTACACCACATTTCAATAACATAGTTTCGAAAGAAACTTAGAATGAATACATAAAAATTTAGCATAATGCAATCAAAATTCAACATGTTGCCTACAATAACAAGTGGTGCGAGCGTGGTTATTTTCACATAGAATGGTTTCAACATTTCAAACAAACTTTGAATAATTTTAATTTCCATATGCTCTTGTTCAAACTTACGAAAAAATTGATTTTGAGTCATATCTAATAAATGTTTTGGATGTGGTTCGCGATTAGTAGAACCAACTCTCCATTTTACATCTCTTGTATTAGGTGAAACTCTAGTGTTATCATGCAAAAGTTGAATAACAACTTCTCTTATAGCATAAAATTTTTCTTTATCCTTACACGTGCTCTATGAAAAATGCCCAAAAATCGATGTTATTGAGTGATTGAAGGATATTACATCTTTTAATTGCTTTCATTATATTTTTCAATTAACTCGGTAACATTCGACTTGTTTGCGTAATCAAACATTATTTTTTTATTGATTCACTTACAACACTAGTAGCAAGAACATGACGCACAATATTACTATCCCTAGTGCGTCTCGACACCAACAAAGGTGATATGCATCATGAAGGTTTTCAAAATTGTAGAGGTTTGACCATGTATATTAGATGTTGTCAATCCTAAGGTGTTTAATGTAGGTCTCATTTTAATCAATTTCATAAAAATAACCAATAATCGACATCTTTGGGAATCATTTATAATTTCAAAATGAGTATCCCAAATTTCAATGGTTTTTCTTCCGATTTGCTATTCAGAAAGTTTTTCAGACATTGGTTTCAAAATATTTTCATCAATTTCAATAAAATAATTAGGTTTCTTACGTAAAATCCTAGGAGGTGTTTTTGTCAAATTTTTCTTGTCTACAGTTTCAACCTGAATTTCCTTATTCACATTTTCATTGTCTCCTTCAATTTCAACATTTCCTACATCACGAGTATTTAATTCTTCTTCAACATTTACAAAAAAAATCTTCATCACAAGTATTTAATTCAACTTCAACATTGATGTAGAAACATTACCTAGTTCCTTGTTGCTTACAATAGTAGGGGTTGAAGATGAACCTCTTATTGATTCACTAAGATTCCACATTCGCTCAAAGATTTTGAAACATGTTTGCCTATAATTCGTTCTCGTGTGTTTTTTACTAATGAATTCCTTTTTTAACTTCATTTCTTGTCTCTCATGATGTTTTGCTTCGTGTGATAAGAAAAAAATGAAGAAAATGACATAATTTCACAAAGAATACATACGGTAATGTCAAATAGTAAAAATCACATGGTAATTTGAACATTGGGATGTGTGTAACTATGATTTAAGAACTGTGATCGTGCTTTATAAAACGTGACCACAATTTATAAAGTACACTCATGTTTCTTGTTATAAAACCATGATTGTAGTTTACAAATCATGATTGTGGTTCTATCTCAGATTCATCAAATCTCGAGCCTAAGGCTCAGAAATCTTTTTTTTTCCCCAACCAAAGCTATGGAAGGTCATTATGAAGTGTAAAAGGTCAAAAACTTCAAATTTACTCTTCCACGAGACTTGAACCATGCTAAAAACGTAAAACATTTTACAAAAATGGTGTCATCACGTAGGGGAGGCTTTTAGCTTCATAGAAATTTTGATTTTAAAGTGTACAAAATAAGATAAATATCATTTTATATTTTTACTAACAATAGGTCGTTAAGACATTTTTTCCCGCGAATGTTCATGTCCAAGTTTAAAACTACAACTTTTGTTTCACTTATCAAAATGTGATAAAACTTATACCATTCCAAGCGTGGAGAAATTTTATACACGTTAAAAAAAAGATTTCGATATTTTTGATATAGTTATGGCGGGCAAATGGAAAGTGCTCCATTTTCTAAATCTTTTAGACCGCTTTCATGGAAAAAATCATTATAAAAAATATTGCTAAAAAAATACAAAATAAAATCCATCCCAAGATAGACAATCGACATGTAGCTTTTCACCAAATGAAAAATGGACTACAATCTTATAGGTTTTTTCAAAAAAAACCAAGTCATATAATTTTGAGTGTTTAATATAGCTAAACTTGTCCATTTTTTTAAAAATAGTATTTTAGAAACTAGATCCCGGATGCTACAATTCATATTTATATAATTTTTTCTAATATTGAGTGCACGTATTGCTAATAATCCCCACAATTTGAGATTTTATTTATTTTTGCCATATGACGTCCACTTATGACTCTTTTTTTTCCATCCACGAAGTTGTTGCACTTACCCTTCCCCCTCTCAATAATTATCACCAAAGAGGCTTACACATGGCTAACAATGTGACCTGAAAATCCTTTGTTGATTTTTCATGCCGCTAAGATTTGGACTAAGGCTAGCCTTCCAAAGGAATTTTTTTATATGGCTTGTGGCTCGGGAAGCCCTCACTTATGATTATGTGATAAAGCACATATATTTTGGTCCCTCTTGTTGTTCTCTTGTGAAGCTACCTCTTAGAATGTATCCCACCTCCTCCTTCATTGCTCCTTTGCTTAAGAGGTTTGGTCATTTGTTTGGTCCAAGTGGTATCTCGCTATGGTTCTCGCCTAGAAATTAGTTTCTTCTCACTCTCTCACCCGAGCATTCCTTTCCTCTCAAAGAATTTAAATTAATTTGGCCCCTCATTCCTACAAATTATTATCCTGGAGCTCGTGGTTAGAAATAAACTCGAGGGGTATTTTATGTTAGGATAATTAATTATGAATTTTATAATTAATTATTTAACTATTGTTATTAATTAATTATTATTGTTATATGGTTTTTAAACCATATTTTTCATATTACATAGTCATAGGATTATTTGTTGCATAGTTACAACTTATCATTTGTTTGTATTTAATTAATTGTTTTCTTCTGGATGTATTTTGGAAGTTGTTGTGATTTCAGTTGTACCTGTGCAACCTTGCATTTGTCTACACATGGTTGTACAATACCTATAAGTATTGTAGTCCATCCATTGTAACTTGGTTGATTTCACATTAATAAAATACACAGGCTACCGTCCCTATTTTGTGAAACTACATTTGGTACCAGAGTGAGAATTTGAACTTGTGAAGGTGTGGAAAGAGAGAGCAGCATAGATAGAGAAGATTGGAGAAGAGATTGCAACAATAGAGAGCCTGTGCAGCCTCCTACAATCTCCCAAATTTATCCCTCCCTCCCCACATCCCCTTGTTTGTTCCGTGTTTGGAGCGTAATTTTTTTACACTAGTGCACCTAAGACCAGAAAAAATTTGCTTGAAGCTAATAGTGGTAAAGTGATATCAAATTTAGAGGAGACCAAGTAGAATATATTGCATTGCTCGGTTTGACCGGATATCATCCTTTATACATTGAGCAACCCATCAAGAAGCATTAGAGAATCGATTTGAAGAGAAGTTGTTTTCCCACCATGCCCGATCTCCTCCAAGTGCCGAGCCGAGTTGGGTCCAATCTTGCCCCATTCCGTTTGAGCTCACATTTGTTTGAATCAGTCTCATATGGTGAATCGAGCTCCAATCAACCAAGCGGTGGACATATCATACAAAAACAACGCCTATTTTGATCTTTTGGCATACAAAAATAAACTAAAATAGTAGTTGAGATGTGTTATTTAGAATGGTCTCCTCTCAAAGCATCAACGTGCCCTTTGCACCGAAGGCATTAACCAATCAAAATTCATTTTAGACCGTGTTTGAAGCATCAATCTACACACCAAACAAAGGCGCTAAAGAAGATTTCCTCCCACACAAAATCACAATCAAACTAATAAATGTGGAGATAATAATTGAGGTGGTGGAGGAATACAATGAAGAACTCACCCCCTGTGTATTACCTGCAACCACACACAAAGGAACAACAGTTAGATCACACCAATAAAAAAATGTGGAGATCAAAATCAAAGAAAATATATATATACACGGCGGTGCAAAGGCGTTTCAAACGGTGGAGAGAAATAAATAAAAAAGGAAGATAAAAATGTAAAGGAGACTCCATGATCTGGTTTTCAAGCTTGGAGAATACCTAATTTACATTCCACGCATACAGCTCCATGTGGAACCTTTTCCAAGTCACTATTTTTAAAAGGTAAGTCAAATTCATTTGACTTTACATACAATTTGCTTCAATTTATTTCCCAAAAGCACAAGTGGCTTAGTTGGATAAGCCAATAGACTTGGGTGGATGAGGTTCTTGGGTCGACCCCCACATGAACCATGTTTTTTAAACCAATTTGAAATTTAGAAGCAAATTTCAAAAACCGCCACAGTTGGAGGTGAATTTGGTGGAAAACCACCTCTAAACCACTAGTTACAGCCTAAACATGAACAGCCTCTAAATATTTTAGTGAGAAAAACCCTAATTTAGGGCAAAGATTTTTTCTCCTAATAGGCCTGATTTTTTATTTCGGTGCAACAATACGAAGCAAAAGGAAGACTGTCTAAAAACCTCATTTTGAGCTACTTTTTAATGGTTTTTGGCATCGAGGGTCATATTAGGCTCCGTGAGGCCACGGGGCCTGAAAACAATTTTTTTGCCTCGCCATTCAATTTTTTATAAAATTTTGAATGTAATTACATGTTTCAATATATTGTACTAATTTTCAGTTGCCATAGTCAATCACAAATAATGTAATTTCTTAGAAACTGTAGAAAGTTGTGATAAAAATAGTAAAAAATTGGTTTTGAAATACTCATGAGATCCTAGATCTCATTCGTAGTGTTCTAGTATATACAAAGGCCTCTGGAAGCGCTTATGGGTAAAGCCATCATGACTACTACCGCACTTAACACCTAATATAGTCAGAATAACGTCATCTCGTGCATCGACCCTTTAAATCGACAGGGAGTAATAAGGTCACAGTGCACACACTTGTGAGCCATCCCATCCATTTGTGAACGATTGCATGACAAAAATACGGTGTGATAAATTATCCAAGTATATAACAAAGTTATGCATGTGTATGAGGATATTTCTTTGATCCAATGTCAATAATCGCATTACAGACCTTTCAATACCATCTTGGTACCACGTATCGAACTCTTTCATGTACGTTAATGCCTATTTCACGCATCGTCAAGTATATATAAAGGGTGAGATTATTCCACGTACTCACCGGGTATATCGAAGGGCACATATATAGAAAGGTTCGATATCGAATGACGGTATATAGATTGGGGGACCTTATACCCGAGTGATAAGAGCCAAACCTCGCAGGTGATTTCTACAAAATGGGCACCAATGCCCCCACATGTTTTCTTCCGATTCACAACTACTCGAGAGGAAGAAACTATGCTACATTGAAAACTAAAATCAAGACACAACTTGAATTTGAGGAGATCTAGACTATTGTGAATGGTACTCACGACTGTATCAACAACCGATACTACACAACAACGTAAGTTTGATAGAGCAGATCAGAAATCCAAACTCATCATCTTGTTTAGAGTGTCCGATGATGTGTAACCCCACATTTGTGATGCCACAATAGCCAAAGAAGTGTGGGATAAGTTGAGCATAGTATATGAGGCCAAAAACAAGAATGTCATACTTGAATTTACAGAGTCAGTTACACACATTGAAGTTCAAGAAGAATGAGAAAATCGAAGCTTTCTTAAGAAGAGTTACAGAAGTTGAGGGCTTCACTTCTAGCCCTAGGAGAAGCGGTCAAAGATGATGCTCTCATTTCCATTGTTCTAAGAGAACTCCCTTCTTCATACCATATTTTTATCACAACACTAAACTTGTCAGATACGACAATTAGTTTTGACAAGTTTGTAAACCTACTGCAACAAGAGGAAGTCATGCACAATAAGGATGATGAATAGGAGAAAGAACTTTCTTCACATCAAAAATGGAAAGGAAAAGGTAAAGGAAAACCTAATTCCTATCAAAATTCCCAAAATTAGTATCAACAACAAGGGGACAAACAATAGAAGAAGCAATGTCCAATCTACAAAAGAGGACATGAGTTGAAAGATTGTTGGTATAATACTTACAAGAAAGGTTCATCAAGCAACTATGGACCTCAACACCAACAATATCACAAGGGACATACAAACTACAATCAAGGGCAGAAAAAGGGGAACTAGAAAAGAAGACCCCATAAGCAAGGAAATATTGTTGAAAAAGAAGAACATTAAGATAATGAAGACTTCGTGTACACTTCTCAATTAAATGAACCTTCCATGTCTAGTGATGTCTAGTATGTTGATTCAGAGCCACTTGACACATGACCAGCCACAGAGAATGTTTTACTTCAATAAGGGACACGCCATCGAAAAATCATGTTTCATTGGGAGATGATTCTTCATATATAGTTCGAGTGGATTGGGAACATTCCTCTACCCCTTGGTTCACTTAAATCAGACTATTAGATGTCTTATATGTCCTTGGGTTAACAAAGAATCTACTTTCAGTTAGTCAACTCCTTGATCATAATTTAACTATTGAATTTGATAGTCATTCTAGCAAGAAAACGTTTTTAATTCGAGACAAATCATGAGGCTCAAAATAGTTACAAAAGCCTCCAAAGGTGGACGTATGTTCCAGCTTGAATTTTCCACGTACATGATCGGTACTTGTGGCTAAGAACTCTACCTTAGCATAGTTATGGCATCAGATACTTGGTCATGTTAGTTTCAAGTATCTTGAGACACTTCATCGGTGTAATATGGTACATGGGCTACCATCTCTTTAGAAGGATACAGACAAGTGTCCTCACTACCTAGCAGAAAACAATACGGAGCCTCATTCCGGAAAGAGTACTTTTCGATCTCATGAAAATCTTGATCTGTTCATACCGATCTTTATGGTCCGATGCAACCAAGTCATTTTGGATTTTAGTACTTCATGCTTTGTGTTGATGACTATTCAAGAAAAATGTGGATTTTTTATCTTCGCAAGAAAAGTGAAGCTTTTGAAACTTTCAAGAAGTTCAAAGTAGTTGTTGAGAACGAAACTAGTCATCACATCATAACTCTCCACTTAGATCGAGGGGGGGAATTCACTAGTAATGAGTTCAAAGACTACCTACAAAATCATGGGATTCTCAAAAATGCCTCCTCCACACACACCGCAACATAATGGTGTTGTTGAGAGAAGAAATTGTACTATCATGGAAATGGTACGATGCATGATCGATGACTCTAGACTTGCAAAGACATTTTGGGTAGAAGCAATAAAGAAAATAATGTATTTGTTGAATAGAGTGCCCACGTTTCTCTTGACAAATAAGTAACACCACAAGAAGCATGGTTAAAGCGGAAACCATCTATTGCACACCTTAGAGTATTCGAGTGCAAAGAAAGTATGCACATACCCAAGAAGAATAGAAATAAATTGTACATGAAGTCACAAAAACTCATCTTCATTGGGTACATTGAAGAGACTCTTGGGTACAGATTGATGGATCTTAAGACTATAACAGTCTACACTAGCAGATATGTTGATTTTTTAGGAAGAAGGAAGCGAGTCTCCTCCTCTAGAATCACCCGATGTAGATTTTTCACCAGATTGTAAAATTGAATTTGATGTTCCCACTGAGATGATGAAAGTGACGATGGGGATGATGGTGTTGATCAAACCAAACCACGACTCACAAGAACAATTCAACGTATGCCCAAGTGGTATACTAGCACATTACAGGATGCAATAATGGATGCTTCATAGGATACATCCACCCCTGGACCACGGAATTGTAGTAAATCAAGAGAAGTTAACTTTACTTTGATGACTAGAATCATTGAATCTGATGAGCCCTCTGATCTAGGAAGCCCCAGTAGTCAAAATCTTGGAAATATGCCATGGAATCTAAGTATCAATCAGGTGATGAAAAATAACACCTAACAACTTGTCGATCTTCCACTGGGAATAAACCTATTGCATGCGAGATGAATATTCAAAAGGAAGTACAAAGTAGATGGGATAGTGGAAAAGTATAAAGTAAGACTTGTAGCAAAGGGTATGCACAAAAAGAAGGCATTGACTATGAGGAGACATTTTCTCCCACAGCTAAGATCAAAACAATCAAGATGATATTTTCTCTAGCTACATAGTTTGGTTGGAAAGTCCACTAGATGGACGTAATAAGTTCCTTCCTAAATGGATATTTACAATAAGAAGTCTACATGACTCAATCTAAGGGATATGTTGTACCTGGTCAAGAAGAAAAGGTATGTAGACTCAGGAAATATCTATATGGCCTCAAACAGGCACCCTAGGCATGGTACATCAAGATTGATGAGCATCTCATACAACATGGATTTGTTATAAATCCATACGATCCCAATCTTTACCTCAAAAATCAAGGGGGAGATTGTGATTATCATTGTCTATGTCGATGATCTAGTCATTACTAGCAGTTCAGTGAAGATGATCGATGCAATGAAGAAAGATCTTAATCGATCGTTCGACATGACAGATCTCGGGCTAATGCACTATTGTCTTTGATTGGAAGTATGGTAGAAAGAGAATCACATTTTTTTATTAGATAAAATATACCAAGACAATGCTTGAGAAATTCAAGATGATGGATTGCACACTTATTGCTACACCTATGGGGAATAGATTATAGTTATCTCATTCAGATCCATCTCCTAAGGTAAGTGCCACTATCTATCGGTAGTTGATTGTGATTTTCATTTACCTGACCTACACTAGACTAGATATCAGCTTTGCAATAAGCTATCTATCTAGGTTCACGTAGGAACCCAAATTTTTTCATTGGAAAGTAGCAAGGTGCATCTTGAGATATCTCAAAGGATCATTGGATCTTGGTCTAGAATACAAGAAGAACAATAAATTCTTCTTGTCACAATATTCGATTCGATCATGCAAAAATATTGATGACAAAAATCTACTTGAGATTTGTGTTCTTTATGGGATCTAGACAAATATCACAGGGAAGCAAAAACAACACTTCATTTCTCACTCTTCCATAGAAGCTTCTAGTATCATTCTACATGAGAAGCTTTACGTGAAGTGATTTTTCTACGTCGCATACTAGAAGGACTTGGAATACCACAAGAAAAACTGACCACCATGTATGTTGACAATGAAGATGTTCTCAAAATTTTTTGCAATCTATTTTTCATGAGAAAACAAAGCACATCGAGGTACAAGTTCATTTTAAACGTGAGCATGTGTTGAAGCACAACATCCAACTTATTTTTTTCCAACAATTGAACAATAGGAAGATATCTTCACAAAGTCACTTGCACGTGACAACTTCAATTTTTCAGATAGTTCCTCTCCTCATCCCTTGAGACTATTGGTACCCAAATTTGTTCTCCTTTTCAAGCCAAGTAGCAACACAGATTCAACAGGAGCCTAGAGGAAGATAGATCATAAATGTATGTCATTTTGTATCCAGGGAGAAATCTAGTTGTCCCTTTGTTACTTGGATTTGTGGAGAGATGGATAGCACCTCAAAATGATGTGATCTTATCCTAACAATTTTAGGTTGTGCCTTTCACCAAGGTAAGAGAACCTATTTTGTAACCTCTATTATTTGAAAGGAGATACAAGTACCTTTCTTTTTCGTAAATTTTATAGAAAAAGCCTTGGGGAAAATATGATCAACACACCAAATCTGACTCTCATGAGTTGTCACTTCTAGATCATGGAGATACTTTCACAACAAGGTAAAGGTTACTAAAGACATTTGAGACCACCGATCTGTTACTGCGTATATTTTAGTAAAAGGATTTTTGTCTTGTGTGGGTATATAGAGCAAAACATAGGGGTAGTATGGGTAGGATTAGTTGTTTTAAATAGATTTTTTGGTGGGAGGGGAGATAAGATGGAATTGACTCACCAGATCCTTGAGAGCTTATGAAAAATGGAAAGATTCAATCAACAAAATGCCACAAAAAGTTAACTTGTTTCCTCAACTAGAATATGTGCTTCAATGGAGGCCCAGATCAACACTCTTTCACACAACCTATGGGATTATGTCATGAAGGATCAAGTCAAAGGACCCATAAAGCACCAAGATTTAAACCAAGTCATGCCTAAGGTACAACCCGAGGCTTACGGATAATCTCTATCAATAAAATGAAAGAAAAGTCATTTTAAACAGTTTATACCACTCCCAAATGAAGGCTCTTACGAGAAATGAAATTGCAGATGCCACTAAACTATCACAAGGAGTCGAGACCTGTGTGATTGGTTTATATTTTGGTATAAGATTGCAATGATGAAACAAGAAAAACTACCCATGTATACATTCAAAAATGAAATAAATACACTTTATTCAAGATTAACACAGAGATAACTCAAAGTTTGATCAAATTTATCAACAGGAAAGTTTCATAACAATATCAAATATTTTTAATGGCTATATACTTGTAACCACCTTGAAACAATCAAATTTGACACAAACAGAGATATACAAGCTTCTCGAGATGGCTTCTCAAAATGGATGGGCTCTGTCAAGCTTTTTTCTGCTGGAGAAAATCAGTCCTGATCTTTCCAAAACTCCCAACCATTTACACAATGAATTCATGCCCTTTATAGCATTTCCAACAAAGCCCCTTCCTCCCAAAAGACAAAAACTTTAAATGCACCAATGCTTGCCATGATTCTTTCATGATTCGCAGAATCAGATCTGCAAAAGTCTCCAGGTGCTCAAGGGAAAATCTCTTCGATTTCTTCTTGCATTCAACTCTTTTCTCGGAAAAACATGCCTCCATCCATTCGTCAACCACTTCCACCCCATATCAATCAAATCTTACCCCTTGCATACTCGGAGAAGAAAAATGGAAAACCAGATCGGGCCCGAGAGTCAAACTATTTTAATGGTGAAAGACGTCTCTAGATCTCTCCCACCAAACTCTAGATATCAAAATTAACTTGACCTCTTTGTTTGGCATGCGAAAACAATAAGAAATCATGAATATTTGTGCATCCAGGATGTTTTGAGAAAGAATGGGAGAAAATCAGATTTAGACGCTCAACAACCATTGATCTTTGATTTAAATGTGGGTCGTCCATGTGGAAGATGCAAAAACAGGCTCGGGGGCTTCCTTTGACCTTTTCTCCCCTTTTTAGAAAAAATAAAAAAATTCCCATTTTTCTCCATACCTCGCTTCTCGGAAAATGGGTCCGACACGTGTCCCGAGGTGGGCCCAAAAAGAAACATGGAGAAATTATGCCATTTGACTCTCTTTTGGAAAAAAAAATTTCCATGTTTTCCCCATGACTCCACCTTGAGAAATACTTTTGACACGTGTCCCAATGTGGGTCTGTCGACATTAAAATTTTCCTCTGTAATTTCTATTTTATTAATTTATGTATTAGGAATAGGATGTTGTTAAGTATGATTAGTAGTGGCGTTGATAAAAGATAATGATGCCGTCGATCAGTGCGGTGTCACCAATAAAGTAGAGTACAAAAGAATGATAATCAAAGTACAAAAGGAATGTTGTGGTAAAAGGTAAATATTTGTCGTAAATGTTAAAATGTCAAAGTTGGGGTAAGTAGAGAAGTAGGGTCTATATGATTAGGAATTAGAAATATTATATTTGTAATAAGGACAAAGAGTGATGTCAAAAATATTTTGTGTATTTTATTTGTGGAAAAGTCTAAAAAGGTGGAATCCATGTGAGATGATAAGGTTTATCTTATCTTAGAAGATAGGCCTACATGTAAAGGCAAGAGTTTAGGCATAGAATATGATTGGCCGAAAGAGATTTCCTATCCTATCTTAAAGATAGGGTGGATAAGCCTCCTTAATTCCTATAAATAAAGAGGCCACCCCTTCATTTAGTATAGAAGGAAGTAGTGAGAAATATTGTATGAGTAAGTGTGTAAAGGAAGCCATCATTTTGAAGGTGTGTTAAAGAAACCATTAAGAGGTGTAATTGTGAATTTTCTCCCATAGTTCTTGTTGAAAGGTAAGTGAAGAGAGAAGTAACACTTGAAGTACCTCATGGGTGAGATTGTAACAATTTCATGTTGATATTATAATTTACACTTATATTTTAGATTTATCATCATTCCTTCTTCTCATAGTCTATGGTATTCTTGTGTTATGTTTGTTGTTGTGTTTCCAGATTCCATCCACCAAACTAAAATCTATGCATTAGTAAATAATCATAGCATGAGGAGTTCCTGCAAAAAATTATCATAGTCTTTGGATTGGTGATGACATTTTGTTCCATTCATAGGGACCATTCCTCGTTGGTGGATTTTTGGAGAAATATTCCCACTTAGTCGAAATCATTCGGAGGGTAACCTTTTTTTTACTATGCATAGTAGTTACCATGGTAAAGTCATTTTTACCATGAATAGTATTTACCACAGTAACTTTACTTTTTACCATGAATAGTATTTACCACAAGAACTTTACTTTTTTTGTGAATAGTGTTTACCACGGAAAAGTCGATTTTACATGATAAGTCAAGTTTTACCATGATCATTCCTATTTTACTCTAGAAAGGTGTAAAGTGACTTTCTATTGTAGTGAGTCCAATTATTTGTGCACATAAGTCTTAATGATTGTACTTGTGAGTTGGTTTATCACTTTGTGGTTACTTTTTAAAATGGGGAAGATTTACGTGTTTTCAGCCCAATCTAATGAAGATGGTTCATCTTTCATTCAAAATTTTAAACAATCTTGTATTTGTAATGGCCTTATAAGAAGAACAATGGACTGAATATTTTCCTACCTTTTTGGATGGTTCAGTAGTTAGGGGTTTGAAACACTAGGTGATAATGTGAAAAATTCATGGGATTTATTAACTGAAAGTTTTCTTGTAGAATTTAGTGAACAACGAAAATATGAAGATCTCATGATCGATATCACAAAGCTATCCCAAGGAGAGAAGGAGAAGATAATGGATTATCATGATCGTGTTCTAGAGCTAAGGAGGGAGCTCGATGCCCGAGATCCATGGAAGGAAGGATTAGCGGATGGGTTGATGAATGGTGTGGATAATCTCCTCTGTAAGCACTTCATTCTTGGGATGAAGCTAGAGATCGGACAACGAGTGAAGTATGACCACCCACTACCATTGAACAAGCAAAGGAGATTACTGAAGAAGGCGAGAAGAAAGCAAGGAAGAGGATCGAAAGAAATTGCTGCTAAGGTGAGCCTACACTGACACCTTTGGTCCAAAATCTACAACCACTCTCGGTGAGCACAAATCTTTTCCCTAGTACATCTACCGAGTATGAAGATATGCTCAAGAAGATGGGTCGATTAACTATTAATCTTCTTCAGGAAATGAATTTAGTTCTCGGGAGGAGATAGAGTTCCAAAAGAAATATTTCGAAGTTGTATGTTATGGTTATTATAAAAGGGTGGCTCTGCCCTACACCATTGTTTAGGCACGGAATTTTAAATTATTTGTGCATGTCAAATCAAAATTTACTAACAGATTTAAATATTTCATGTGATTGTAAATTCTAGTAAATTTTATAGATATTTCAATAATCTCGTAGAGGGTCTGACATGGAGGTGTAGGATCGGCGAGACATCTCTAGTTTCCACGGAGTTCGAGAAATCATCTATCAAATATATCACATCTTTTGGTCTCAGGGCTCTTAAGGGACTACACCCAAACGAGGTAGCCCGGAAGCACCTAGAGATTTGACCTCTAAAACAAAACCTCCTCTAGCGTTTTCCTAGCCATCCCAACATGTTGGCATAGTCATTTTAGCATGAAGAGCTTGTTTGCAAAGTATTGCATCTGGTAGCCTTACACTGACTCAAATTGCAGTATTTCGTGCGTTTGAAAACAATAGGACATCAAGAGAATCAAATGGATATGGAGAAAACTAAGAGATAATTTCATAAAGGGTCCCGACTTGGAGGTGTAGAATCTAACAAGATGTCTCTAGGTGCCACGGAGTCAAAATCAATCATCGAAGATATAGCGTTTTTGGTCTTAGGGTTCTTAAGGGACTACGCTCGAGATGAGGTAGCCTAAAAGCACCGAGAGCTTTGGCCTCCTAAAAAAAACCTTCCTAGCATTTTCATGGACTCCCAGATGTGTTAGCATAGTTGGTTCGGTGCCAAGAGCTTCCATTTGTAAATTATTGCGTTTGTGACCTTACACCGACTCAATGTAATATTTCGCATGTTTGCAAACAATAGGAAAATGAAAGAACCAAATGGATACGAGAAAAAAAAAAAGAGAGGCTTTCATATAGGGTCTCGACGTGGAGGTGTAGGATCTAACGAGATGTCTCTAGGTGCGATGGAGTGTGCGAAATCACATGTCAAAGATATAGCAATTTTTGGTCTTAGGGCTCTTAAGGGACTATGCCCGGATGAGGTATCCCGGAAGCACCGAATATTTTTCCTCCAAAAGACACCTCCTCACTATTTATCTAGCCACCCTGATTTGTTGGTGCAATCGGTTCGGTCTTGGAAGAGCTTCTTTTGTAAAATATTGCATGACACAACCTTACACTATTATAGCATGCGAAATGAGATGGGATAGAAAATGTAGATCTATTATTTTCTAGAAACTATGGGAGATGGTAGAGGAAGGTTTCTTGATTCTTCATGCAAAATTTTAGCTCAAATTTAGGTCATTTGTTTAAGTTATGTGAGTTTTTTTGTAAAACAAACTTTTATTCAAGGTTGTCCAACAAAAATGGTATATCTTCGACAAGTGATTTCTCAAACTCCATGCACTAGAGATGTCTTGTAAAATCTTGCCTTTGATACATCCCGACCCTCTACAAAATCCTCTCTCAAATTTTTACATCTACATTCGAGGTTCTCTCGTTGTCCTATTGTTTGCAAAACGTGAAATCTGCAGTGATTGAGTCGATGTAAGGTTGTTAGACGCAATAATTTACAAGCGGAAGCTCTTGGCATTAAATCCACATTGCCAAAATGTTGGGGTGGACAGGTAAACACTATGGGAGGTTTTTTTTCAGAGGTAAAGCTCTTGGTGCTTTAAGGCTACCTCATCAGAGTGTAGTCCCTTAAGAGCCCTAAGACTAAAAAAATTATATCTGCGATAGGTGATTTCTCGGACTCAAGTGGCACCTAGATACGTCTCATCAGATCCTACACATCCATGTTAAGACCTTCTATGAAATAATCTATCGGTTTTATCCATCTCTATTCGATTCTCTCATTGTCCTATTGTTTGCAAACGTGTGAAATTATGTAGTTTGAGTCAGTGTAAGGTTTGTCAGATGCAATACTTTACAAACAAACGCTCTTGGCACCAAACCGACTTCTCAACATGTGGAGGTGGCTAGGTAAATGCTAGGGGGTGTAATTTTGGAGGCCAAATCTCTCGGTGCTTCCAGGCTACCTCATGCAGGCGTAGTCCCTTAAGAGCCACTGAGACCTAAAAACATTATATCTTTAACAAGTGATTTCTCGGACTGCGTGGCACTAGAGACATCTCGTCGAGATCCTACACCTCTACTTCAGGACCCTCTACGAAATATTCTCTCAGTTTTCTCCATCTCCATTCTATTTTATTGTTGTCCTATTGTTTTCAAACACATGAAATCTGCCGGTTTAAATCGAGTCGGGATGTTAGAAGCAATACGTTGCAAATGGAAGCTCTTGGTGCCGGCTGACTATGCCCGACACGTCGAGGTGGCTAGGTAAATGCTAGGGGAGGTGTCATTTCAGAGGCCAATACTCCCAATGTGCTTCCGGGCTACCTCATCCGGGTGTAGTCCCTTAAGATCCCTGAGACCAAAAAATGTTATATCTTTGACATTTGATTTCATGGACTCCATGGTACCTAGAGACATCTCGTCGAGATCTTACACCTCCACATCAGGACCCTCTCTGAAAATATTATTTTAGTTTTCTCCATACCCATTTGGTTCTCTCGTTGTCCTATTGTTTGTTAACACGTGAAATACCACGGTTTGAGTCGGTGTAAGGATGTTCGACACAATACTTTGCAAATGGAATCTCTTGGCGTCGAAGAAACTTCGCTAACATGTCGGGGTGGCTAGGTAAATGCTAGGGAGGTGTTTTTTTCAGATTCAAAAGCTCTAGGTGCTTCAGGTCTACCTCATTCGGGAGTTCTTGTTCAATGACTAGATTATCTTAAGAATGAATTTGACAGGAGGAATGGCTAAGAACACACAAGAGTTATCGAGTCACCTAGTAAATCTTTTTTGTTTAATTACGAATGGGAGTCACCGGTGGCTATGGCTTAATGACCTTCCATTTATTGATAATTTATCTTATGACAAACCCATGGATGCTTTCAAAGTGCCTTAAAAATATAGGGGTAGTCATCAAGCCTAGTGAAGGGTGTGATGTCATTTTAAAATAACTTGAAATGCCTACATATTTAGAGTAATAACACAAATTGGATAGGATTAGACAATCAAGAATAATTGAGTGTCTGAATAAGAATTTCGTTGCACTGGAGAGACATTCTCGAGCATTGAGTATTGCATATGGAGAGACATTCTCAAAATATCAACAAATGAAAGGCATCAAATTGTGATGACTCTCTTTGAACTTTTGAAGCTTGTAATACTTTTTGGGCATCCTTAGATAATTCTATCCATGTTTGTTACAAAAACAATTATCTTAATGATGGTCATAATGATTGTATGCTTAAGGGTTTTAACATGGGAGAAGACTAAGAAGCATTGAAGAATGTAGTAGGTGCATGATAAGATAGGAACATGTACAAAGATACCATGAGAAAGAAGATGCACATGTAAGGTAAATACACATATATACATTGATAAATTGAATTAATAATTAATCAAATTAAGTAACTCTTTATATACATATATTATATAAATACTGATTTCCAAAGTTTGATGCATATTATACATTGAAAACGCTAGTACATGTACATCACCAATAAATGAAAAAATAATCCATAATGTCTTAAATATTTTCAAGTGCACATCATATTAGTTTCATGCAAAATAATCTTAGAAATGTAAGGTCTCATACAAAAATATCAAGTTCCAAATATTATTTTAATGTGCACAATAACTATAAACATTCCCAAATAGATCATATACCATCAAGTTCAAATGCCATATAAAGCGTACATATAATGCCATGCACATAGGTATACAAAATAAATGTCATGTAAGACATATATATATTTCCTAATCATCAAAATCTATCCCTCTCTTGGCCTTGCTCAAGAAGGCTCTCCTTAGACAAAGATGGAGATCTATGAGATGACTTTGGATCATTCGAGCCTACTACTACGAGTCCTCTTCCGTTGAATACTCGCTTGTAGTTGAACCTATAAATGCAAACAATTTTATTTTTTCAAAACCTAATTTATATATGTTTTCAACATGTATTTAATACCATGCTAATGAAATTATTTACATAAATACACAAAATTACATGAAGCTCTCGATCATGCTTTGAATCTACATCTTAGGCTCGGATGAGTCATCGGGATCTCTGGAGTACAAATGGGGGTATGAAGACGATGAGATTGAGGAGTCAATGCCCTCAAAGTAAAAATGGAGGGGGTTGAAGTTCCCTATATACACATAAGATCTCAAAATCAAACATCGAATTAGCCAAAATAAAACTAAGTACATGTATGTGTAATGATAATATTTTAACTAACTTTATCAATATAGAACTATTGTTTTTACCCCGCCACTCCCGTGAATCAAATGAGCAGGGGCTATTACTGTCACATGTAACTCTTGTATATACAAAATGAAGGACATTATTAACATAATTTAATAATTATACAGGTGAAGGATGTTATTAACATGTAATTTAACATAATATGAATTACACGAGAAATTTAACGAAAAATACATGTAGTTTGAATACCTCGGTGAGTTGTTGCGCAGATGAAATTGCAGTGGAAACACCTTTCTCTACTCATCGCAGAGATGGTGGGGTGTCTAGTGAAGTCAGCATCTTTATCAAACATGTATTATGTGAGTTAGATGAACATACACGAACATACAAATATTTGACTTATATATATATATATATATATATATTTATTTATTTGCATGTACTTGAAAATTTTACACAATTAACATTCTAAATTACCTCTGTGAATGTATGTGTATGCATGGTGCTCACATCCTATGGTCGGGATGATGATTCCCCTCCCACGTGCTGTAATATCAATGCATACATGTACAAATACAATTATTTTAAAAATTTAACATATATAATTAAATCAAGTCCTCCTATCTTTTTGTAACACACATAATAAAACATAACAAATACTTTCAAAGGTGACGCCGATGATCTGTAATCCAAGTGTCTAGCTCAAAATCATTTGACATAATGAAATTATCATGTGCACCCCAACGTCAACTCCACCAAAATCAATATGCATGAAAGTATCGTCCTCCTCAGACCCCCAAACATATGCTACCACATGATGAGCAAAGATGTGGCCTCATGCTAATATTCCCTAAGGGCATAGTCTATGTACCTCTATGAGCATCTGGCTCATAAATCTCCCTCGTATGTTGAACAAAGGTCGCGAAATATCCCTTGAAGCTCGTGGAGTGTATCAATCTCTACTATCTCCTTCACTGCTGGAGGGACAGGACTCGGTGAGGGGGCTTCTGTGCGGGGACTCTACCTTGCTAAATAGGTGCACGTTGTGCACCTAGTTGATCCCGTAGATTCTTTTCCTCGACCTTGGAAATCTTAGAAATAGAAATAATTTAGGATCTCGTTGAGGATAAAATCACAATAGATTTTCCTTAGAAAGTATAGTTGCACCTCATTGTTATTGTAAGGTGGAAAATCAAACACCATCCACCATCGGTCCCAAAATTATTTTTGATCAAATCATTATTGCACTTGTGGATTGGAAACCATTTACATGACAAAAAAACAAGAAAATTAGTGCGGTGGTCCATGAATAAGCCTCATATGAGATATTTTGTAATTTATTTTTTCTTTACATCCAGATATGACAATTTTTGGAATAATAAACCCTACAACCCTCTCTGTGATATGTGCAATGATAAATTTTCCCGTTTTGCGTCGACTAGAGAAACTAATACCTCGATGTGTTTGCAAGAGAGGCGGAGTGGGGGTTTGTAGATTGTGAATCCCTCATTGTTTTTATTAAATCCTCGGTTTAAATTTTGTTTTCAGCTATGTGGGATACTAAATCTTGTTGGCTATGCTTGGGGATTATGAGAAATTGTGGGAGGGTTGGGAGGTATGACAGAATAACATGGTTTGGTTATGGTTGATTCCCTTGATCTTGAACTCATAACAAAAAAAAAATATTCAATTCAAATTCTACTCTATAATTATAAAATTTCAATGCAATTTTGAGAAAAGAATTATGCCTACCTCTTCTCTGTGGCACCATTATTGATTGAGATCTTCTGGAATTCGAGAGATTATCATTTGAGCTTGAGATCCAATTTGAATGAAAAAATGTGAGGGCATGGTTAAGCTCTGAAACTCGCATTTGAGGAAGTTAGAATGATAAAGGATCGAGACTTATTTTTTTAATTTATAACAGGCATAACGCATATGCATTATTCATCATTAATTTTCAAACCTAGAAAATATAAGGCAATCACGTTATAATATAAAGTGTATGCGTTTTACCTTTTTATCGTGTTTTTGTCCACTTTTGGCCCCTAACTTGGTGCACTTACCCCGAATATGAAAATAATGTTGAATCTCCCAAAGAATGATAATGTGCGATCTGTAGCTAGAAATTGAGCAAGGACAAGACAATGACTTAAACTGGATACTATTTAGAAGCATGTACGAAAGGTATACAAAAATAAAACTATAGATGGTGTTGTGAAGAATGTTGTTAGATGGAAAACTATTGATGATTGTTTGCATATTAGGCTTGAATTTCTTTTTGAGGAGCACAAAAAAATGAAATAATAGTTCTGAGAGAATGGAGGAAAATTAGCTCTTAATTCAATAAGGTCATTCAAAACAATCTTTTAGGTAAAACAATCTAGTTAGCTATTGTTTTCACATTTTGAAAAGAGGTCATCCTATAAAAAATTTTCTAAACAAAAGAAGATGTATTTTCTTGGTGTCCCAAAATTTCCTCATTCTCACTAGTCTAAAAGTAGTGGTTGGGATTGGGAAAAATGCATAGCTATGGTTGAGAAAGAATACTTGAAAGAGAAACTTAAGTTTGCATGATACATGTCTTTTTCTATTGTGACAAGGTTACAATAGTAGATAATATTGCTTGGGTCTATATGCATGTTTATACTATTGAGAATCATGTGAGACAACCTCACTTACTTGATATTCACAAGATGAGAGAGAACCCAATGTTGAAAACCTTTGTGAATTAGTGATAAGAATTTTGAAGGAGATTGATGGCATAGATGATGCTACAATTGTATCAAAATTGGTATGTGTTGGGGAATAAAAGACATATATAATGATAGGTCATCGTAATGGTCTATGTGTAAGACTCCAAACATCTCATTTCTCGTATATGATTGTCATTCATTATATGGCTCATAAAATGAATCTAGCATACAAAATAGTCAGCAAATTTAAACTTGTAGCAAAATTTGAACTTGTTTGAGAGGTACATGTTTATTTTTGTCATAGTCCTAAAAGGTTCATGGAATTCCAAATCTTTGTAGAAGGACTGAAAAATGGGCATAAAATATTAAAAGATGTTAACACTAGGTGGATCTCATTATATCAACCAGTTCGTAGGGTGTATGACAAGTATCAATCCTTATTGGGAGTAATGTGGCAAAATCACATGGAAGTGGACAAGGCTCATGATTTAATACATTGTTTGAATGATTTAGAGACATTGCTGATGTTGTGTGGTCTCCTTCCCATGTTGGATGAAATGTATCATTTAATTAAACAAGCCCAAGAAAGAACTATATATATTGTTGATTTTTCTAGTTTGAGGAAACGTGTTTGTCTAGCAATAGAATATTTTTTATCAATGAGATTTCTTTTTTAGGTCCAAAGTTTGATGGTTGGAATAATTTTATTTTTCATTCCACCTCTATCTTCATACTTGTATAATCTTTCTGTTTCATAGTCCATGTGGACCATTTTCTTCTCCTTGAAAACCTCTTTTTCTAGTATATTATTCTTACGCACTATCATTTTCTTCGAGTTGAATTATTTTTCACCATCTTCTCATTACGTCAGCATCTCTCCATGTGATATAATCTCATAAATTCTCTAGTGTTATGCCTATGCATTTTTATCTTCACCTTTGGACTCTTCTCACAGAACCTCTGATGTGCCTATGTGCACGCCCTTTCCTTCCTTCGATGTTATGTTCTCAAATTATTTTGTGTTATTGACTCTTAAATAATTTTTCTCCTCCTTATGGGAGCTTCATACCAAAATACCCCTTCCTCTTCAATGGTTTTCTTATGCATCCTCTAGTATGGCCCTTACACCATTTATCTGCTCCAACACCTTCTTTAATATTTCGAGATGGTTGTATTTGAATAGTCCATTGTCTTGATGAAACCTTTCCTTCACATGGGTAAGTGCACCAAGTTGGGGGAAAAAATGGGGTCTTAAGTGGACACTTTTTTTCTAAAAAATAAAAAAATTCAACTTGTATGAGTTTTTAAATTGTTACACTCAAAATTGGAAGATGTTGTATAAACAAATCATGGAATTTTGAGTCTAGTTTCTAAGCTATTAAATTTTATTGAAAACATATAAGTTTAAGTGGGTCAAATAACTAAAATACTAATAGTTGCTCTTGATTTTTTAAAAACATAATAGAGTGACTTTCGATCCCCCACCATTTTTGAGCACCATTTTGTATTTTTGAAAACCCTTTGGTAGAAAGATAGTTATGAGCATCTAGTTTTGGCTACTTTTTAAAAGATTTTTTTAGCGAGTATTTAAGTTTTTATGATTTTTCTAGTACAAAAATTTTAAGTTTAAAAATATAACTCTAGCTCCGACCGTGCCCCCTAACTTCCTATAAAAATATTGAAAATTTGAATTTTTTTAATGTGTATAGAGTTATGCCTAGTTTGGGCTAGTATATTTTTTTCAATTTTGATGAGCCAAAAATATAAATATGACAAAATATAGACGTGTTTAAACTTTTAAAAATACCTATAAAAGGAATTTTTAGAAAATAAATAGTATGAAACCTTATATTAGTAAGAAAATTTGAAAAATTATATTTTTAGAAAGTAAAAACTCTTCTCTACGTCGTGGTATAATTTATTTAAAATGAATTGATCATTTTATACCGATTTATGATGGTGGAAGATATTTTTTTGCATTTTCATTAAAAACGTGTTGTTTTCTGTGTTTTTGTAGAGTCCATGCCTTAGGTTTGGCGATCCAATAGGATCCCCAAGCCTTAAGGAATAGCTTGGAAAAGTAAACAAACATAATGCGTACATCTTATAAGTATAAGTTTTTCATTTATTATTATTTCTTATAATTTAAATTTATTTTTCTAAATATAAGATATTAGGGTCACTCTGCACCTTATGGAACTAGTCTCCTAACTCCATCATGTCATGGTTTAGAAGATAGTTTTTAATAGTATAATTTGGTCGATACATAGGTAATTTTAGGATTTTAGCATCGACCTAAGTTTTTAGTGTTTAAATTCTACAGTCAAAACAATAAACCCTAAACCTTAAACCTTAGGCCCTAAACCTTGAGCCCTTAACCTAGACACCAAACCACGAAGCATGATCCCTAAACCCAAACCATAAACCATAAACCATAAGCCCTAAGCCCTAAGCCCTAAACTTTAAACATCCAAATTATTACCCGTGAGCCCTAACCCCTAAATTACGAGCCTTAAGCCCTAAAATATGAGCCATAATCCCTAAACCCTAAACCCTAAACCACAAACCATGATCCCTAAATGCTAAACCATAAACCCTAAATGCTAAAAACTAAATCCTAAACCCTAAACCATAAATCATGAACCATGACCCCTAAAACATAAACCCTAAAACATGAATCCTAAACCCTAAGCCCTAAACACTAAACCCTAAAACTTGAACTTTGTGACCTAAACCTTAAACCCTCAACCCTTAATCCCGAGCCCTAAACCCTAAACTATAAACCTAAAACCATAATAATAAACCCTAAACCACAACACTAAATCTTGAACCCTAAACCTTGAACCACGATTCCCGAGCCACCGAATCGTAAACCCTAAATCTAGAGCTAGTACAAAAGATCAATGAAAACTGGTCATGTCTTCAAGACTAAATCAAAACTAAGCATTTTATTCATTACAAAAGCTTGGCTAGTTTGTAAATTTTAACCTAGTGAGTAATTAAACTCCTTTAAGCACTCTATGACCCACTATTTATGTACATTCTCTATTGCCTTATCCCTTTTAGAACTATTACAATCATTACTATCTCTGAATTCAAGAATCTCGGTCCGTACTATTTTTACCTTTTCCTAAAAATTTCGCTTGGATCAATCCAAAAACTCGGTATTTCTCTATCTTCACACTTAACTCTTCCTACACACACTTCATAATGTTAATTCACTCATTCAAATGCATTTGTAATGCTTGATGCCTCCACTTTTCTTGATTGTTCTCAACTATCCTTACATATCCCTTAAGACCATATTACTTGGTCCAACTATGCATATAGGCTTATACAAGTACCTTGAAGATTATCAATACCTGGAACACCATATTCAGGCCCATATATATATATCCTCGAGTCTTTTCTAAACATAGATAGGTCATCCCTGGACCCACTTTACCATGGAATGCTCCTATTTTCCTTCTCCACTTAGGTCACTAGGACCAAGGTGCCCAAACCTTGATATAGACCCTGAGTCACCTCTAAGACTCTTAGAACATATCCTCTCACTTAAAACAAGATGTCTAAACTCATCCCACACTCACATTCTTCTCTTGCACCTTCTTTCTCTCTTTGAGGCCTAATTGGCTACTAGCCCTTGAAGCATGTAAACACTCTCATACCTCCAATTCCCCTGAAGAAACTATATAATTAAATGACACATTAAGGACCCTTTATGGTGTACTTCAATATGCCAAAATGTTGTACCTTGTTCCTTTGATGAATTTTATACTTCCTTTGTAAATTATTCCTACAATTAGGCCTTTTCTACCCCTGAGCTATAACAACAAGCACTTGAGAGTATGATCTCACCTGGAGGAGCATAGATCCACTTCTATCATGTCAAAATCATAGAGTATATGGATTTTGGTGGCTTAACTCCATCATTTCAATCACCATGCACTCAATTTCCTTCTCAAATTATGCACTGTCACAGTTAGACTATCCTATCAACCATATCTTTTTCCCACATGTGAGATGGGTCTCAAAACTTGGTACACCACTAGATGTTCCCTGGGCAGAGGTGCTCATAAAATTTCATAAGATTTCAATGGTGAAAAACAAAGTTATGCTCTACCCTAGTTTGAGGTGAGAGCAAGAAAACTTGTTCTACAAGTCATAGTCTGATGTTGTTTCAAAAGCGACAAAAATCAGATACAATCCATTCATCCTCATTTAGCTTCTGATCATTCACGAGAGGTTTAAAACTCTTTTATTGTTGGTATTGTGTTTTCCAAGCTCTCGGTCCGAGTAGAGGTTTCAACATATAATGTATTCAAAAGATAACTAAACAAGAAAACTTACACCAAAATTCACCGCAACACCAACACACCATCTTATTATTCACCTCAAACCTTATTACATTCCTTGAATCATCTCTCATGATTCATTTCCATCGAATATCTCCCTATATCTCTATTAGACTAGCTTATTTTTAGCTCTAGCTCCCAAAAAGAGCTTAACTACCTCTAAACTTGGCATAGGATGCCAATTATCTCCTGAACTCTCTCCCCCTCTCTCTCTCTCTTCACTCATTTTCAAAAATATCCAACTCATGACAACTCATTACATGACTTTATAGGCTTGATTAGGCATAAAAAATCTAATTTACCCTCTATTACCTTTAAGGTTTACATATTGGACTTTAACACCTATATCTACTTTCCACACATACAAAATGAATGAAATACACCTCTGAATGAATTGATAATGGTTTAAATATTCCTCTAATACCACTAATTCCTTGATGTTCTTGCATAAAGAGCCCTTACCCATGAGCCCTAAAACCTAAACTTTGAACCTTAAGACCTAAGCCCTAAGCCATAAACCCTAAACCGTGAACCAAGAGCCCTAAATGCCAAACCATAAAACCTAAAAATTAAAAACTAAACCCTAAACCTTAAACCATAAACCCTAAAAACTAAAACATAAACCCTAAACCCTAAATAATGAATCCTAAAGTCTAAACCCTAATTTGTAATCCCTAAACCATAAACCCTAAACCCTAAACTTTAAACCCTTAACCCAGAGCCCTAAACACTAAAACTTAAACACGTAACTCGTGACCTAAACCTTAAACCCTCAACCCTCAACACTAATTCCTAAACTATAAACCCTAAATGTGCAATGAAAAGAATAAATGCATGGCCGACTCATATGTAAAGGAAAAAACACACACACAGACACACATTTAGACGTGTGTGTGTGTGTGTATGTATATATATGTATATATACTTACATATATATACACATACATATATATATATATACATATACATATGCATATGCATATACATATGCATATGCATATATATATATATATATATATATATATATATATGAAAGCACAACTAAGATTCACCTTCCATTATTCATTCTTATTTATATTTATATATGTATGTTTTATTCAGATTTAAGTGATCTAGTTTTATGGTTTCTAAAAGTTGAGAAGGGATCTTAATATAAAATTTTAATATAATATAATATTTACACAAACGACATGATATATACATTTCAAATAAGTGGCACTTTCCTACTTAAATGATTATACCATATTTATTATAGGAAAGAGAAGTAATGGAGTCTAACATACATAGAACAATAACTTTCTCTAGCTTTATTGCTAGACTAAATTTACTTTCTATCATTTTCATATTTTTATATAAAATCATGAAATATTGAAAAAAATAATAAAATTCCTTCTTCTATTTCCTAAAACCCACAATATAGATAATGTAATTTGACAAAAGGAAGGAGTATGAATGAAGTTATTTCCATCGATTTTGAATACAAAAATGTTATTTCAATGACTAAGAATAATGATATTGATACATATCAAATTATCTTATCTTTTACATTTTCTTCCATGGTTCAAAAAGATGGAACATTCTTACACAAGGCTACAAGAAAATGGATAACAAATAACATAAGTCTCCCATACAATACAAAGGAGAAACAACTCCAAAACCCCTAGTTTACAAGCTTACAACCTTCCTATCAAGAGAGAGAGAGCGCATAACCAAAATATCCATTGTAAATAGAAATAAAATATTAAACTACAAGTATAAAATCCTCCCCAAAAAAGGGAAAAACATGATGAAATTTTAAATTGCATTTACATATGAAAATTTGGTGGTGACGCCACCCACATTGTCAAGCCCAAAGTGACGACTCAAACACCGATGGTTGGTTTATAGTGGGGAATACGAAGGGCTTTGGTATGAAACCCACTTTTGTGGTTTTGTCCACCCCCTCTCCTTCCCCTGCCCCTCGTCTGAGGATAATTTGGGCTCGCAGTCGCCCTGTTCGTCGAGTTCCATTCCTTCCAAACCTCGCAAAGCCGTTTTCTTCCTTCATTTTAAAGAATACAATGAATTTTGCTTCAACTTCTCTTCCTTTACGATGCTCTTGTATTCCACCCCAAGAGGTGTTCCATAACGTACGAGGAGATAATGGGGCCAAGCACCATTCCATTCAAGTTGAGCTTTCTAATTGATGGATTCTACTTGCTAAATATTTTTCCATTCTTGGCTCGAGGATGGTATTATAGACGGACATGGGGAGTTTGATATGTCTAATTTTTCATGAATTTCATCTCATTGAATGTTCGAGGTCTTACATATTCCTCTCACAAATACTCTGTTTTTTTAGCTTTCCAAAGTTTAAACAACCTTGATATTATTTGTTTACAGGAAATTAAGATTTCTAGTTTCTTGCTTCAAAATACACTAACTTGTATTGCCCTAGCTTTTTCACATTTTCATACTAAGCACATTGATGGAAAAGGTTGTGTGAGCATTTCCATAGCGCCAAAATTCTCGGCCTAAATCACCTCCTTGGGCCAAGATCCTTCAAATCGGGTAGGCCATGTGGGTGATAATGACAATTAATAATTTTTCTTTTAGTATTCTAAATGTTTATCTTCCTAATGATGGCTCTGAAAGAACGAATTTATGGAATGGTTAGGTGATAACTTACCTTTAGCTTATTGGTTGGTGTGTGGCAAATTTAATATGATAGAGCATCCGGATGATAAATTCGACACCCTCCCTATGCATTGGTATGTCGGGGAGCATGCGGCTGGTATTTCTTTAAAATCCATTGGGGACTTTCTGATCCATTGCTCAGTTGAGGGTAAGAATTTAAGGCCCATGCTTGGTATACTTAGACCAATCTTCGAGAAGGATATGATCAGGTTTTGAAAAGGCTTGATCGTGTACTTATTTTGTATCAGACTATATTTGATTTTGACATGTAAGGCTCTACCCTTATCCTGGTGTGGTCATATGTGCTTTTGTCAGATCATCATCTGATCTCATTTAAGGTTAATTGTTGCAAGCCTCCTTACAAATTCCCTTTAAATAAATTCCTTCTTAATGTCTCTTTGTTGAGTCATTTGGGGTGGTCCCAATTATAACTAAGGTTTGGAGCATGGTGCCACATACATTGTTCACCGTTAACCGAAAAGAAGTGGTGGGAAGTGGTGATTTAGCACACCACCCATTTCCTCCACCATTTCGGAAAGCGAGTTTCTTGAGTTCATAAACGAGCGGACTCGAGATCTGCAAAAAAAAATTTAGAAGGATTTCACTTTTTCTTAAGGCCAATCCTTTCAATATTCCCCTTCATATTCAGTCTGAAAATTTGAAAAAATATCAAGCTCATTGAATTCAACCCATGGTTCATGTTGATTCAATTGAGGTTGCACTAGCTTAAGGTGGGAGACAAAGCATCAAAACACTTCTTCAAATCCCTCCAGCCAAGCATGCTCATCAATAGATCAAAGCTATCCCTGATTAGCATCAACAACTCATGGAGTTTCTTGAAATTTATACTACCTTTGTTTAACATTATTAGTTAGTCTTCCAAGCTCAAGAGGAATTCATTGAGTGGGATGCTACATTACAACAATGTATCAAGGTTGTGCTACAATATTTCTTTGAAGGAGCGGACCATTGTAATTCCCCTCTTTCTTTGGATGAGCTCTAAGCCACCTGTTGTTCTGTTAGATGATAAATCTCAAGAATTAGATGGTTTTCCTTGCGAATTTTACAAAGCAATCTTCTATTTTGTTGGCCTTGAATTACTTCATGTCTATAATGAAACTCTCTAATCAAATTCTCTTGGTATATTCATCAATCAAGGCAACATAAAATTAATTCCTAAAGATGGAGATCGATAACGAGATAACTATTTAGAGGCATATCACCTTATTAAATGTCTCCAACAAAATTATTTCTAAGGCGACTGGATATTTTTATTGCTGATCATTTACCCGAAAAATGTTCGTCAGAAGTAGATGGTTTTGTAAATGGTCATACATTTTTGATAATCTTATAGCTATTTGGGAGGGAACTAAATGTGCTTGGATTTCTCTACAACATCCATTGTTTCTCAAAATTGAATTTTAAAAGGCCTATGATTGTATCGAGTGTCCATTCATTTTAACTATGCTCACAACTTTAGGTTTTGGAAAATTCTTCACTTTGGCATCTCAAACTCTGTTTTCCAACACGTATGCTTTCCTAACCATCAATCGTCATAAGTCTCCTATGGTTGGACTCTTCCAATCTATTAGAAAGGGTGCCCTCTTACGTCTTCCTTGTTCGTTCTTGTTGTTGATGCCTTAGGTTATCTTATTGCTCATCGTGTTGATCAAGGTCACATTCAGGAGATTTTCCTCCTGGATCATGTGATGCAAATTATTAATGGGCATTTCACGGATAATTCCTTTGAACTATGGTTGAGTCTGAATAGAATGTGGCTATGATGTTTGACTTCATGGATACTTTCCGACCTTACTTCGAGGATCCAACATTTTGATGTCTAAGATGTTGGGCTATAAATAAAGATGCTTTACGATGATAGACTTGTTGAAAGCTTACCCTTGGAAATGGATTGGAAGAGGAAAAGAATTTAAATTCTTGGGCATTCCTTTTTCCTTTGACAATGACTTAGCCACGCTATAGAAGTATGTGATTGGCATAGGTGAACACAAAGCTTCTCGGTAGTTTCCTAAACCCCTCTCTTTCACTGGTAAATTCTAGGTGTGTACCAAGATTCTGACTGCCACCCATATTTATTATTATGTTGGTTAGTGTCCTTCTTGTGACTCTTTTTCAAAGCTTACCAAGCTGGTTTTGGACTACAATTGGTGTAAAAATTTTTTTAGATGGATTTCATCGGGTGGCTTGGGATGTTTGCAATCTCCCTACAATGATCAAGGTGGCATGGGAATTATTGATGTATATAGGAAAAGTGTCCCTTTATTTTCTAAATGGGTCATGCAATGTATCTCATGCAATCAATCCTGGTAAATCATACTTTGACATTGTATTGCTTCGAGTGCTCCCTACAGAAATTTTTTCTGGAACAATATCGAGATGCACACCTTGATTATCACTAGGGTCCTGGTCAAAATTCCCTACACTTTCGTAGCCAAAAGCATATGGAAAGCATTTGAATTGGTGAAACCCCTAATAATTTGGATTGGAAAAGGATTTCATACTGGGATCTCATTCAATTCTTATAACATATGGTGGTCTCCCATCATCACTAATGATAGTATTCCACTTGCAAAAACTCTAGGAATCAAAGCTCTCCATCTCTCTCAAAGGAATTCACACCATTTGGATATGATCTCCTATAGAGACTAGATACCATGGCCTGATCTCAAGATGAAATTTAATCTTTCCAATTTAGACCTCCCTTCTATCTATATAATTCAAGAGTTGATGCCAAACGTTATGCTCCATAAGCTTGGGTTTAAACCCTCGGATGCATGGTGGTGGGACTAGATATAGAATCAAGAGATTGCATTCCTCTACTATAATGCCGACACCATTTACCAACTTCTGAGCTCTCTCTCGAATACCATTTCAAAAATTAATGCTCACTGGGGCCTACACTCTGGTCCTTCCACCTGTCTTCACGGAATTTCTCGTGCTTGGAATTCTTTGCTTGAGCCCAAAGTTAATCATTTTATTTGGTGTCTTATTTATCAAGGCCTTCCCATCGAGCGAAAAATTAAGTCACATTGGCATCCCAATCTTAAATGCCCTTTCTATTCCAAACTTGAATCTTTTAAGAATTTATTTTGGTCTTGCCCTCGTGACCTAGGCCATCTACTCTTAGATTCATTTATTTTTTCAACCCTTCCACCCTGAATTCTTCCATTGGCGTCGGCCTTGTTTGGGGATTTCATCATGTGGCGTCATTATATTGATACTCTATGGAAACTATTTAGAGCTTGCATTTTATTTCATATTTGGAAAGTGTGAAATTCTATGTTATTCCAGAATGATCATTTTGTTTCTTTGTTTTCCACTAATGACAAAGTGGTTATCTTGTCTATTGTGCGCATACAAATTCAAGATCAAGTGGAGAAATTTGCCTTGGAATTTTCTCATTTGCACGGTAGATGCTTGTGCACTTGTGGGGAGTGGATCATGCATGAAAATTCGGGTCCCTCTAGACCTTCTACCTCTACCACCTTTTGTATCTCCACCTCGATGACGCGTCTTCACGGACCGAATCTTCAAAGATGCTCTTAGCAGCTACTATTCTGCCTCTCCTTGGGTTCACCCTTCAACTTCATCCTCTTATAGTCCGGATGGAGGTTGCCTCCAAAGGGTAAGGGAACCGGTTAGCTCTTTGTGGTGGGCCTCTACTCCACATAATGTTTAGAATCTGACTAGATCTCCACCCCATAGTGGGGCATATTTTTCCATTACATATGCATATGTAGATGCCCAACCAAGATGGTTGGCAAGTGGACCCCCTTCAGTTGAGCTATCTAGTGGAGTGTATATCCCTCCTGGAATGATCCTATCCTCCTCCCAGAGTGGTGTCTTGTGCCTAGGGCTCATGTTTATTATGTAATTCTCATGCTTTTTGTTTCCCCTTTGGGCATTTTCAGTTTCCTACGTGGCATTCTTGTGGGACTGTGAGTTCTCCAGTCACCCTGGCTAATGTAACTCTCTTATGTTTTTAATATAATGGGTATTAGAGTTCAATCCAGTTCCTTAGATTAAAATGGCCTATTTTAGTAGAATCCCCATGTATTTAACTGATTATGTGTGTTTCTTATTGTGCCCCATGCTTTAAAGATCAATCTGAGTCAAGAAAGAGCCTCAATTTGTGATAAAATTCATGCCTTAGTTAAATAAATGAAAGGATTCAGTAAAAATTTCAGGGGACTGGTTTAATGGTTTGGTTTATCAAATAAAAAGATTCAGACAGACATGTGAAAAGGAATGTGTCTACATATTTCATAAGGACCTATAAATCAACAATAAAATGATCCAAACTACTCCCAAAGTCTGAAGGTCTAGAAACATGCAACCCAACCACAAAGTATAAAGCTCAAGGAATGGTTGAAAAATTCATTCAAAATGGACTTGGCCATTTAAACAGGCCTAAGATGTTCAAATGACCATCAAATTCCATTACCCAAAAACATTGATGATTGGCATTCAAAACCCATGAGAAACACTTTTTAAAACATTGGCGAGTTGTTTATAAAAGGAAGAGTGACGTTCATTTTCCTATCAAATTTGATGTCAACATCAACAGGACCACATGGCGATAGATCAATGAGTGGAGGTAGCTTACGTGTTAGCATTTTGAAAATTCCTAAGGTGATGGGATCATCTAGACTCCAAGCCCTAGATTAAACCTAAGTTCATAATTTTCATGTACGTATCACGACAGGGGGTTAAGAAAAGGGCAGTGAGTTCAAAAGAGGACATGTAGAGTCTTGAAAGATAATTTTTTTCTAAGTCTGAAAGAAGTATAAGGTTGCGTTGCAAAGCCTTTGAGTCTTGACAAGTTTTAAAAGCCCAATGCTACGTGGAACCTTTTTATTGGCTCTCCTTTTAGAGGTATGGGAAATGTGAAGCCTAAGGCTAGTCGACAAAGTTCTAAAAAATGAAGGACATGGAGCTTTCCTATTGGCTCACACTTCATAGTTGTCATTCAAGAGATTCAAAAGGTCTGACATTGCGAAAGGCATGGGGATTCCTTATTGGTAAAGGTTTTGCAAAGGAATAGATAAAATAAATACGACATTCATGAAGTACATGGAGCTTTCTAATTGGCTCGCACTTTGCGATTGTCAGATGAGGCTATCACGAGTCTAACAACGCATAAAGGCGTGGAGATTCCTTATTGGTTTTTATTTTGTAGATGTCAAAGGGAGATATCAAAAGGAATGACATGCAATTACGTGGAGCCTTCTCATTTGCTCATACCTCACAATCGTGAGTTAAAGGGATTTGAAAGGAAAATTGCGAAGGAACGTGGAAAAGTCTTATTGGTCGGCTTTTTAATATAGTAAACTTTAATAAAGCCAACAAAAATGAAGGAAAAGAAGGAAAGGAAATCCCGATCCCGTAAGCCAACTAAAGAATGACACATGGTGTAAGGAACAATATTGTACCCATCGGAGAATGTAGTCACCAAGCCAATCAAAGGTCATTAGGTGTCATTCTCTTATTCATCTCGACATGTAAAACTTATGAGAGCAATATCTATCGATTCCCTACTCCAAATCTCACAAAATTTATATGGATGGAAAGGTCTTCTTAAGCTCTTCATTTTGGAATCATCAAAATCATATTTTGATGGAATTTCAAGGAGAAAAAGGGAAAATATGGCTCAAGCCATTAATGTGTAGATCCAAATGCTCAACCACCCAAAATCTGATATGATTTATCTTATTTCCTTCTTCTACAATAAAAAGGACATTGGGGGATGAGTTTGATAGGGTGCCCATGATTTTTTCCAGGAGTTTAATGCGTCTTGTTGGTGGTTGAAGAAATAAATCAGATTTTTCTTCTTTCTCTTATTTTCTATATATTGTAACAATCTGCCATTTTGTGAAAGGAGGCGAATTGAGGGGTAGTTGAATTTTAGATTAAAATTTTTAGGTTCGAGTTTTTAGTTTATTGTAAAAAAATTGTATGTATTGAGTTCTATAAGGAAGAGCTAAGGTGGTTGTGTTGTATAACCATTAATAGGTTTTGAAGGCATTTTTGATGTCCCTTAGCCAAAAATTACATGAATCAGGGCCTATTTGAGCTTGTTTCAACCCATATTTCATGAACATGTCCTATTATCCACCATGACGTCACTTACACACCTTTGAGACAAGATGTCTCACACCTTTGCATGCCATCATGGGCACACTTAGCTCTGTAACTCACTTTCATGCTCCCTTAAGCCTCCAAGCATCTAGGCTAGGTTTAGATGATCACCTGCAAACCATGCTCAAACATATACCTACACTCTGAGACTCACATGAGTGTCTTAACACACTGTCTTCATGCTCTCTATGCCTTTACCATGCTTCTCTATCTTCTACATGCCTTCATTCCACCATACCAAGTCATCCTACTGACCAGGCCTCATGATTAGGCTACTGAACTAAACAAATCTCACTGATGCCACTCATGCACCCTTGTGTATGCCATGGTGGTACTGTATCACACACCTTATCAAACATATAGAACATCATCATGACATTTTATCACATCACCACCATGCCTCTACAAGTCACTAGCTACTCAAGAAGCCAAGCCTTAATCGGTGATCTCAATCATGACATTATGAACTCATGACATGCATTGTCCTGCCATGTCACAACCACTACAAATTTCCTCTTGTACTCCTTCATCCTCCTTTTTCATTAATGATCCTTTTACATCAATGAAAACCAAAAACTCACATGCCAACAGAAGGAACACGAAT